>JAMXBB010000009.1:94839898-95277616 GCA_024138015.1 Lumnitzera littorea | reverse complement strand
CCCCCCCCCCCCCCCCCCCCCCCCCCTCCTCCTCCTCCCCTTTTCTAGCTTATATAACTAGCCATATAGTGTTCTTTTGAGCATGGAATTGCCTTGTCTCATTTATTAAAGTTAAGCATGTAAAGTCTTGTGATAATTTGTCCATATATAATATAAGTGAAGGGGTAATAAGGAAAGTGTCTTATCATTAGATTTTGATAAGTTATCAATTGATAAATGATTTCAACTTTCAATTGATAAGTCATTTAAGGTGATTTGTTAGTCTATTAATTTATATGTAAGGCTTAGGCATAAAGATAAGGGCATTGTCTTATAGGGAATTATTTATAGATTTACTTCTTGAATTGTTTCATAAATTATGATTTGATCTTATAAAATTATGAAATTTTCTAGAGTTGAATGAAATCATTCGAATTAAATTATCAATTAGTTGCTTAGTGTTAAAAGTCCTTAATTGTTTTAGGGTTTAGGGTTTTTGGTGACTTTAGGGTTCGCAGTTTTTCAAGTTCGGGTTTTATTGATACAAGGCTTTCGAATTGTAAAAGTAAGTTTGTTTCTAATTGTAAACTTGAGTTCTTAGTTTAGTTGATCCTTGGGAAATTTCAAGAAGTACTCTTAGTCAAATCATAAGCCTGCTAAAAGTAGGGTTTACAGAGTCAGAAAAACTGAAATTAATCGGGTTTTAATTCAAGAGAAGACCATTCAGATAGAGGACGTCATGGACTAGTTTTCTATCTAGCTAAAACATAGAGATAAACGGGAGGTTTTTTGTGCAAACTTAGAAGCTTGGCACTAGTACCAAATCAATGCTTTTATCTTACTAGTCTTCAACACTATTTTATTCCTTGATGATAGACACTGGGTCCACTTTAGAGTTGTAGAAATCGTAACCCAATTTCTTGAAGGGAAATCATACGTCCCAGCCCTCTTGGTTGAATAAATCCAGTCACTAGATCATCTCAAAAAGAAGGAACAAGGGGATTTGAAGACCAATATGGTTCTACTTATAGTCTAGTTTGTCAACCACAAGAGAAGCTACTAACTCGATTTCAATTGGGCCGATTTCACCCAGCAATACAATCTCATCAAGTCTTTTAAAGAAAGAATTGAGTTGTCGGAAGACATAGCCACCCTTTGCTGGGTCCAATACTCTTAGAATATGAAAGCAAAATAACTGCTATGAATGCCTAAGTGGTTTGCAAGCAAGGAAATGATAGGAGAATGTAAAGATTTCAAGGAAGTACCCCTGATTAGCTTCAACCCCTATACCGGATACGTCCCAGCTAATGGACTCATTAAAAACATGATTCCCAGGCCATCATAAGAAGTTAACTCACTAGACTTTCATAACCCCGGCATGTTGGTGGCCGACAAAATAGCCAAGCTTCTAAGCATCTAAGCTCTTTAGTATACAAGGAAGACCACCTCTACCATTAAGGGGATAACAGGTAGAAGTCAAACAACTAAAGGACTTCTTTATCACTAACTAAAGAAGCTAAAGGATATGGAAGAGACAAAGGAGAAGGAAGAAGTCCAATTCAAAGCTAAACCTAAGAAAGCAAGTGAAAGAGAGTAGGAGCTAAAAACCCATTGTGAGGAATATCATCAGGAGGTAAAGGCATTGGAAGCATAGCTAAAAAAGATTAAGGGCAAGGAAGGGGAGGCTCCCAAAATTTGAAAGAGGAAAAAGACTCAAGACGAGCTCACTAGCCATAAGAAGATTAGAATTTATACTCTTTTTTTTTTGGTTTTCTTTCTTTAGAATTCTTTTTCGAACAAAATAAGTGATGTAAAGCTTCACAATTGCAAAGATTAATAAAAATTAGTTAGGTTTTACCACATCAAAGGTCTCTTGTCAGTTCTTAATTTATATTGCATTCGTGTGCCATACATCGTACATTTGTATATTTAATGACCTTTTTTAAAAAAAATGTAATATGTGCTAACTTTTTACTAAGCTTTTGTAATTTAGATTTTAAGATAGCTCCTAAATGTCAAGTTTTTTAGAGAAGTCCAATTAGAATGCGCTCACAAACTAGGTTGGCTACCACTCAAGGAGATGACAAAGAGCTTGAGATGAATGATCCCTCTAAGCTGAGTTTCCATTCCATAGAAAGGGCTATGGAAAAGATGGCAGAAAGTAAGAGCTTCTTGGCAGAACAAATGAGCTTCCTAGAAAAGAACATTGCTTTACTCTAAGCCACAACACTAGCTATTGAGGAAAGTTCCAAGGCCCATTATAGGAAGACTACTAAGCCCTTTAAAGTAGAGCATAACTATCCAAAAGACCCATTTGAGTCGGAAGGAGTTTATCCGAAAGTCAACCCAACATTTGAACTTGACACATATGTAGCCCCAAGATCGACTAACTCAGGGCCTAGCATAGATAGCTTCAAAGAATTGCAAAGGAAACTGACCTAGCAAATAATTGAGAAGATGAAGGTACTTGCGAGGTATGATGGATTTGAACAGGCAGGGATCATCGATTTTTCTACATATGATATCAGAGCCTACCTTGAGAAGTTTATGGTACCAGAGTTTGAAAAGTATAACAGGATGAGCTACCCTAAGCTTCATACCAAGTTGTACGTAAGGAAGATGAGTAAATATGTTTAATATGATTCACTCATGGTGTAGACATTCCAGGATAGTTTGATGGGATCGGCCCTAACCTAGTATGCCTAGCTTGACCTAAACTAGATAAATACATAGGGGAAACTTACTAGGGCATTTTATGAACAATATAAGTTTATCATGGAAGTAGCTTCAACCATGATGGATTTGGTTGCCTTATACAAGACGAACAATGAATCATTCAAGAAGTATGCTCAAAGATGGAGGTCCTTAGCTGTGAGGATATCTACTCCTATAATTGAGAAAGAGCTTACATTAGCTTTCCTTAGCACATTAGAAAGGCCCTAATTCTCCCATCACATCGGACAAGCCTCGTCCAATTTTGTTGAAGTAGTAGCAACATGGTATAGGATTGAAAGTGCCATCTCCTTTGGTAAGCTTCAAGAGCCGTCAGATAGAAGGCTGCTTGTTCCATCTTTCACTCCTAGACTAGTAGTCAGTAAGCCTAAAGAATCTACGATCAGTGTGGTAAGTTCATATGACAAACCAAACGCTTAAGTTGCTTTCAAGGCAAATTTACCTCCAACTCAGCAATAGTTCACAAATCAACCTTAAGTTAATAAGGCCCTTAAACAGTTTACCAAGATACCGATTCACTTAAGTTAAGTTTTTGAGAAGTTGCGAAAAGATAATTTGATATGGTACGAACTTCATAGTAATTGATACAAGTTGAGAATCTTTGACCCTACGATAAAGTGTGAATATCATTATAGGCAAGTAAGGAACTCGATCGATTCATGTTAGAGATTAAGGAATATAATTCAAGACTTAATAGATGAAGGGATAATGTAATTAGACTTTGTAGAAGCCCTAGCTCTAAATGTTAATGATAATCCCCTACTTAACCACGTACCGATTATTGGTATGATTTTTTATGACTTTACCATCAACATGATTAGTTTACATAAGAAGCCTAAGGTTTTCGAGTTCTACATGAGTGAGTATGCCTTAAAAGCAAAGAGGTACACTTTTTACGTAATCGTAGCACTAGAAAATTACAAGGCTGCCCCATTTAATTATCAAGTGGTAAATCAAGAGAAGTCAAGTTCTCTAGTAGGGGGAATCACTTGATTGGGAAAGATTTATCACCCAAGAGAAGAGCATGAGAGGAGGAGTCTAATAGAAGAGGCGAATGATAAAATGACTATCGAACACATTAAAGGGCTATTAGCCTTTATCAAGATGATCAAGTTGAGTGAGTATAAAATCATGGAACAACTCAATAAGACTCCAACATGGATATCATTAACAATGGATCATCGCTAAATGTCTATCCACTTGCTACCTTGGATTTATTAGGCATCAACATAATTGCAATTAGGCCTTCTTCCACAATAGTTAGGGCCTTTGATGGTATTAGAAGAGAGATTATATGAGAGATAGACTTACCCATGAGTATTAACCCTCAGCACTTCTCTATTCGATTCCAAGTCATGGACATCCCGAGATCTTTCAACTTACTCATGAGAAGACTCTAGATTCATACAACAGAGACCATACCTTTGAGCTTGTGCCAGAAAGTGAAGTTCATCTCAAATGGCTAGGTGATTACAATTTTGGGAGATCATGAGTATGAGATTTACAAGGAAACAGGCATACCTTATATAGGAAGCAAAGGGCAAGCGGAATTTAGCTTATAGATGTTTGAAGAAGTAGGCATGATTACCAATCCCAAGATAGAAGAGGACAAAAGAGTAGAATTCAAGAAAGGCCAAATCAGCACCTATGGCTTAGGCTATAACCCCACTTCGATAAAAGAATTCTAGAAGAGACAAGTGAGGGGTAAGAGAGGGGATGGATTGTACTATGACCTAATGACCTTCCCGCCACTAACTGAGACATTCATATGAGTAGAGACTCAAGCCTTGGAATTTGCCAACGAAAGATCAACAAGCTCATCGCGTAACTCCTAGCACCATTTGAATAATTGGTTCTTCATCTTGATGAAAGGCAACAAGTCTTCCCTAAGGTAAAGGGTAACCCTTAGTTAGTATTTCTTGAACTTTTTATTTTTAGTAGTCATCATTCTAAATGTATCATCAAACCTTTTGTTCAAAAAATATTAGTTAGTTCCTTGTCTCATTTTTAATTCACCTCCATTCATTCAATAAAATATTAGATAGTTTCTTTCCTTTGTCGTGTTCTCTTTTACTTGCATCCACTTTTCTTTATGTACTTTGCCCAAATTTAATGAATCAAGTAGAAACCAGGAATACCTCATGCAAATAGATAATGAAAATATCAATATCACTTCCAGCCTTACTGGATTAGTCGTTAGGAGTAATGTCGATGACTATAGTGATATACAAGAGGAATGGAAAAAACGTGAACTAAGTAGAATTACTATTGATGAACCGATTGAAATATTTAATGTAGGGGATAAAGATAATCCTAAGAACCTAATGATTAGAGGGAGTCTAAAAGAGAAACAAAAAATAGAAATGATTATGTTGTTGGCTAAATATCAAGACGTGTTTGCTTGGTCGTGTAAGGATATGTCAGGGTTAGATTCGTCAATCGCTGTCCATCATGTACCCATACAAGAAGATGCCAAGCTTAAAACACAAAAGTTAAGAAGGTTTTGACCTAACATCCTATTAAAAATCAAGGAAGAGGTTAAGAAACTACTTAAGGTTAGATTCATTAAGGTATCTAATTACCCAGAATGGGTAGCTAATATTGTTTCAGTAATGAAAAAGAATGGGAAGGTTAGAGTGTGTGTAGACTTTCGAAATCTCAATTAGGCAACGCCTAAAGACAACTTTCCTTTGCCTCATATTGATGTCTTAGTGGATAACATAGCTAGGAACCATCTATTCATATTCATTAATGGTTCCTTAGGATACAATCAGATTCAAATGTTCGAAGAAGATAAGACCAAGATGACTTTTGTTACAACTTGGGGTACGTTTTGCTATAAGGTGATGCCTATCAAGCTTAAGAATGATAGGGCAACATACTAAACAACGATGGTCGCAATCATGACATGATGCATAAAGAGATAGAAGTCTATGTTGACAATATAATTACGAAATCTAGGGAAAGGGAAGATCACTAAAAGAATTTGAGGAAGTTGTTTAATAGAGTAATGAAGTTCTAGCTAAAGTTGAATCCAGAGAAGTGTACTTTTGGAGTGATATCAGGAAAATTGTTAGGCTTCATAATTAGCTAAATAGGCATCGAAGTTGATCCTAACAAAGCCAAGGCTATAATTGACTTGCCTCCTTCATGCATACTCGAGGAAGTAAGAGGTTTGTTGGGTCGTTTGAATTATATAGCTCAATTTATATCTCAGCTAATAGACAAATGTTGCCCTCTGTTCAAGCTATTGAAAAAGAATGCTAGAGTCAATTAGAATGAGGAATACGAAAAAGCTTTTACAAAAATTAAAGAATACCTTATGAATCCTCCAATGTTGGTAGCTCTTAAACCTGAGAAACCATTATTCTTTTACCTGACCATATTGCCCGAATCTACAGGGTCCATGCTTTGTTAAAAGGATGAAGAAGGGAAAGAGCAAACAGTTTATTATTTGAGCAAGAAGTTCATAGAAGGAGAGCAGAAATACTTAGAAGCTAAAAGAACCTGTTATGCATTAGTTTAGGTCATATATCGGCTCAGAGAGTATACACTTCACTACCAAATTGAGTTGATTACACAACATGACCCTTTAAAGTATTTAGTAGAAATACTGGCCCTCATAAGTAGAGTTTTAAAGTGGCAGATGTTGTTGTCAAAATTTGACATCAAGTATATGAGCTAAGGTTCAATCAAGGGATAGGCCTTGGAAGATCAATTAGCAGAGAGTCCCCTTAAGGATACCCCTTAAGAAGAATGAGTTGAGTTTCCTGATGAAAGTATAGTAGCAGTAGAAAATGGTTTTGATAGCAAAATAGTTGAGAAACCTTCAGGCTAGAAAATGTTCTTTAATGGAGTAGCTAATGTATCTGGATGTGAAATTGGGGCAATTCTAGTGTCCCTTGAAGGTACACAATTCCCGATGACTATAAGACTGGCTTTCCCATGTACTAACAATATTGTAGAATACAAGGCAAATATTCTAGGACTTAAAATGGCATCATTTAAGGGGATATGGGAATTCGAGGTATATGGAGATTTTTCATTAATAATAGGTTAGGCTCGAGGTGAATATAAGATGAAAGACCCCAAATTAGTATCTTACCACTAGCACTTGGTTGAGTTGATAGGTAAGCATGAAAAGATTACATTCATGTATGTACCAAGGGTTTAGAACCAATTTGCTGATGCTTTGGCTACCTTAGCATCCATGATTCAGATATCAAGAGGGGTAGAGATTCAGCCACTTAAGATTGAAGTTGAAGAAAAGCCCGCTTTCTATTTGGTGATGGAAAGTCCATGTAATGAAAAGCCTTGGTATTATGATATCAAAACATTCTTACAATATGGTACATACCCCGAAGAGGCTAAGAAGAAGGATAAGTGGATGATCAAAAGATTAGTTGCTTAGTATTTGATAAGCGAATCTATTTATATTGATGAATGTTTGATGGTATACTTCTACGGTACATAAATGAGAAGGAGGAAGAGTAACTAATGAAGGAAGTGCATGAGGGAGTATGTCCCCCTTACATAAATGGCTACATGCTCACCAAGAAGATCATGAGATTGGGATATTATTGGTTGACTATAGAAGGAGATTGCATAGAACATGTTAAACATTGTCATTTATGCTAGATCTATGTGAACAAAGTAAATGCTTTGCCTCAAGAATTGCATACACTATGTGCATTGTAACTATTTTTAATGTGGGGAATAGACATCGTCAACTTGATCACTCCAAGGGCATCTAATAGGCACCAATTCATACTAGTGGCTATCGATTATTTCAGTAAGTGGGTTGAAGCCTCATCCTACTCTAGTGTGACGAAAGGAGTAATGGTCAAGTTTATTACGAGAGACATACTAGCTCAGTATAGTACATTAGAGATAATTATTACTGATAATGGTATGAATCTTAACAACAAATTGATGTTAGAGTTGTGTCAACAGTTCAAGATTATCCATAGAAATTCTACTCCTTATCAGCCTCAGATGAATGGAGTTGTTGAAGTAGCCAATAAGAATGTCAAAGGAATCATTGAGAAGATGATAGTCACATATTGAGATTGGCATGAGATGTTGCCATTTTCACTCATAGCCTATCAAACCTTTATCAGAACGTTAACAGGGGAAAGCCCTTACTCCTTGGTATATGGAATGGAGGCCATACTACCAGTGGAGGTCAAAATTCCATCTCTTAGGGTCTTGTTAGAAACCTAGTTAAATGAGGCTGATTAGATAAAGAAGCGCATCGAGCAATTGAATCTAATTTACGAGAAGAGGCTAGCAACTTTGTTCTATAAAATCTTCTATTAGCAATGAATGGCGAGGGCTTTTAACAAGAGAGTATGACCTCGAAGTTTTGAGGAGGGAGACATGATACTAAGGAAGACATTGCCTAATATATAAGACTGAAGAGGAAAGTTTGCTCCAAATTATAGAGGACTTTATATTGTGAAGAAAGTATTTCCTAGGGCAGCTTTGATTTTATTTCAAATGGATGGTCTAAACTTGAGAGACCCAGTAAACACTGACACATCGAAGATGTACTACCCTTGAAAGATCAATAGAATTTTTCCTCAGATTATGAAATGCAAACAATCTTAATATTACTATGGTCTCATTTTCATTTTCTACAAGAAAAATTAGTATTCTTAGTAGTCGTCAACATTGGATAACACCCCTAGCCTTGTTCTTGTTCTGCTAAAAAAGTCTCCACTTCTTGCTTTATCTAAATAAGCCCCATATATAGAATACACGAGAAAAATGAACACTTAATTTAGATTGATGTCAATTGATGAAAATTCTTTTAATACTTTATTACATTTACTCTCTCTAAAAAAGGGGAAATTTGTTTTCTATTTTTCAAGATGAGGCTATGTTCAGAAGGAGTAATAGATGGTAGATAAGTAGCAACTTGCCTTAAGGTGGAAGTTTATACGGAAAAACTTATTAACTTAGACCGAAAATTTAAGACATGATATCCTTGCTCAAAAGATGAAAATGCTTCATACATTAAAGTCGCCTTCTTGAATGCATCTTTAAGCATAGGATTACTTGCATTCATTTTAAGATTAAATTGCTTAAAAAATCAAAAAACAAAAAGAGAAAAAAAAGAAGAAGAAGAAAAGAACAAGAGAAAAGAGAGAAGAAGATAGAAGAACAAGAACAAGAAGAGGAAGAAAAGAAGGTCAAATCATTGGTTCTAATTACATTGCTTAAGAAAAAACTTAACTATATGGGAACTATCGATAAAGCTAAGTAAGTGGTTCTAAGCTTTTATAAGACATTGCATTTGCATTTATTCTTTCCTAAAGGATGGTAGTTAATGTCTAAGGCACTTAATTCTTATACTTTTAGGTCTAGTTAGCTCCTAGAGTGCAATCTAAAGCCATAGTTTCTTAGGGCTTTAACTAGCTCATAGAGCACTATGCCGATTCATATTCTCATTTAAGGATCTAGCCAGTTCTAGGAGCACAATCCTAAATCATGGTCACATTGGGTCCTAGCTAGCTTGAGGAGCTCTGTGCTTGCCTTTGTTAGTCAACCCATAAGGGGCATCACCAAGTTCTCACTATCTTTTAGGGTCTTAGCTAACTTAAAGAGCCATTCGCCCACCTTAGTTAGTTAGCCCATAGGGGAAACGATCGAGTTCTCAATATCTTTTAGGGCCTTAGCTAGCTCAAGGAGTGCTTTACCTGCCTTCGTTAGTCAACCCATAGAAGGCACGACTAAGTTCTCAATATCTTTTAGGGTCTTAGTTAGTTGAATGAGTGCTTTACCTACCTTGGTTAGGTAGCCTATAGGGGTACAATCGAGCTCTCAATATCTCTTTAGGGCCTTAGCCAACTCAAAAAGTGTTTTGTCTACCTTGGTTAGTCAACCCATAAGGGACATGATCGAGTTCTCAATATCTTTTAAGGTTTTAGCCAGCTCAAGGAGTGCTTCACCTGCCTTAGTTAGTCAACCTATAGGGGGCACGATTAAGTTCTAAATATCTTCTAGGATCATAGTCAACTCAAGGAGCGCTTCGTTCACTTTGGTTAATCAACCCATAAGGGGCATGACCAAGTTCTCAATATCTTCTAGGCACTTAGCTAACTTAAGGAGTGCTTTGCCCCACTTAGTTAGTCAGCGCAAAAGGGGTATGACCAAGTTCTCAATATCTTTTAAAGTCTTAGTTAGCTCAAGAAGCGCTTTGCCTACCTTGGTTAGTTAGCTTATAAGGGACACGTCTAAGTTCTTAGTATCTCTTTAGGGCCTTAACCAGCTCAAGAAACGCTTTGGCCATCTTGGTTAGTTAGCCTATAGGGGCTATGAACAAGTTCCCAATATCTTTTAGGGCCTTAGCCAACTTAAGGAGTGCTTCGTTCACCTTGGTTAATTAAGCCCACAGGGAGCACGACTAAGTTATCAATATCTTTAAGGATCTTAGCCAGCTTATGGAGTGCTTCACCTACATAAGGAGTGCTTTACTCGCTTTGGTTAGTTAGCCCATAGAGGGTACAACTAAGTTTTCAATATTTTTTAGGGACTTAGCTAGCTCAAGAAGCGCTTTAGCCGCCTTAGTTAATTAGTTCATAGGGAGTACGACCAAGTTCTTAATATCTTTTAGGGTCTCAGTTAGCTCTAGGAGCACTTTACTCGCCTTGGTTACTCAGCCCATAAGGGTACGATCGAGTTCTCAATATCTTTTAGGATCTTAGCTAGCTCAAGGAATGCTTTACCCACCTTAGTTAGTCAACCTATAGGGGGTATAACCGAGTTCTCAATATCTTTTAAGGTCTTAACTAACTCAAGGAGTACTTCATCTACCTTAGCTAATCAACCCATTAGAGATATGACCAAGTTCTCGATATCTCTTTAAGGTCTTAGCTAGCTTAAGAAGTACTTCGCCTGCCTTGGTTAGTCAGCCCATATGGGGCACGACCAAGTCTTTCCTATCTCTTTAGGATTGTAGCTAACTTAAGGAGTGCTTTACCCATTCATTTAGGGTTCTTACCAACTTATAGGGGTGTTACCCTCACTACTGTTCTTTTCGAGTTTTTTGTCACCAAATCCCTAATAAACTAACCTTAGGATAGCTAGCTAATTTAGTGCTTCTTAAGACAAAGTTAGTCCTAAGGCAAAAATGGTATATCTTTTATCTTTATAGCAAAGTTTTACTCAAATATCACAACAAAGAGAGGCAGCTATAAAAATCCAATTTTTGGCTTCCTTCATAGTTCTAATTTTTGTTTTTTTTTTTTTAATAAGGTCTTAATTAAAAATAAAAAATAAGAAAAAATAATAAATAATAAATAAAAAAGTTGAAAATGATAAAAATAGAAAAAATGGAAAAAAAGAAAAATCATAAATATATTTTAGGAAAATAGATTTTTAAAAAGAAAAAACGGTTTAGGGTCAAATTGATTTTAGCTCAGTTCAAATAACTTTAGAGAGTCATATAACTTAAGTACAATTTAATTGTATTAAATATCAAAGCATAGGCCAATGGCCTAACAAATAAACATTTGAGCATTGGCATTGGATTACCTCGAGGTCATAGGTTCGAATCTCACTAGGCACACATGTGCCTTTTTATTTTTCTTTCTTTCATTTTGTGAAACTCGATTAAGTGTATAATATTTGAATCTAATCAAATCTTTTGAATATAATGTGACAAAGATTTGTGAGATTCAAATCTAAATTGATTTTTATTAAATTGGATTTAAATTAATATAAATAATTTAAATCTAATTTTATTTTTATCAAATCAAATCTGGATTGATACAAAAGATTCAATTTTATATGATTTAAAATGTTTGTTTTCAAGCTTTATATATATCAATTGTATGGCGTTGCAGCCAATACGTGAACACACAGTTACACACTATCAACTCACATATCCACTCATAACCTTCTCTCACCTATCAGCAAAACACATCCATGAGTAGTGAGCCTAGCTTCCATGCACCATCAATAGCCTACTTTTACTCTCGTTCTTATCCCTTACCTATAGTACTCGAACGCTATAGTTACTATCCACTCTACATGTCGCTAATCAATTTCACTCATATACCACACTCTACTATTAAATACGCTCATGCCAAACTACATTGACCAGTACCTAATTTCAACCACCACTCCATCTTTTGTCCAGCATACACACCATAGTAACAGTGGTCAGTAGCATCCAACCCTACGTGTGTCATCCACATACGTCTACTACAGCATATGGCCACATTGTCATACTATTGCACACATAATCCACCAATGTTACTATCCACTGACCAAAATCTCTCACCCTTATTGCACTGTCAATTATTCACATGTTACTGCACTTCATTGACTAAGTAGTACAGCTTACTCGTCTACACATTCGTACAGTCTACGAATATAAATGACACAAACTAGCTCCCTGCTCCATCCTTCATCCAATGCTTCACACACCCTAATACGTACATATACTAACACTCACATCCTAATCTATAGCCACTACGCTCTGCTGTCACATGATCTACATTGAATGCGCAAGCTCTAGCATAGCCACTGCTACACCTTCTCTTACATTAGTAGATGTCCACTGTCCCTTACCGTACCATTGACACTTCATTGCATAGCTAAAGTCAAGGTTCAGCCTTTTCTTTATTATTATTATTATTATTTTATTTATTAGTTATTTATTTAGTGACATTTATAACATGAGATATAAATAGGTATATGTATATATTAGCATAAGAGATTTTTTTTAGCATTAAGTTTTTAGGGTTTCTCACTTAGAAAATTATTTTTTAAAAATAAAAATTAATAATTTTTTCTTAAAAAAATTTAAGACGTTTTAGAGAGTGTTTTTTTTTTTTTTCAATACTCGATAATTAAGGCTCTTTTAGAATTTTATTTGAGTAAACTAAATTGATAACAATGTAAACTCAGTTAATTTTCAAAATTAAAATAAACCCATACACTAAAGTTTTTGGAAAAAACTACGGTTATTTGATCCCAACTAGTAAGTATATAAATACCTTCGGGGCGACGTTAAAATCTGCAGAAACTTAAGTTCGTTTTTATTTTCTTTTGGTTTTTATTTTTCTTAAAAATATATATATTTTGATGAATAAACCTAATTTTGAAAAATAGATAATATAACCCGTTAAGGTTTAATAGGTTAGCTCTTAAATTTAGAACCCTATAGTTTTTATTAAATTGAAATGAAAGATTGGTAACTAAATTATAATCAATCTTCTTAATTAATTATGATTTTTTTTTTTGGCTAACTCTAATCAGGTGGTAACTCTAAAAGTTTTTAATTAAAAAAAAAAAACTAGAATTTCCCAATTTCTCTAATCAAGGATTAATAATAAATGGGCTAGAGTTTAGTATTAATTGAATAGTGGGAAATCAAATTAAAAATAAGAAACAAAAAATTTAGGCTTGACACAAGTCCTACATCATTGGATTTAGCCAAATCCCTCCATTTTTACTAGTGAATTTTTCCACCTTAGTCATATTCTCCCTACCAAAAAGATAACAATAGGGCTATATACCTCTCTACACCACATTTTAGGAAAAGGAAAAATACTCATAGAATAGGTAGGTATAGCAAAAACTATTGATTTTATCATGACTTCTCTTCTACCGATAGATAGAAGATCTTTTTCCACCCTTAGTTTTGAAACAATTCTTTCCTTCACAAAATTTAAAGCTTAGGTTTTCAACTTAACCTAGGTGATAGGAAGTCCAAAGTATTTGGCAAGACAATTATTATTTTAGTACCTAACTCATATGTACACTCCTCCTTTTAACCATGGACAAGACTTAGAAAAAACCATAGAGCTTTTCTAATAGTTAACCTATTGCCTAGAAGCAATGCAATAAAGCCGTTGAAGATGTTTTAAGTATTGGACATTAAGCCTATCAGCTTCTAAAAAGAAGAGTGAATCATTAGTAAGCAACAAATGAGTTAATGTCAAACTGACTCTCTTATTTGTATTCCTTTAATAAAACCACATGCACTAGCCTTGCTAATAATCAAGGACAAACACTCAGCAACTATGATAAACAAATACTAGGATAAGGGATCCCCTTGCCAAGTACCTCTAGTTGGTAAAAACTTCCATACTCTTTTCCCATTCACCAATAAATTGTAAGAAATAGATGTGACACAAGTCATGATCTAATTTACCCAAATATTATAGAATCCCATTTTTTTCTCATTACAACTTTTGAGAAAACCCATTTGATTCCAACATAAGCTTTTGTCCTATCCAATTTAACAACACAAAAGTGTTTATGTTTATATGTCATGAGCCATTATAACATGTCGTGAATAAGATAACTTTGAATAAACACAATCTAGAAAGGGGATATGATGCAATAAAACAGGGGTTATAATCTATTTGCTAAAACTTTAGAAATAATTTTATATAAGAAGTTACAAAAGCTAATTAGATGATAGTGAGAAATTTCATCACAACAAGTCACTTTAAGAATAAGAACAATATTTGTTCGATCATAGCATTGTGATTGATAAAATATTCTTCTAAACTCATCAGGACTTAGAGATTTTGAGTTTCCAAGCTGAAAAACTGCTTCCTTCACCTCATCTTCCTCCAAAGGGCAAGTGAGCCATTCATTCTGGTCATTTGTAATTGCGCGATCAATCTACTCCAGAACCTCATTTAGCAATTGTGGTTGTTTAGAAGCATACAAGTAAAATAATCCCAAAAAAGTTGATGAAACTGTGCTTTCATTCTCACACCAATTTCCTTGCATATCCTTGATTCTATAGACTTTGTTATGTACTATACAATTCAACGTTGTACGGTAGAAAAACTTTATATTACGATCACTACATTGGAGCCAATTTATCTATGACCACTAGTGCCAAAATAACTATTCCTTTTACTGTACAAAATCCAACTACTGATGTAATAACATTTCCTCCTCCAACAATGCATTTGTGACATCATTTTTTGTTTTTTTTTGGCTAGAACAAAGATCACTTCCATTAAATAATCAAATCTTCAAGTACATCCATGATCTCTGCACATACATTTGACAAAAATGAAAAAGATAAATTTGATCCGAATTAAGAAAATAATCAAGAACTAAAGGAAAGTGGTTCATCCAATCTAATGGGCACTTTCCTTTCCTAGTGCTGTTAGCTATCCAATTTGCTGCTACGTTTGCTTGGCATCTAACAATTGATGGATCAAAGAAGCAAAAAAAGGTTCACCATACTCCTGAAATCTGAAACATTGGGTCTGAGGCTCCATGGCACTTCTCCTTGTTGCTTTAAAGCGTTGAAAGCAATTTCGCTGTCCATCTCAAAACACACCTTTTGCCACTCACAATGTACAGCTAAATTGATTGCATCTATTGTTGCAGCCATTTCCGCTTCCTCTAGCGTTCTCACGACAATATTTCTGTTCAATCCTCCACAACAAATGCCCCGAGAATTCCTTGCATTGACACCCGTAGCCACTATGGTAAAAAAATCGTTGAATGGGCCATCGAAGTTAATTTTGATAATGTCGGACGACGGAGCTGTCCACATGAGTCTTGCGCCAATAGAATGAGCAGGGAGCTGGTGCGTGGTATCCTCAGCCCTCTCTTGCGTGATCAGGTGGGTAGCTTGCTCTGGATAATGGGATTCGAAAGTAGACTGGCTTACTGCATCAGAATTGATGGGCTGCTGGCGTAATTGGGGGGGGGGGGGGGGTGTGGGGTGGGTTTGGGGGTGAAGCAGGATTGACCAAGGGTTGTGCCATCTGTCTAAAACCATGAAGATCAGTCCGTGCCTCTGCTCCAACGGACTTAACCTGGTTTGTTAAAACACCTGCATGATTAGAAGAAAAAGAAGCCACGTTTCAAAGGTTAATTCCAGTGCCTACGAATAGAAAGGCCAACTCAGATAGGGCGTGTTGGCTGGTTACTATGGTAGCTTGAGAATCTGGCGATTTGTTTTGAAACATGGCATTGCATCTCGATTTCCAAATACTCCAACCGTTTTCTCCCAAATCAGAGCCGTCTAAGGACAATGAAGAAGGAGATGCTCTACTGATTCTTCACCAACACAGAACTTGCATTTGGTTGAATCAATAATGTACCTTCTTGCCAAATTGATTTAGGTTAGGTCAGTGTTGTTTAGTGCCCTCCACATGACGTGTTTCACCTTCGGCTAGCATGGATACTTCCATACTTGGGGCCACAACTTCTTTCCTCTATGAGGAGTGTTGGGGTCGGCAAAGTGAAGGGGTTGAGGGTGACATCTAATAAAATTATATGCTGACCTAATACCACATTTACCATTCTTTTCATGAGACCATATGACTCGATCTTCCATTCTAGAGGATGGGATTAGGATCTTCTAGATTTCCTTTATTGTGTTTGGTTCAAACCATAGATTAAGCTTCTAAACTTTCCAACACTTCACAAGATCATGGATGAATTTCTTTAATTTCGACTCCAATATATTTATTCCATCTTTGAACTTAGGGGTGTGTCCTTCTAAGTTTGGTATCCGCTTGTCTTTCCTTACGTATATAGAGATACCATCCCTTACCTACTAAATCGATCATTGCAATAGAAATTCCCTTATGTAGAGGATGCTTGCCCAACCCCAAGAATCCTTAGATCCTCTTGAAACTTGCAAAAAGGATGAGTGAGGAAAGTAGATGCCTTTTAGGATTCTTGCCTATAAGGCATCCTCATTAGAAAAGAGTCTCCAAGCCACTTTTGTTAAGAGGGTAGAGTTGAAGATGTTAAGATCCTTAAAACCAAGGCACTCGCTCACTTTTGGCATGATTATCTTGTCCCAACTCTATTTGTGAACTTTCCTCTCATCTTTAGACTAGCCTCACCAATATTGAGCTATCATGGAGTTAACCTCTTTGCACCATTTGACAAGAAATCTAAAACAACTCATGGAGTATAAAGGAATAGCTCTTGCAATTGATTTGATAAGAATCTCTCTACCTACAATTGAAAGGAGACTTCTTTTCTAATTTTTCAAATTGCCTCGAATTTTATTTTTGACAAATCTCAATGCCTTCGACTTTTTCCTTCCCTAGATCATTAGGAGACCTAAATACTTTTTCGGATTTACAAGTACAGGAACCTCCAAAGTTTCACAAATCTCCCTTATTCCTCTTTTGCATTTTTCTTGAAGAAAAAGCTTAACTTTTGAAGATTTACCTTTTGAATTGAAACTTTACAATACTCTTGCAAAATACTATTTAAGATTTGAACATTTGAAACATTAGCTTCCACGAAGAATGGGGAGTCATCTACAAATAAAAGCTGGGACAAGATAAGGTAAGGTCTCCTAATCTTTAGTCCACTAAAGTTTGAATCTTCAACTACATTTTCAATATTCCTAGCTAGAACATCTATAACTAGGATAAAAAGATAGAGAGATAGTGGGTCAACCTGTCTGAGGCCTCTATAAGGCAATACTTAACTTGAAATCTTACCATTAACCATGTGATTGTAAGATATAGACTCTACACATCTTATTACCTATCTAATCCACTTACCCTAAAAACTAAGTTTAGCTAGAGTTGTCCTCAAAGGGTCTCATTCTATCTTGTCATAGGGTTTGTTCCTATCAAGTTTAAGGGTAAAATGGACCTTAATATTGCTTTGTTTTATTCTTAAGAAGTGGAAAGCTTCATAGGCAATGATAATATTATCGTGGATGACTTTACCAGACATAAAAGCGCTCTATGGATCATAAATGGGATTGAAGAATAGATTTAAGACAATTGACCAAAACTCGAGAAGTAACTTTGAAACTAAATTTACACAAACTTATGAGGTGGAAGTGACTAACTTCTTGAGGGGAGGAGACTTTAGGGATGTGAACAATATTTGTGCTATTAAGAGAATTAGGCATAATACATGTTATGAAGAACGACTTTACCATCTCCACCACACTTGCTCTTATAATGTGCTAGTAGCATTGATAAAAGATACCTAAATAGCCATTTGGACCTGGCACTTTAAGAAACCCTTCCTAGAAAGTTGTTACTTTGATTTCCTCATAGGAGACCGATTTACTTAAGAATTCATTCATCTCTACTATGACTAAGGTTGGAACCGCATTCAAAACACTACTTCAATCTCTTCCACCATCTGATCTAAACAACTTAGCATAGAAACTATGGAATTTCCCCATAATTTCTTTCTCGTCTTTTAGCTAAGAACCATCATCAACTTTGAGCTTTAGGGTTTTATTTCTGTACGGGCGCATAAGAGTAGATTGATGAAAAAATTTTGTATTCTTGTCACCTTCTTTCAACTAACTAACTCTAGATTGTTGGTGTTAGTATGATTCCTCCTCTTTCTATAACACTTCCAACTTCTAGATGAAGGTCTTTTCTTTATCCTTGTCCATTCTGCTTGCTTACTTTTGTACTTGCCTAAGTTGCTTCTATACTTTCCTAATTTCTACCCTATTATTAGGAAATGTTGGCCTACTCCACTCTTTCAAATTTAATCTGCATCTTCTCAACTTAAAACCCAAAGGGAAAGGATGCATATGTGGTATTGCTACCTACCATGCGTCTAATATGGTTTTTCCACACTATTAAGAGGTGGTTCACATATTTTCAAATCTGAAAGTCTTCTTCCCTTTCTTGTCTATGAAATAAGAATCCAAAATTAAAGCAACATGGTCTAACCCCACCGTCTTACTATGAGTGACTACTATACTTAGATATTTAAACCCACTCATCAGAACCCAAGTCTCTATCGATCCTCTCCACCACGACTCTATCTTCTTCTCTTTGTATTCCATGGTTCTTTGAATCCTAGATCATTCAATCTTGCGTTTAGAATCATAGAATTAAATTCATCCATAAGTTTACTACACCTTGGGCTACCTCCTTCCTTCTCATGGTTGCATGGTATTTCATTGAAATCTCCAATACACATACATGGTTTAGTTATTGAGGCTCCAGTATCTTCTGATCCTTTCCATAATTCTTACCTAACCCTTAGATCCAAGTCATCATAAATCTAGGAGATGTGAGAGAAGAGACACCCATCCAAGAGAAAAACAACTAATCTAATATGGTTTTTGCTAAAGTGGAGGATTGGTACGCAAATATCTTCTATCCACCACAACACTAGTCCTCTAAACAACCCTTCAAGGGGTATATAGAACTCGTAGTTGAATTTCATTTTCCTTTTTAAGTCTAGAGAGCTTCTTACTTTTATTCTTAGTTTCCATGCTCCATGAGGAACACAACATCAAGGCTGTGTTTTATTACAAGGTCCCAAAGATGTTGGACTACTAAGTGAGTCCCCACTCCTTGACAGTTCCAATTGATGCATATCATGACTTTCATGTGGCTGATTTTGGCTAACCATCCTTCATATTTCTTGAGAGAAATGGGGATATTCACTAAAGATTCTAGTGACAAGTCCATGTGGTGCGGGGAAGAGACTCTTTCTTCTGATTTTTGTGCCACCCTACGGGTTTCCTTACTCTTTTGGGAGGGAGCCCTATCATATTGTTGGTGAGTCTAATTTTGATGGCTTAAACTTAAGTCTCTAGTGTCAAGATGCTGTCATGGTGCGGCATGGGTCTTAGTTTGGGTTAGGGGAATTAGGTTTTCAGTCAATTGCACTTTAAGGTTTTGGAATGTAGGGTGAAATTGGGGTCAAATATCCACTGGCTCCTGCTGTGTGAGTAAGGGATTGGGTGAATGGGAGATTGAGCGTGCGTAGCAGCCATGGCATTTGTGACAGAGAAGTTCGATGGGCAAGGGACCCCTATCGATGGGGTGAAGATTCTTTACGGAGGAGAAGAAAGCTCTCGGCTAAGGAGAGGGCCGTCGCTCAAATCAAAGCAGCAAAGATTTTCTATATTCAACTAATTTCCGCATCAGACCCCAGAGAGTCGGAGAAGTTTATTCTTTATTCCGGGCATTTCTTATAGTGTATGAACAACCATTAATATTAAGCCACCCTTGCTCAAATAAAAAAAGCTTAGGGCCCTCCTTTTCATTATAATGTAGTTATATAAGTAGAGGCAAATGGGCTGAGCCATGAGTAGGGGGATTTGAAATCTGTAAACGAGGAAAATTCTCCAATCATACACAATTTGCGAGTCCATGATCGAACTGCTCTTTAACCCACACTCCATCAAACTTTCTGTTAAACCAAGTAAACTTCTGTCCTTAGAAACCAACGTCAATTAAACCACAATCTGAACTCATCTTACTGAAACTGAGAATCTGTTGAGACAGTTTAGATCGTTCACCACTCTTCTCCTCATCACTCTTGATCTCATTCAGGTCACCCATTAACATCCATGGCAGATCCATGCTGGCAACAAGAATCCTCAATCAATCCTGGAGTTTCAATCCATCATGATATTACGGATTTGCATGGCAAAACAAAATACATACTCGACTTCAACTAACCTGTTTGACGAATTGTGCATTGATAAGATTTCTATCAGCACATATAACACTCGTGTTTAACTCCTCCCGCCACCATAAAGCTAACCCTCTTGACAAAGTTATGCGATCTGCATAAACTTTTGAATCAAACCAAAGTTTTCTTCGCAACCGCTCTAGGACGCTTTCCTTGTTTTGAGTGTCCATGAGAAAGACAATGAAGGGCCTGAATTTACGAATCGGTCGCTCAAGCTCGATAACTGCCGAAGGCCGGCCCATGCGTTGACAGTTCCAACGTAAAATCGTCGCAGCGATTACGAGGCTGTTGAAGGATAGCCACGGGAACCTTCCACAACTACATCAGAAGCCTGCAAAACTTCAATCTCCATTAGATGCTTGTCCAACTCCAGCCAACTAGCATTACTATCAAAACAGGAGTTACGTAGCTAAACTTAATGATAGATGGGGATGTGATAGAATTCATGAGTAGGGAATTGTATTTTGGATGGGTTTTTGGTAAGGGGCTTAGTGGGGTAACATCAGTTAGAGGATTAAGGTTCGAAGAGAGATGGATCGAAGATGCCGAAGTAGCGGAAGCCCACGTGTTTTAAGAAGGCAAAGAAATTTGGAGTGCACTTGAGTCTAGTTGAATCTTTGTATGGGGCTTAGAGGAAAACATAGATATGGGCTTGTTTTTTGGATTTGTGGTGTTGGATCTCTGAGCTTCTAGCAAAGCGGCCCACGAAAAAGCTAGACTGTTGAATACGAAAATTCTTTTCCAACTTTTGAACTTAGCCTCTCCCTTCTTCAGATACTTAGCCTCATCTTCGCTAATACTATAAAAAACTGTCCCCACAAACACATCATTAACAGACTCTCCACTATGTAACACCTGTCCTTTACAATCCGAAGAAGACGGGTCAGTTACCATTATGTTAGATAGATGTGGAAATCGCACAGCTTCCAATGGCAACTTTAGTCTAGTAACATTTTTAAACCCTGCAATCATCAAGGATCTTGCATTCAATGAATCATCTAACCTTTTGTGAATAAAGTTTGGAAGAGACTTGTGAGTGGAAGACGCTTCTAAGTGACCAATGAGGCCACAGATGACACAGACATCTGCAAGCCACACATACTTAAAGAAGATCCAACTTTGTTACCCATCGGAATTAGTCACCCAAACACCCCTCATGAGAGGCTTTCGAATATAGAAGGCTATCTTCACCCTTAGAAAATCTTGAAGAACAAAATTATGGTCCTCTAACTACACCACACGTCCCAGTTTTGCTCCAAATATGGAAGCGTTACGCTAAGTTAACATATGCAACGGAACTTCGTGAATTTGCAACCAATAGCACGCCTCTTCAAAATTCAAGTCTTCCAGCTTTTGATTCAACTCCCATCGACGAATGATCATAGGATATCCCGTTATTTGCCATGGTTGGAGATCTATAAAATCAATCCTAGCCAAACCACACGATGTCTCCATAAGAAATAGTTTCGTAGAAAGGTGAGAGACTTTGACAGCCCCAAACCGTTCCCACACAGGGTTCAAAATATTTAAAACTGTAACCTTAGAGACCGTCTTATCTGTAATCACTTTCCCTACGAGAAGACACATCTAAGCGTTGTAACCAGTCTATAGATCCTTAATATCCAACTCTGTATCTTCATCATAAGGCAACTTTGTAGGATCCGCCATCAACAGAAAATGAAGAACACTGCAACGACATGCATGAAACAAACGCTGTTAAGTTCCCAAGGAAAGTTAACAGAAAATGTTGTATATTACACGAGAACTAAAAGGAATCTTGTCGGATGAATCTATAAGAAAAGAAAAATAGCAATACAAAGGTACAAAATAGATAGGAGCATAATGGAAACTTACCCGGATGTAGACATAGACAAATAAAACTCAAAAAGGGCAGAAGAAAAAACCAATATAAAACATAGAAAATAACGGACCAACATCGTACAAATAGAAGACACGGAGACGTACATCGAAACAGGTAGTTTGAAAAAAGAAACGTCTAGAAATGGATCAAAAAAGACAGAACATGGTAAAAGAGACAGTTAAAACATGAATAGAATAAAATAATGGCTCTTGAGTGGAGAGAGAACTCTCATGGAGAGAGGGTATAAATTTTGAAAGTTGAGTTTATGTAATTGGGTCTACAAATAGATATTAATTTTAAAGGGAAATCGCAAATAGCTTTTTAAATTTCAACTTAAGTATGGATCCATTTTTAAAATTTTTAAATTATGCTTTAAGATCTTTAAATATGTTATTTGTTAATTTATTAAAATTTAAACGGTCTTAAAACAAACTTTGAAAGTTTAAAGACTGAATCTATATATAAGTCAATATTTAAAAAATAATTTATATTTTTTTTCTAATTTTAAATTGGGTGTTTACGCCTAACCTAAAATACTAGTTATATCTACCTTTGAGTTTGTTTCATAAGATCCCCCGATAAATTCTAAAGTATATAATAAGTCTCTGGAGAACATCATCACATATCATGTTGTTGCTTCTTGAGTGTCGAGAATAGTTACCTAGAATTTGTTTAAATTGAAAATTTCACTTAATTCAAACTTCATAAGTCCGATCACATTTGGTGTGATATGAATCAAGATTGATAAAAGTTCAATCCTCCTCCCTAACCTCGCCCCCCTTCACTGCCTGCCCCTAACCCCCCCACCCCCTTTCATTTTCTATTCGTTAACTATCTAAAACAACGTAGAACGAGATCATGTGGAGGTCACATGGAACGTGCTTTTTTTCATTTTTTTTATATTTTATTCTATATTATTAAAGCCTTTTCAAGCTTAAGTAACCATCAATATTGCATTTACCTTTTTAACCTCTAATTAATATTATTTAACAAAATAATTAATAATAAAATAAACTATTAAAACTATAATTAATGAATAAACATGTCTATTTACTTATTTTTCTTGCTCTTCATTCCTGTTATTACTTTATATGTTTTCTTTCTCACTTTCCCTTTCTCTCTTACTTTTTTGCTTTTTTCAGTTAATTGCACCCACGCCTCTCTTTCTGTCTCTATCTCTCTCTCTCTCTCTCTTCATTTCACACATATTCTTATCCCTTCAATTTTCTATTCCTATGCTCTCATCTATAGATGCATTTGTACTTTCTTGCCTTCGACCATGTTTGTTAGAGTAGCTATTATCTTCTTCACTCTCTACTCATCCATCAATAATGAGCATTAGGTACTCTTACTCTATAGTCAATTTTTCTCTCTCAATATCAAGATAACCAACTGAATGTTTTGTATTTAACATAGGAAGAATAAGAGGATCTCGAATAGAAATAAAGAAGGTAAGAAACAAGTCAAGTTGTTCAAATATAAAACCCTAATTAATTAACTCTCTGCTCCACCAGAAAGCCTAATATCCTTCATCAACGGCCATTGGGTACTCTTTCTCTCTCCAATCAATTTTTCTCTCTTGATATCGAGATTAACCAACTAAATGCTTTAGTTTAACACAAGAAAAAAAAAAGGATGATTTTTCAAAGGGAAAGATAGGAGGCAAGAGAAAGGTGTAAGTTGTTCAAATAAAAAACCTTAATTGACCATCTCTCATGCATAGAAAATCCATCATTGGAAAAGATTGATGAACAAGAGATAAATGATGAGTTTTTAGATGAAAAGCTATACCAAGTAAGTCCTTAGGAAACTCCTTAGTTTGCTAATATAGTTAATTATGTAGTAGCTAGGATTATTTCTTTAGGACTGGACTATGGACAAAGAAAAATTTTTTTCCATGAAATTAAGAGTTATTTTTTGGAAGACTTGTATCTATTTAAAATTAGTACAAATAAGATAATTTTTAGATGTGTGTCTTACTTAGAATGTTGGTAATCTTAGAACACTTTCATGCAGGACCAACTACAGGACATTTAAGTGTGAATAAAACAACTCATAAGGTCTTTGAGTGTAGTTTTAATGAGGCAAAGTTGTTCAAGGATACCCTAAAGTTTGTTAATTATGTGATAGATGTCAAGTGGTAGGAAACATTTGGAATATTGATGAAATACAACAAAATACAATTCTAATCTATGAGATTTTTTACATTTGGAATATTTATTTTATGGGACCATTTTTTGAATTTAAACAGAAACAAGTATATCCTAGTAGCTATAGATTATGTACCTAAGTGAGTAAAAGTGTAAGCTCTACCAACTAATAACTATAGGGTAATAAGACAGTTTTATTTTCTAGATTTGGTTCTCTTAGAGCACTTATAAGTGATAAAGGAACTCATTTCTTCAATATCTAATTAGAAAATGTGTTGAAGTGATATGGAGTTAAGTATCTAATTGCAACTCCATACCATACCCAAACTAAAGGGCAAGTTGAAATAGCAAATAGTGACCTCAAATGAATTTTAGAAAAGATAGTCAAGTACAATCGAAGAGATTGGTTTGAGAAGTTTGACAATGCTCTTTGGGCTTAGAGGATTGCTTATAAAACGTCAATTGAAACAACCCCATATAGGTTTATATATGGTAAAGTGTGTTATTTACTTATGGAAATTGAACATTAGGCCTATTATGCCTTAAAACGTACTAGCCGTGATCTTGAGCATACAAGTGAATATAGGAAAGTTTGGTTGAATGTGCTTGAAGAATGACGAATTATAACCTATGAGACGTTAAGAATATTTACGAGCTAGGTGATATCATGACAACTAGATTATGTAAGGAAAGTAATTCCAAGCTAGAGATAAAGTCTCATTGTATCAATCCCAATTAAAGCTCTTTCTAGGTAAGATTACTTTTTAATGGTCTAGGCCTTACACTATAATGTAGGTATTCCCGTATGGAGTAGTGGAGATTTCATGTTCCAAGAAAGAAACTTTGAAGATAAATGGCTATTAACTTAAGTCTCATTTAGGAGGAGAGTTTAAAAAGGAAAATAATTATGAGGTGGAAAACACTTGAAGAGGAGCTGTGATGGCTAAAGAGAAAGTAGGAAGAATTAGGTTCATGAAGTAAAGCATGGAGCTTCAAGAAGAGATGTAAAACTAAGTCTAAAAGGACCATGGCCAAAGACCATGCTCATAGTCTAGACCATGTTCCTTTCGTCATGAAATGCACTTGAATTTGAACTTAGAAATTTAGTTTAAGAAAAACACAACCCATTATCACGCTTATGATCTCTACCGTGTACTTTTAGATGTGGAAGTTATGTATTCTTGAACATGGAAACATAGTTCAAGGGAACTATTGGCAAAAACCACGCTCGTGATCTTACCTATATTCCCCTCATTGAAAAATTACACTTAGAAAATCTTCTAGTCATGGTTCAAGGAGGAGCCATGGTTAAAGATCACAGCCATGATCTTGATCGTATACTTCCAATAAGCATCAATCCAGATTATACTTGAATCTTCCTTAATTAAATTATGTCTTACTTTCCTACTTTAGACCCTTCTCATCTATAATCACTTTCACTTTTTTCAAACCACTTTCCTCTTTCTGAGGTGTAATTTATATTCAAAGTAATCTCCTAAAATTACAACATCAATCTAGGTAAGTATTATTTACCACTTTTTATAAAAAGAAAGTTACCAATTTAGAATTACAACATCAATTTAGGTAAGCATTATTTAATTAAACCTTTAACTTTAGATACCCCTTGTTGTACTCCCAAATTCCTAAACACTAACCTAAGTATGGGAAAGAGTGAAAACCTTTAACATAAACCATAGCACCAAAGGTTACCCATTGCACTACCTGTTGACCTTCTTTGCAACCGATATTACAGGAGGATTCACTAGCTACATTTCTACTTCACTCAAAACACATGTTAGAATTTGACAACCTCGATCATTAAGCTTACTATGAAACTCTCAATAAGAAAACTTTTTCTTAGTCGAGTTTCATAGATTGGGAGGTATTGAAATTAGCTAACATGGAGTTAGCAATTTGTACCATAGTGGAGAAAGGAGGTTGGGATAACTTATTTAGTATTTAAAAACCCATTTACAAGGAACTAACATTAAGTTCCTTACTACCCTATCCTTGGAGCATGATCAAGTCCATGTAGAGCCTATAATACTATTTCCTTCAGAATACTGAGTTTAATGCCTCCATAGCAGAATTTGGTGTTTTAATGGGACTCTATGATAAGGAATAAGTTTTTTCTCCCAAATTCTACTTACTTCTATGTGAGTTATCCCGAAGTGTCACCTTTGCTACTTAGTAGCTATAGTTAAGTGGTGAGAAGATTCACAACCTAAAACTACAACGGAGATCCGACTTAAAAAACCCAACACATTAAGTTCTCAATTGGTTACTTACCCAAACCATTAGTAAGAGAAGGAAAAAAACTAGTGTTGTAGCTAGGCATGAGGTATTCTACGTTTACAGCTTGGTAAAGGGATATCCTATTAATTTAGCTGTTGTGCTAGCTCTCTACATATGATATTAAGCGACTAATGCTCAGGTGAACTAATTAAGATGCGGACCGTATGTAATAGTCTTACCTAAACAACTCAAACTCCTCATTGACAACACACAATTGACCGTTACTAGAGATGTCACCCCAATGTCTTTATCTACTTTCTGCTAGAAGGGACTCCTCCTAGATGAGGTTGATAAGACATCCCTAAAAGGGAAGTAGAGTGAAAACTCCACAAACCTTGATGTGCTGGTGTGAAAAGCAAAGAAACTGAAAGTTCAAGTTCAAAAATTGGTAGATTCTTATGAAATATTTGAACAATCCCTCAAGAAGTTGTTCAGGCACAAAATAAAGATGATGGAGTTTTGTAGCAATCTCATCGATCGAGTCAAGATAAAGATTCCTCTACCAATGGATGAGGAATTAATTGATGTAGCAAGGAAAATGAATTTAGGAGATGAGGAGGAGGAAATGACATCTAAAGCATAAGAAGAGACATTAAGGGGCAATGAATTGAATGAACCAACAAACATAGAGTTGGATGATGATAACAATGAATAGGATCTAGATTTCTCTTAGATATCTAAACGTTAATTTGTTCTTGTTTAGTTTTTGTATTTAGGTTGAACAATTGACTAATTAGTTTAATCCTTAATTTACATGTTTTGATTCCTCAATTGGTCTTTTAATTCTATATTTTCAATGAAATAATAATACAACTTCTTTTCTTTTGTCACATATGCTCTTATTTCTCTTTTTGAGTTGCATGTTTAAACTTATTTCAGGCCAATGATTAGACATCATTTAAGGTAAATTACCAATCTAAATATATGTTGTATCTACTCATCTTCTACTTATCCCCCTAACATATAGTTTTGCTGATAGACTATTTATTTTAATAAGAGAAAGAGTGTTGTATTGATTAGTTCATGATATTTGATTACATAACTTTAAGAGTTATGATCTAGGGTATGTATATATTTCCATTTATAGCTACTGCAAGTTTTGCTCAAGCGAGGTATGTAATTTTATTCTTGTTGATTTATTGTTGAGTCTTGATGGAAAACACACCTAAGTGTTCCTTAGATATGATTGATTAAATATTAATGTGTAGAGTTAGGATATAGATTTGATCAGTATTAATTCAATAAAGAGGATGGTCATATTTAATTGGGATCGGTTGGATTAGGCATTGGAACAAGTGTAGTTGAAAAAGGAAAAAAAAAAAAAAGAAATCAAAGCGAAATACATGACATGTAATACAAGTCATGTACATGGTTTGGAGTACATGGTATTACAAAGTACATACGCTGTGTACTTAAAGGCATGTAGAACATTACTTGTACTCTGTACATTTTGTGTATAATATATTATTGGGGGCGTATACAAGTTGTGGTACGCAACTTCTTTTATGGGGGAGAGTCATCGTATATTTTAGTTAGTATTCTTCCATCTGTACATATATTATTTAGTTGTACCATTTATATTTCTTAAAATTATTTAACTAATTGATAAACAGTCTTAGTATTGATTTGAAAAAAAAAAAAGAAAAATTAGAGACATCTTAGTTAAACTAAGCTACTAACTTTCAATCTAGCAACTTATTCAACATGTAAGTGTATGTGTAAGTATAAATTTAAATAGAATTATCTAGAGTTAAGAGTAGACCATATAAATAAAAAGTAAGATTCTAAAAGCCTTATTTTACTTAGATACTTCAAATGTAAAAGTCATTTTAAATTTAGTTATCGTTGAACCATATTATTTTGGTCTAAGTATGTGTTTTCCTTTGCTTGTTGAATGGACTTGTATAGGTTAGTATACATAACTAGATCAATAAATATTCTAACAATTAAATTACATGTTGCTTATGCTTGGCTAAGCTTAGAGAGTCATAGAACCAATGTCTTAGAGGTGGCACCTTGATGCTTAAGTAATGCTGTTCCTAGTGAAATTGCTCTTGGAAATGATTCAACATATATGGGATTGGTGCCTATGGGTCGTATTACTAGTGTCCTTTTACTAGTTTGGTTAGATAGCATTTAGAATCATAATATCGATGTTCTATTGCCTGTTTAGATAGGAGCCACAATGTTACTATCACAATTTAGGGCTTGTGTAGGGAGTCATGAGATACTTTAAGTTAGGCTAGTCACGAATATTATTAATTGTGTTGTGTTGCAAGATAATTGAAAAATATTAGTGTGTTGTTGTGTTATATATTATTGCCATGGATGATAACAATATTCTTGTATTATTGACTCTTCTTTTATCCCATGTTTTAACCTTTTGATTTTTTAAGGATTTTTTTCCCCACAATTACACGTGAAATAACCATCCTTTATCTCTCTCTCTTTTGTAAAATTTAGTTTTCTCAACCAAATTCGACAAGTAATGGAATTCTTTATCTTTGCCAAGATCTTTTAGTTATTTATTTTTAATAACATTTTATGGTGACTTTTTTATTACTATAAATTTATTCAAGTATAGATAATTTACTTATTAACTATAAATCGAAAAGAAAGTGTAAATTTAGGACTTAAATTAAACTTATTATTTTTTCAAAGTTTTATTTTAGTCTTCTTATTTGTGGAAATTTAGTTAAGTATAAAGCAATAGGATGCTAAGCTTCTACATGGTTGATTCTATGAAATTTTTTTTTTGTTTTTTGCCTTGTGTTTGATTTATTTTATTTTGTTTATTCTTTATTTGTTGATCATTACTTTATAGCCTTGAATGTTTTATTCTTAATGTATTGTAATTTGTTACTTACAATTATGATTGTGTTTAAAGCTAATCTTTGTTGCTTTTATCATCAAAGTTTGTTTATAATACATAATTCCAAAAGCTCTTCTTATTATGGAACTTCTTCACATTATTTTTCTATTATATTTTGTTAGTATTAACTTTTTTTGTCACTAACAACTTTTAACAACTTAAAATTTTTCTATTATCACATAAACTTTTTCACTAACTAAAATCACTTTCTTTTAATTATGTATTTAACATATATTATCTTTATATAAAATGGTACTTATAGAGCGGTTGCAACATTTGTATGATAGGTTTCAACCTTTGTTTTGTATAGCTTAATATCAAATAACATAATTATTAGCATGTAAATTACATTTGTATAATTTAAAGGGTTGTGTCTCTTTCTTAATAGCATAATACTTCATATTAGAATTTATATACATTATATATAATATAATAGAATTTATTTTGATATAATTATATAGAATTAAATATGAAAGAGACTATTGATAGTCATATGTATGAAAATGTAATATTTGATTATATAATTAAACAAACATGTTCTCACCATTGTTAAAGTGTTAGCTGTGATAATCATTTGATTGATTTTTCTATTTTTAATCTTGTGCATATTTATATTTTGGGTATCTTTTCAATGTTAACACCTTTTGACCATTTATATAACTTATTTTGTATTAGAATTTTTTTTTATTGATAATATCTTTTAATCACGTATAACCTTTTATTTTCTTATTTATACCTTTTTAATTTGTGTCTTTTGAAAATTAACCATTTTTTAGTTGTATGCATGCCCAAAAGGCAGATCATTTGTAAATGATGGTAATTGAGAATACTACAAGTTACATGGGTTAATGCAAAGCAGTACGATTACTTGTATGTGACATTTAAGTTGGATGTCTAAGTGGTGCAACCCAATAAGCTAGATAAGCATATTTGTCAGCTTTGAGTTTGTTTGATAAGATCCTCAAGAAAATTTTGAAGTATATAATAGGTTTCTGAAGAACAACATTACACATATTATATCATTCCTTCTTGAGTATGGAAAATTATTACATGAAAATTGCGAAGATTGAAAATTTCACTTAACTAAAACCTCATAAATTCGATCACATTCGGTGCAATATGAATCAAAATTGTCAAAATTCAATCTCTCTCTCTCTCATTTCTGTTGGCTGGCATGAAGGTCACCTGACACGAGTTTTATTTTTTTATTATCAGCTTTTTATTTATATATTTTATTTATTTACTTTTCAAATAATTATTATTAGTTGAAATTATTTAATAATAGAATTGATCACTAAAAGAATGCCACGTGTCCCCTTATGTATGAGTACCATAAAGTGAAAGACACAGCTTATGTGTTTATCGATAAAGAAAAAAAATTACACATAATGTATTTATAATTTACTCTAAATTTTACTATTGTAATTTTCAAATTAAACAGAATAGTCGTAGTATTTTGAACATGAGTTCGAATTGAATCCATAGTTAGATATTAAACTATAATTTTAAGTTGGACGTTTAAGTGCAACCTAAGAAACTAGATAGACATATTTGTCTGTTATTACATTGTTTCATAAGATCCTCAAATAAATTCTGAATTATATAATAGGTAGGAACATAGAGAACATCAGTACATATGAAGTCATTCCTTCTTGAGTATGGAAAATTGTTACCGGAAAATTGTGAAGATTGAAAATTTCAACTTAAATTAAAACCTCAAAAACATGTGGGAAAACTATGAGAAGGCCTATCCTTCGAATATTCTGTCCCATATCTCTATTTCTTGCAGCGTGTAAACAGGCCATAAGCTTAAGAGATGATAAATGACAGCTAGCAGGCTCCAGGCTACTTCATCTTGACTTGAGTTGCTGTGAAGTGCATCCATATTCGATGTGGGAATTTGCAAGTACAAATGTCTATCATTTATAGGTATTAGCAAACGTGTCCCTGCAATACATGTGCCAAAATAGAATAAGACTTATTTTACAATTTAGATACGTCAAATTACTGCAAATCACAGTATTTGATTTTCTTTTTCCTTTCCTTTTATTTTGATGCAGCTTTCAAGAGAGAGAAGAAGAGTAAGGAGATTTTTTTTTTTTTATTAACTATTTAGCAGTTGCTATTTTAAAATATGAATTTAAAGTGAGTTTTATGGATTAAAAAAATAACTTACATGATATAAGTGGATGGAATAGCAATTAAAATGATAAGGTGGAAATATGGGATGATGAATAATGGTAGTTAAAATAAAGATATAAAACAATAAATATACCAATTTTTTATCATTATGAAAAGTAATTAAAATCCTTTATATATATGTATTACATAGCTTTTTGGATAGCCAAAATTTGATGGGCTTCACTACATATTCTTTTCTTTTGAAGAATATTCATTTGACGTTGTTCTTGATACCTGTACTAGAAAACAATATCTAATGTGTCATTTGACGATATATTAGTCATAATTCATATGGGCTTAAATACATTGCTTTTTTTAGGGTAGAATTACAAGCAGATAGAAACGTTTAGGAAAAGTTCATTCAGCGATCCATTTTTTAAAAAGTTAAAATAAAGGATGAACGTTTTATATATAGGTTAAGTAAGGGATACCATTATTAACCCATACATACGTGATAAATAATGATAATATATGGATGTTGACATGGAATTAACTTGAAAATGAAGTCTAAAATAGACAATATGTAATCTACCCCACTCACATAGATTAAAAAAAAAAAAGGTAAACAAAACACAAATACATAAAAATAAATAAGAAAAAAAACCAAACTTAAAGCATGTTAAACACATTAGGAGTCAATAGTTAGTTAAAAAACCTTAAGTCTACTAAAAATCAAAACCTTTCTCTAAGATTGCACAAACCCTAACCTAGGAAGGCAAATCAAAACACATTTGAAGACATAGTTGATGTCATAATCATAACATATGTGTTATGGGATGGGAAGTTCATCCCCTCCTTATGTGCCCATGTGGCGCTTGACCCTCATTTGCTTCATATATTTTCTTGTATTACATAGGGTGAGCCAATTGTTTCCCTTCTTATTTACTCAAGATTGTTCTAGCCCCTTCTAGCTTTAAGAGTACTGACTAGCATTGTCATCGTCCTCTTCCTCTATATGATTGGAAGGCTTAACTTTTCTATTGGTTTCTACTTATCATGACCATCATCAAAAGAGCAGCATCGACTCCCTACCAATTTGCTCACGGGAGGCTAACTCCACCTTAAGAAAACACCCAATCCCACGAATAAACTACCTATTGATGCTACTTACTTCACATTAAGCCCTAAGTTGAATACCCCTATATCCTTCCAAAACACAGATCGTAACAATCTCCCCTACCTAAATTCATGACGTCCTCATTGTAGGGAAGCACTTTTCCATTACCCTTTCGCATAGGATCATAGATGTTGTTGGTTATGGATAGTGAATAATATAGATCTCGTAAAAGATAAAAAGATTGGCTAAAGGAGGTATCGAGACTAGTTTGACATAACTACTCCAATGTCTAAGTTATCTTATGAGTCAAAAAGTGAGTAAAAAGAGTTATAGAGAGCGAGTCTTCAAAAAGTGTAGAGAGTTCCTACAATGCCTATGCTTCCATATTTATAGGCATTTGTTTGGTAACTGTGTTGTTTGATAATCTATAGTCATGGGCCACATAGCAGTTCGATAATTTATGTACATGTCTAAAGATCCATAATGGGTGGTTATACAGTTAGAGTGTATGGATATTTAACTATTCGTACCTCTATTTGAATTCAAAGTGCTTAAGTGGATAGGTTGGACTTTTTGGCCCATCAAATTGCCTAGGCTATTATTGAGTGATTTTGATGTAAAGTTTTGATCTTGCAAAAGCATGAACAAAAGGCTAAAGTGATGTTTGAGCTAGTCTGGAATAACCACTCTAATGCTTAAGTTAGTGGTCATTGTGAAAATAGTAAGTGAGTAAGTAAGTGAAGTATTAAAGGGAGTAAGGGAGTTTTTACAATGCTTTCTTTCCCTTATTTATAAATGAATTCTATGTGTCTGTAATAGTAGATAATCATTGGTCATAGACTACGTGGCAACCTTGTAATTAACCACATGTCTAAAAGATAGGAGTAGTAGGTAGTTATATAATGAGATTATGCAAAGTCACAACTGTTCATGCCACTTTCCAAATTTAAACTAGATATGTAAGTAGGTCAGGCTTTGAGGCCCATTAGATGGGTTAAGCCCTTGTTGACCTTAACCAAAAATAACATTAGTTAGCATCTTATTAGTCGAGATGCTGAGTAATATGTCAGGGCGAAATCCAACTATTAACATTTTCCCCCTAACTCCTATGGTTGAGAATTCAATTATGGGAGTAAATAAGATTCAATACTTAATTAGAGTAGTTAGATGGCAAAGGCCAAAATCAAGCACCAAGTGACACATCAATACTCAATATGGGTTGTCTTTCAAACTAGCTTGCATGCGATTTGTAAAACTTACTGTATCGAGTTCTAAATGAAAGTCACAACCTTTTAATTTTCCTACTCATACACCTTTTTGTAGTGATACATGTGACAGCTATCATGCTAGTTATCATTGCACCATAAGGTCTATTAACTGTCAGTAGTATGATGTCCCTTAGATGTCTAACCTTAACATGCATCATCCATCTATGCTTGACCGTTTAATCAGAGCCCACATCCCTATTAGGAGTGCGTTAGAATTTTGAGAGTGGACTACCTATATATAGAAAGCTTTTTTCATTTAGATAACATTTTTTGTTCCCCTCTATTCATATCCCCTTTTAGAATTTTTTATTACTTTTGAGATTTCTTTCTATGAGTTCTTATCTAGATAGTAAGTGACTTACTTGTGTTGTTAAGTGATCTTCTTCAACATAACTTCAATAAGTATGGTCTAAAGCATCATTTGACCTCTTATTTCTTTAGATTCAAAAGCGACTATGTTCAAGGCTACTTCTCCCTCTTCTGGTAGTTTGGTAGATAGTATAATGGAGTAATGGGAAAAACTTGCTGCTCTTCTCGTAGATAACTACCGGGATGACAAGGGAGAAAGGTCGTTTCCTAGGTATTTATACAATAATATAGTTTACAACATTGATTCTCTAGATGGAGTAGTGAGTGGTGCTATTAGGGCACTCGTTGCGGAATATAATAAACACTAGCAAGATCTCCCTAATGTATGGCATTTGCATAGGTTGATGAAAGATGAAAGAGTGTGTTATCCAATAAACCATGAATTTCATTTATATTTGAAATATCTTGACTTTGGATTGCATCTCCTATTCTCTACTTTTCAAAAATGGTTCTTTAATTATTTTCATGTGGCACCGAGTATGTTCTCTCTCAATACTTATAGGCTTCTCATCACATTCAAAATTATATGTGAAGAGATTGAGTTAGGGGTACACTCCAATTGTTTAGATATTTCTTTTCAATAGGGTAACAACCTGACCATTAGTATTTTACTGTAGCTTGGCATGGGCATAAATTCATGGATGGGCTAGAGTCCAAAATTCATAAGTGGTACGATAAGTATGTCTTAATTAGGTTAGATATAGAGTTGGATTTTTGGACTCAATGGACTAAGCCCATCTATACCAAGGACATTGAATTACTGTTGAATGATGCCACTACTACTAAGACAATCTAAGAGAGACGAGGGAATAAGATGTTCTTTTGGAATGCTGAAAGGATTATATCCCCAAATGGAAAGGGGGAGCTAATATTTTCTCACAATGAAGGTAAGTGTTGATCTACCTGCCCTATCGAGTAAAGCTTTAAGAGGAAAGCTGTTCTTATGACTTAGGGAGGAGAATTGTTGTTGTTGAGCTTCGCTTAGCATGGATTTGTAAGTTTTTCATTATTCCATTCTCCTCAATTTACAATTCTCTCTTTCCTTTTATGTAGGCATGGGTATAGGGGATATTGATCCTAAGAAACTACTGTCTCAAGCCAAAGCCAAAAAATAAAAACTCGATAAGCATACGGACCAAAAAAGACTACTGAAGAGAAGGTTGTAAGGGAGATTGTCACTCTAAAGAAGAAAAAGGAAACCCATCCTACCGACAAGGGTTAGGAGATTAAATAGATGGAGGTTGTTAGGACTATACAGCTTAAGGTACTTCTAATAGTTAGAGACCCTCTTCGAGAGGAAGTACTAAGAGAAGTTAGTCATGATATCGCCATTGTTAGCAAAGCTAGGGGTATTCCCTAAGAAGCAATGGACAATTTGGCCAATTAAACAAATACAGAGGCAAGTCTCAAGAAGGAAAGTGGGAAGGAGCTTACCAACTAACCTTTGTCCAAGAAAAACATGGGCTTGGAAAAGAAGACAACGAAGGCTTTAAGAAATAAAGCTTTCGGCATTAGTTCTGCTAACTTTACTTCGAACCATGAAGTAGGAGAATATTTTGTGGCCTGCTTGAGTCGTAACATTTTTGGATAATGATTCGGCTTTAAGCGATAGGATAAAGCCTTTATCCCTGATGGAAGGGGTTATTCTTCTGAAAGACAAGGAGATAGCAAAGATGGATGTAAAGAGGGTTAGTCGTTGCAACAAAAGTCATATTGTCACTAAATTGTATGATGTAAGTCTATAATCATAACTTTTTTCATTTATGGCTTATGCCCTATTGCTGACTTAATTTTGTCTACATGTAGATTAGCAGCCATGTTCTGATAGCCATAGACGAGGTTGAAAAGGAAATGAAAAGGTATATTTAAATTTTTGTTGCATTGTTAGGAATTGATTAACTTATTTGGCTTCATTAATTCTATTACAAAAGGTAAAGGAGGCTTATAACTCCTTAAAAGCATAAATTGTTGTAGTCGAGAACATAAGGATTAAGGCCGAGATGGAGGTTAAGAAGTTGCAAGAGGAGCTCTTGGTTGAGAAGTTAGCATACCCATTAGTAGCTAATGAAGTCTTAGGCCTTAAGATCAAGAATGAGGAGCTCTATAAGGAGGTTGAGAACCTAATGGAGAAGCTACGTAAGAAACGAGAAAAATGTTGGGGTTGGGAAGAATGATCACCTTAATGAGTGACAAGAAGGACAAATTGAGAGTCCAAATAAAGAACTTAGAGATAAATAGTTCTAAACTCGAAGCTCGTGTTACTAGACTAGAGAAGGCAACGAAAAGGAAGCCCTTTGTTAAGGAAGCACTGTCAATTGTGACTCCCAATTGACAATACAAAAGATTACTCTGAAAGAAGTTGTAGTAGGGGGTCCAACTAGTGAAGAAAAAAATTATAAATGTTCGCCTTAGCTACGAACTATCATGCCTCGACTTTACTGATGTTGACGATAGTGATGCTAGTAGTAACAACGAAGAACTCGGCGAAGAAGTGGAGTTAGAGGCTTAAGGGCAAGGTGACAATATTTAAGCTAACATTGAAGTTCCTCTCGATGCTAAGGAACCATCATCAAAAGAGACCCCCTATGTCTGCAAAGAGACCTCCAACTGATCAAACAAGATCCCTAGTGCCGATAGAGAAATAAGCTCCAAGAAGGTCCCGAACTCTACTAACAAAGATGATAATTCCACCTAATTCGAGAGGAAAAATACCTCAAACTCTTAAAGAGTCGATTGATTTATACTTAGTTTCTACAACATTTTATGGACTATGTGGTCGGGATGTTGACCTTTCGGTTGTAATTAGCCTTTGTTTCTTGTTTTATGCTTTTAGTTCTCAACATGTTTTATTTCATACACATTTTAAACTTAGATGTCTTTTTGTAGTCATTGTGTCCGTTTTTCATATAGGATGTGAACTTTTAGATGTTAAGTTTTATTTTCATAACTATGAAATTTCCTATTGAAGGTAGCTTAGAGTTTGTTAGCTCTAATTGCTTAGAGTCTCCTTTTCAAAGAACATTTAATGTTACTCATCAATTAATACCAAGCTCATTAAATGTTGTTGGTTGGAACTTAATTGATATAAGTTCATTCACTGCATAGCTAGAACTTCATTAATTCGTTAATTGTGCATTGATCATGAATATAAGTGATGGTAAGGAGATATACTCATAAACTTGAAACAAACATTTCATACTTCAACGTGATGTAGGCCATTGCCTTACTTTGTTTAGAAAGGGAAAAAAACAACGAACTAATTGTAATTAACAAAAAATTATTCAAAATAGAGTTTTAGATTCTCGGTATTCCATGCATAAGGTATGATTGTTCCATCTAGCCTTTCTAGTCATTAGGCCTCATCACCTATGACTTCCTATATCCTCACAGGATCCTCCCAATTTGTACCAAGCTTCTCTTGATTCTATCACATGTTAGTTGCTTCTAACTTTTTACAAACTAAGTCTCCAAGTTGAAATACCTTATGTTTCACCTTTTGATTATAGTACCTTGCCTCCTTATGCTAATAAGCAGTAACTCTTGCTCTTGTGATATCTCTAACCTCCTTAATTGTATCCATATTAGTCGTAAGTCTAGGTTTTGGTATTCCATCTCGAGCTTCTATTTCTTCATTTAAAGAAGATTTGGCTAACCTGATTTGCCATAATGTCAAACTTTTGTGTTTGAAGTTTAGATAGGTCCAATTCAATCAGTAGAACTACTTTTGATCCATATGCAAGCTTGAAAGGTGTTTCCCCAATCGAAGTCTATTTACCCTGAGCTTGATCAACTCTCCTTTTCAAATTGTATAGAATGGTCTTATTAAGAGCTTCCACTTGTCCATTAGTGTGAGGATGAGTCACTAAAGTGTAATTTAGACAAATGCCATGTTTCTCATAAAATGCTCGGAACTTATCATTGTCGAACTATGGCCCATTATCGAATACTGTCATAAATGGAACCTAAACCTCGATATGATAAAGTTTTAAACAAAAGCCTTGACCTTCTATTAGATGATTTTAGCCACTGCTTCAACCTCGACCTACTTAGTGAAATAATCTATGGCAAATATGATGAATTGCCATTAGGTTGTAGACTTTGGAAATGGTTTGAGTATGTCTAATCCCCACTAAACAAAGGGCCAAGGGCTTATGAGGTTGTGCAATTCACTAGAAGGCACATAGCTTAGTGCCTCATGTTTTTGGCATTGCGAACATTGCCAAACAGTAGATTTTGTATCTTCTTTCATAGCTAACCAATAATAGTTGAGTCTCAACATGTAGATATACAGGCTTTGACCCTTCACATAGTTGCCACAAACACCTACATGCAACTCAAATAGAATTGGTTAGGCATCTTTCTATAAAAGGCACTAAAGGTAAGGTTTTGAAAGGTCGCGCTTGTATAATTGGTCATTAATTAGCATGTTGTTTATAGCTTGACATATCAACCACCGAGCTTCTTTTTTATCTTCAAATAGAACACTTTACTTCAAATAGTTTATAATCAGGTCCATCTTAGACCTATCCCTTAGGTGAGGAGTCAACTCATAACTTTATCCAATAATTTCTAGACTTTTACTAAGGAAATACTTAATAAAAAGCTTGTCATTTAGATTGGGAAGTACCATACTGGATAACTTTGATAACTTGTCGGCTATAATATTCTAGGTCTTTGGTATTTTTCTTAATAAAAAAAGATTGAAATTCCTCTTTGAGAATTTATACTATCAACAAATACTTGCTCATTACTTCCTCTTTCACTATATAGTTCCCCTTAACTTGATTTATAACGAGTTGTGAATCAGAAAAAAAATTCGACTTTTTTAGCACTAACTTCCTTTGCTAGTTTAAGCCCACCAATTAGGGCTTCATACTAGGCTTCATTATTATTAGCCGTAAACCTAAATTTCAATGCATAGTTCACGTTGTGTGGCCCTTGCAAAATAAGGCCTACACTGCATCCTTCTTTGGTGGAGGGGTCATCAACATATAAATTCCGTATTGGTTTCTTAGCCATCCTAATGTTGTCTTCTTCTCTAGTGAACTCAACGACAAAATCTATCAATACTTGAGTCTTTAATGCCATTCTGGGTTTATATTGTACACCATAGGCACTTAACTCAAGGAAACACTTCATCATTCTCCTAGAGGAATCTGGTTGTTGTAAAGCTTGTCACAAAGGCTGATACAGTTATTTGATGTGCTTTAAAATATGGCTTTAGCTTCCTTGCCAAGAGGACTACTACCAAAACAAACTTCTCAATCTTGGTTGATGCTCTCTATCTTCTAACCAAACCAAGATAGGTAAAAGAGCTCAACCGCTGAGTGACAGATATAAAAACAAATCTTCTTTAAGGATAGGTATCAAGAGTATTAGAGGTGATGCAAGAAATTCTTTCAACTTATTAAATGCCTCTTCACACTCCTCAATCTATTGAAATTCCTTTAGATTCTTTAACACTTTGAAGAATTTGACACAACTATTTGTGCTTCTTGACACAAATCTATTTAGAGCTACAATCCCCTAGTTAATTCTTGAATTTCCTTAACAATGCTAAGGGACTTTTATGTTTTGAATAGTATCAATCTTCTTGGGGTTTGCTTCAATGCTACACTAAGTAATCATATATCCCAAAAATTTTCCTAAGGTAGTATAAGGTTTAGCTTCATGTAGTAACTCCTCAAGGTACCGAATATTTCCTCAAGATCAACAAGATCCCAACTTTCTATCTTACTCTTTGCTATCATATTGTCAACTAAACTTCAACATTTTGATGGATTTGGGGCTTGAACATTTGGGTTATAACTCTTTGATAAGTTGTGTTGACATTTTTTAGCCCAAAGGGCATCACTATATAATAGTACACCCTAAAGTTTGTGATAAAGGATGTATGAACTTCATCATCCTTCTCTATTTTAATTTGATTATAGCTGGAAAATGCATCCATTAATGATAGTAAGGCATGTCCGATAGTTAAGTTAACCATTTGATGTATTCTCAGTAAGGGCAAACAATCTATGGGACAGGCCTTATTCAAATCCGTAAAGTCTATGCACATACGCCATTTACTGTTCAACTTCTTAGATAACATGCAATTGGCTAGCTAAGTTAGATAAGGCTCTTTCCTTATAAACCTTGCCTTTAATAGCTTTTATCACAACCCGAGGAAGCTAGTCATGGTAGTCGCTGTATATCATACAAAGGACTGTAGATTGATTTCCCTTTTTAATTGACAACCCTTCATGTGATATATAAGGCTACTATTACAACTAATATCCTAAAGTTAGGTAGGTGTAAGTAATATCATTATATATTTATGATAACGAGATTATTGAATTGTACATAAAACATATACAAGTAATTACAAATAATAAGTCTGTAATACATCATATTACAAATTGATAATACATTATATTACATAAGAAGGTTCAAAGTCTAAGTACAATAATATAAGTTTACTCTCATCACTAGTCTTACTCTCACATTAACCCATAGGTGGTTTACTAACCTTGAGCATCCTGTAGGCCGAATCCATGAACAAATCGGCTTACTCAAGCAAACTATGGGTTTGTAAGCTAATTAGCTTAGTGAGATATTTCTCTCAACTATACAACAAATAAGTTATACAACAGTTTAATTTAATCAAATGAATGTATGAACAATCAGTATGCTATACAAATACATTCAAGTGACTAAGTACTACATGCAACTCAAATTTAACGTTCTCTAAAGTCAAGGTTAGAGATGTATCAGTACCAATTAGATCCGAGTATTATACTAGAACTTACATAACAATGAAACTTCACGTTTTGTCTACAAAAAAATAATGGAACATCCATTTTCAGTTTTAGTCAAAACTCAATTCTACATATAATTGTGAGTAAGTTCATGTAACCCTCACTTAGCCCTAAACGGAGGCCTCTAGACTCAACCTTTATCTAGGCGATTGGTGCCTCTAACGCCTAATGTTTACATGAGCTAGGATAAAGTCATATTGCATGTATACATTGTACAAAAACACTATATCACAAATAATCAACTTATATATGGCCTTTCGTTATCTTCGTATGATGTGATGGCTACAATTAGTATGCAGTGCATGATTATGTATATTTTAATTTAGTTCATTCAAGTTGAATAATGTTAAGTCCTTTTATGCAGTGATCAACAAAGTCATAGACATATCAATTCCTATTGAATTTACTACACAACAAAAAATACATTATCATATTTTAAAGTAAATTCATTATTAATAAGCAATATCGTGTACAAGCATAACCTAACCCCACACTAGATTTAATTATGAATAACAATTAATATTCACTATCTATATACACAAAAATATATGAAATTATTAAGAGTACTCACTTAGACATTCTTATAGTCAAGGATCGTAATAATCGGTTGGTAAGTTAATGTTAATATCGTGATCACTTAACATTAATGAAATACAAAAAGTAGTAAGTATAGAAATTAAATAACTAAACTAATATTGTATTTTTTACAATTTACTTAAATTAGTTGTTCGCTTGTGTGAAATTGTTGATTTGAGTTTTTTTTCTAATTGCATATAACTTTTTTGATTTAACTCGGATTTTTATGAATTTATAGTTCATTTTGATCATGATCCTTTTCGTACGTACTTTCTCATGATAGGGTTTATTTTGGATGTTATAACTCGTAGTTTCAAATATGATATAAAATATTACAAAGTTTGTTATTTTGACTTAAATAATTATAAAATATTATTTGTAGGCTTTTCTTAGTATAATTATGATTTAATAATTATTTGAATCATATATTTTGTAATTTTCTTATTTTAGGTCTATTTTACCATAATTACTCATTTTTGCTAATTTTTTTGGTTTAAAAATTATTAATTCAATTTTTTTATACTTTATTACTTTTCTAATTAATTAATTATTTTATTATCATTTTTATTATGAAAATTAATTATTTTTTGCTAGGTGGTGACATGTTAGCATATGGGAGTATCATGTGTCACCTTTATACTTTTTCTTACATTTTCTTATTTTTTTTATATCTTATGGTGTATACATATATTAATATTTATTACTATATTTTACTAAATTTTCTAAATTAATTATTTATTATAATTTCCCTAAAGTTATGGTACATACATATGTATGTATACTTTCATATTTATTAAATTAATATTATAATATATTATATATGTACTATTCAAATATACTCGTATTTTTACATATACGATACTATTCATATGTGTATATTTATATGTATAATATACTTATGTACTAAAATATCTTAACCTTAAATATATATTATATACTATACGTATGAGTATAAATATACATATAATTGTACTTTATATACCTATGTACATATACGATTATATTACATATATACATAATCACGCATACATAAGGGTACATGTAAATAAATGAAAAAAGAAAATACTCAGTATATACATATGTATATTAATAAAGTATATACATAGTACATATATATTATATACATATACGTACATGTACATATACCTATGTTCTTGTACAAATATTTTGAAAACTTACTATAACATGTACACTACACATATAAATATACTCAAATTTATACACATATATGAACATAAATACTCAAATACATGTATGTACAAGAATATAAATAAATAATTATTAGAAAATACATATATTATAGATAATAAAACATGCTTGTATAATATTTTTGGGTATAGTTCCTAGCATCTTCTTCTTCTTCTTCTTGTGTGCCTTTGAATTTTCCAGCAATTGAAGAATAGAAAAGAGGGGAAACTTGTAGTTAAGAAGGAAAACAATTTGAAGACTTGTGTATTTGTTCAATAATTTTTTTTTTTCCAGACGTGAAACAACAACAACATGGCTTATAGCAAAAAGAAAAGAGGAAAAAAAAGTCTTAGCTTAATCATGTAATTAATAAGATAAAACACTTGCTTTATTGATTAGTCCTTTTTCTCATAATGTTTCAATACTTATAAATGAAAATGAATCACATGGGTTGCTGGAATTTGCTAGAAACCAACATGGAGCAAGGGAAAAAAATAGAAGAAAAGGGAAAAGAAGAAGAAAGAAATAAAAGAGGAAAAAGAAAATAAAAATAAAAATATTTAATTTTTCCAAACAAAAAAATTATCTAATTAGTATTTATAGAATAAGTTTTGAGATTTAATAAAAATTTATTAATTTAATTGTTATCTGTTACATTTATAATATTTACAAGTTATTTCTACATATTCGCTAAAATTTATATATGATTACACGTTGTAGTTGATAATTACAATTGACTACGGTTTTATTATTATTAAGTTATATTTATTTATTTCTTGAGCTTAAAGTGATAGTTTTAATGTTTTTATTAAGTTTGAGTTCGATTTTGAGTATTTAGATATACATCGAATTTAGGGTTTTTCTATGTGATTTAAATTTCGATCAAGCTTCCAAGGTTTTTATTACCGATACTATATTTAATTTAACAATTTAATAAAAAATTTATTTTAACCAACCTTATTGACCCATGATATCATTTAGAATACTCAAACATAGATTAGGGCTTATAGTACTAATTATGTGGGGTTTATAGCTTTTAAACTTCTTCTTCAATGGTTGTCTCCTGTTCAGGAGTAAGATGCCTTTTCCTTTGTTAAATTATCTTTACATTGGGATAAATTTGAAGTTTGTGCATTATCACTTCTCTAAGGATGCTCGACATATCCAGGGGAGACCAAGTGAATACATTGGCTTTACCCTATTGAAAGTTAATTAAACTTTGGTGGGTATTTATCGGCAATGGTTTCCTTATCTTTGTTGTCTTCCTATGATCATTTCCTAATTGGATTTCCTCTATCTCTTCCTCAATGTTTTCAATGCCACTTAACTTATGTTTTAGATTGATCTTAACCTAAAAAATTTCCTCGTATCGTAGCGCTCTTAGATACAGGGATCCAGCTAATTACTGGTCCTGTTTATATACCTCAACTCTAACGAGAGTAGGAAATTTTTCCTTAAGACGTGTAGTTAAAGGGACCATGTTGAACATGTGTTGACATGGTCAGCTCATGATCTTATTATTTAGGGACTAATACTTGACAACAAAAAAATCTACCTTATCCTCCACCACATGTTACTCATCTCCAATCTAAATAGGAAGAGAAATAACTTCAATAACCTAAACCGATTGATTATTAAATGTGTATAAATCATAATTGTAAGATCTCAATTGTCCTTTGATCTTCGGCTTCATTTGATCGACGGTATATTTGAAAATAATGTCTGTTGAACTCTTAGTGTTAACCAAAATCTTTTTTACCTTAAAATTGATAATTCTTACACTGATTATGAGCACATCATTTCACATTCTTCTTCTTATCACTCTTTAGGTCTCCTCTACTCTAGTCAGCCTTAAACCAAGATTAATGTTGTCTTCTTAGCAAATATAAGATGTGGCCTTAGCCTTAAACTCAAGGAAAATTTTCAACTTGTTTTTGGCTAGAGACTTAAAAAGTCTCCATGATGTTTAACTCCATTAATCATTGTGTTGAAAGTAAAATTCATGTCTAATTCTAGAATCTAGACCATCTAAGCCATAAACTAAGCTTAATAGTCTCTAATAGACTCATTTGATCTTTGTTTTATGGTGTTAAGGATAGAAGAATCTTTAATTAGACACTTACTTGTAAGGAAGTACTGTAAGAACCCTTCTACTAAATCCTCGAAGCATGAAATAATGTTTGGCTTCAAATGTTTAAACTATGTGTTCACTGCATTCTTAGGGTTGAAGGGAATGCTTGATAAGCCATGGCATCACTCAAGCCATGAAGCTTGGCCAAGGCATAGTAGTATTAAAGATGATTTTTTAGATCCTTTGTTCCATCACAAGTCTCAAATTGCGGCAACTTGACGTACTATGGTATTACTTCTTCCAAAATTTTTAGAAAGGAAAAAAGACTTCTCTTTATCTAAAATTATTTGCTTATTGAAGCAAGGCTACTGACATGCAATGGTCCCACATGGTGCACCAGTTGTGGTTGCTTTCCTTTGTCACCCGTTCTTAAAGTAAAGGTTGAAGTTCTAATCGTAACTTCAACCTACTTCTTAGGAAATTTAGGGGAATAAACTAAATCATCAAAATTCTTGGCATTATTGTCACCATGCCCCTAGTTTTGGTTTAGTTGAAAATCCTTATGGAAGAGATTAAGGATCTCACTTGGTTTCATATTGAGCTCCTAATGCATCTCTATGCTCAAACACATGAAGGAGTACTACAACGAAGAGAACCAAAAGAAAATAAAAAAAGACTAGCAAAGTCTAAGCAGCTACCAATTGAATATGGTACACCAATTGAATATGGCACACCAATTGATCATACTCAACCTATAATCCACTAGATATGACTCATCAGTTTCAACTATAGGGTCACTCGCTACTATTCCTTGCTAAAGGGAATATATAAGAGATAAAAAGATAATGAGAGCACTAGGGTTACTCACAAAAAGGGACTTGTATTAATTCTAATAATGAGGTTGGTAACTACATACAAAAATGAATGGGGTTTATATACTAGCCTAGCTAAGGTTATAAGCATACAAAAAAATACAAAAGGGATACTTTATAATTTGAATACATGAAATATACTAAAAAGCGTAAAAGAGACAAAGAATATTCAATGTAGAAAAAGTAAAGAATCCTTTTGGAATGTTGTGCTAGAAGACATATATCGCATAGTGGTTGGTATACTGAAATATAGTATAATTTAGAAAAGGTAAAGAAAGGGTCTACAGTTAGAGCTCAATTAGTCATTCACTAAAGAATATTCTCTTTAGATTAGGGTCAAATTCTGGTTAGCTTGAGAGCTCAGCTTAGATAGTCATTTGAGGTTGGTATGCGTGGATGTTGTCTTGGTCATGTTATGGTTGCTTGGTTGGTCAGCTTGTGTGCTTAACGAGTTGATATGTCTGCTCAACTACTTAAAAACTAAGTTAGCATTCATGTAAGCTTGATGTTCAGGCCAATAGTAGAGTGAAAAATAAAGGGTAGAAGAGGAATCCTAGTCTTGGATGGAGCTTTGAGTTAGGATCCTCCATGTGAGTCCTTGGAGCCCTCTAGCTCGGCTGTTTATGACTGGTTCAAGAGGTTGATTCCCATCATCTGCCTAGGGGTTGGAAAGATTTGTCCTCAAATCTAAAGAGGTTTGTAGCTCTCACTCTATCTTAGTATTTGCCGGCTTTTCTTCTTTTGGTTAGTAAAGAATCAAGTTAAACACATTAAAGGTGGAGGAAACACCATCGTTCTCAGGCAACTCAATCTAGTAGGTGTTATAATTGATCTTTTTCAAAATCTTGAAATAGCTTGCTTTTTCTTAGGTAGGGGAGTCATTTTTGGTTAAGGTAAATCCATACTAGGTCTCCTGGTCTAAAAGAAACAACTCGGTAGCCTTAACTACTAATCTCTTGTTGTCTTTAGTTAAACTTGGTGATCTTCCTTATCACAAACTGATGTAGTTCTTATAATTCTTGGGCTCTGTTTACTCCATATTAACTCTCTTCAATAGTTGTGGGGTTCCAATCAGGTTTAGGGGAATAGTGGGATTGAGGCCATAAACAGCCTCAAATCGGGCCTTCCTAATCCTTTAAGTTCTTTCTCATGACCACTCTAAGTAAATTACTAAATGTCTTATTTACTACTTCAATCTGGCCATCAATTTAAGAGTAGCTACTAAAGCCGAACATAAGTTTAGTTTTAAGTCTTCTCTAAAGAGTCTTCTAGAAATAGCTCAAGAATTTGCTATCACAATTTGAGATAATAGCCTTTGATACTCCATGTAGTTAGACAACTTCTTGCAAAAACAAATCAGCAATATATAAAGTATCATTAGTTTGATGGTACAAAATGAAGTGTGCCATTTTACTAAAGTAGTCTACTACATAAAGATTGAACCTTGTCCCTTGGATGTCTGAGGCAACCTTAGGATAAAGTTCATGTTGAGGTTAACCAAAGGTAAGGTTAGCATAAGTAGGGATATATACTTTCCATGTGGCTCACTCCTTCTTTTGGCCCTCTTACATACTGCGCAACTACCAATTACCTTATGAACATCATTAGCCAAACTAAGTGTAGACAATTAATTTTTGCCCATTTATTTATTTTTATTTATTTCATTTTTATTTTTCTTTCTTTTCTCAATAGGCCCTAAATTAGAAAAAATTCAAAAAATAGGGAATTAAAAGAAAACCTAAAAAATTTAGAAATTGAGAAAAAAAAAAAGAATCATAGAAAAATATAAAAAATTTTCAATAATAAGAAAAAGCACAAAAAATTAGAAATTTCAAAAAGAAACCCTAAAAAGATAAAAAGTTAGAAAATGAAGTTTAAAAATTTAGAAATTTAAAAAATTACAAAAAAATTACAAAAATTGAAGTCAAGTAAAAGATTTTAGAAAATATCATGTTATTAGGATATATTTTAATTTTGGTTTAAAAGTTAGGCCATTGAACTTGGGCTTTGATTTAAATTTAGTTTAGGTTGACCGAGTCCATATGTGCAATGGACAAGGAACAGGCTAACAGCCTTATGGTTAAGCATATAGACATAACATTAGTATTGAGCATAAGGTCTTGGGTTCGAAAGTTAGCAAAGGTAAGGAGGCCTTTTTCTTATTTTTTAATTTCAATCACATAAGGGACTGCTACACGTTAAGATCTCATTGCGCCATGTGTCCTGATATGTAGCATCCTCGGATTTGATGACCCTACTAATATGGCATCCATGTACGTGGTACGTCAGGGTTAGCCAACACAGCTAATGCGGCGCCACGTCAGCCTACTTTTTCCCTCCCCTTCTTTCCTTTTCCCTTCGTTTTCCTCTCTTCCTTTCTCTTTCCCCCTCCTTCCTTCATTTTCCCTAGATTTCCAACACATTCCTCTTCAAACCGCCCACTTTAGCACGATTATTGGACCCTTTCTTGTTGCAATTTTGCCAAATCAATGGCAAAATTATAACTAGACATAACCTATTATGAATCGGTACAGAAAACACATCCAAGTTTGGTCAATTACACATCCAAATCAAGCTTGAAAGATTGGGAAAAAACTAAAAATTCAGCCATTATCTTCGATCCAAGCTTTCCCTTGTTGCTAGGTTCAATTTGACTATAATTAGAGCTCATAGACCATCTATAGAGACAACAACCAGTAGAATCACTCGACATAACCCCTCTCTCTCCTCACAATCACTTTCTCTCTCTAACCACTCTCTCTCTCTTTGATTCTCTCTCTTCACTCCATCCTGAGCTGAACCACCACTCTAGGAAGACTACTCGTAGCTTAGGCTCCCCAACTAAGCTACTCTCGACCTCTACCGTAAACCCTAGCAACTCCACTAAGTTAGTTATTGCTAAACCTTAACCGCTGCCTCTCTCTCATCTTGAACCACTACCCTCAGCGTCTTTCGACTTAAACTAATATTACGGCCACTCTCCTTATACCCTTAAATCCCTAAGCCAATACTCTATTCACATCCAGCTGCCACCACATCTGAGGAGTGAACGCCACCGTCGACCACCACTTCTAAAACTACCTAAACGAGCTCCATTAACAATGGCATCGAACAAACACCCCTAAACCCAATAAAAAACTCGTGAGAATGTCTTTCCCCACTTAATTTAATGTATGAATCAGCCTAGAGCGCATCTTGTAGCTATTGTTGAAGACAACCCAACCCAGATTTATGCAATGACCTGAACTCGACCCGACGACCTGATCCAACCTGCCTAAGTCTGATTTGTGTGTCCAAATCTGCCCAAAGCTTATTTTTTCTTTTCTTTTTCCTTTTTTTTTTGTTTTGCTATTTTTTTTTGTTTATTTATTTATTTATTTTGTTTTACCTATTTATGTAAATGTAATCAAATAAAAAAGGGAAGAAAAGAAAAAGAAAAAAGAAAGAAAAAAGAAGACAAAAGAAAAGAAGAAAAAAGTAATTTTTTATTCTATTAAATAATATATAATAAGTAATAAATAGATTAGGTGACAAAATAGGATAAAGAGAAAATAAATAAATAAAGGAAAAATAAATAAGAATAAATAGTTGTTCTTAACACTTAGAAAATTGGATTTTCCAAAATAATTGAAAAATAATTGGATTTTTTTTAAATTAAGGCACTTTTCAAATAGGAGTACCAATTTAGGGCCCTTTAGGAAATTTTTTTAAATAAATTGAATTGGGTAAAAAACATAATCCGACCCTTTTTCAAAAAATTAAAATCCAACTACCCACTAAAGTTTTATAAAAGAACTACGTACCTCTAATCCTGAATAGCGAGTACGTAGGTACTTACGAAGCAACGATAAAAATGAAAAAACCTAATTTTCCTTTTTCTTTAGTTTATATTATTTCATTTGTCTAATTAGAATAGTTAAATTGAGTTCCATCTCATGAAATAAAAAAGGTGATTTTTAAAGATTAAAGTTAATTTTGGAAAGTCAATGGTAACCGTAAAGGTTTAAAAGTCCTAACCTCCAGATCTAGATTTTTTGGTTTTCAAAAAGTCATATTTATAAATTGGTTTTTTAATTGATAGACCGGTAGCTAAGATATAACCAATCTATCAAATTAGTTATAACTTAACCCCTTTTCCCGACTCCGATCGGGTGACAACTCTAAATCTTTTCAAGTTGAAAAAAATGGTTTTCTATAGACCCTAATCGAGGAATCAGTATTAAACGGGTTGGGTTTAGTACTGAATGGTTTAAAAAAGACCTAATTTTATAAAAAGAACCGAAAAGGGTGAAAAACCAAGTTTGACAGCTTGGCAACTCTACTAGGGAACAACTGGTTTAGCCATTCGATTTTCTATAATTAAAATTAATCTCTAAAATCACCTTAAATGCACTCTATTTAATCGTTTTGTATTATAAATTATGTTAATATCATTTGCAGGTTTGGTTTTATGTATTTTTTAGGGGAGGGATTTATTTTGTTGCATCATGAATGCATGATAGATATGGCTAAACTCATGCCGTCTTTGGACCTTAGGATGGGGAGCCATTGTGTAAAGTCTCGGGCATAGTGGGGAAACCAACGTTCGAGGCTAATTAGGCTACCCCACTTAAACTTTGATGTAACCAAGGAACCGTTTCTTTGTAAACGTGTAAGGTTATAGAGTTTAAGGGCTATTAGAACTCACCTTTCTTGCATTACATTTCATGGGGTCAACAATAACTAACAAATCGGCAATGTTATATAAAATAGAAAAAATGATAAGATCCGAAGCTTTTCCTTATATTCTTCCTAGAATTGATGTACATAGGAGGTCTTGTATATTTTCTCTTCTTGTAATTTGTCTTTCCCTTGTAATTTATGCTTTCTTTGTAATATTTCAGAAATGGCTAGCTCATCTAACGCCAGGGTTTTCACTAAGGAGATTCATGTCCACAAACTTACAAACCTAAAGCCCATACTCAGCCAATGGTTTCAAACCTTTAACCCAAGAGAGGAACAGTTCATTACCAATAAAATTAGACTTATACTCTCATTAGCCAAAGTGAAGGTTAACATCATGCTAGTAAGGGCCTTAGTCTATTTCTGGGAGCCCAATTAAGTGGCATTTCAATTTGGACCACATCTAATCAGTCTAACTCTGAAGGAGTACACCCAACTGCTCCAAGCTCCTCCTTTAGATAAAATATATGTCCCAGAACTCAGCTTTGGCCCAACCTATATTTTCTTAAAATTCTTAGAGATCCGTAAGACTGAGATAAATGAGGCCCTAGATGGCTGCAACAAACTCATCATCAAGATATGGGATCTAGTCCATTGGTTGAAGAATGAGCTTAGCTCCAATAAACAAGCACTGTTTCTTAGAAATTGGAAAGAAAACCGAATCAAAGCCTATGTGCTAGTAGTGTTCGCTGCTATCTTGTTTCTAAGTAGGTCTCTTCTTATACACTTTAGGGAAATAGAATTAGTGGCTCAATTTTGGGAAGGTAAGTCTTACATTCTTACCTTACTTACTAAGTAGATAAGGAACCTTAATTTCCTTAAGAAAAGGGGCTGCAGAGATCTCAAGTCAAGCATGGCACTATTAATGGTGTGGTTTGTTAGTCACACCAAATGCTTTGGGTTGGACTTAATAAGGGGAGCATTCACGAATAAGATTGGCTTTATTGATTCTTTTGTCGGTAAGATCAAATTACTAGAAGATATCCCTACCCTTCTCAGAGGTTCTATAAGATTTCCCAATAGAAGACATAATGTGGACTATTAGGTAAAGCAATTACACTAGGGTCATACTGATTTGTAAGAATTACCATGCTGTACCACTAATCGGAATGAGTTAGTGTATAGGTTACTACCTAAACAACATGGTAAGACAATTTAGAGAAATTTAGGATATAGTTCACAAACCTTCATTAGAGCCATTCACTCTTAATCTCAAAGGGCCTCACTCTACAAAAAAGACATCCGAACTTCACAAGATCAAAGCTTGGTGGGACATTCAGACTATAAGCCTAAACATCGATCTGAGTGAGTTCATAGGAGAAGTAGACAAACACCCGGTTACTAAAGAGTATATACACAATCAACTTCACAAGATAGGTGCAATACGATATTAGGCACCCAAAGTCCTTCAAATCTCCCTTGTGCAGCTTAACTTTGAAATGGTGACCTATATGGACTAAATGAAAGCTCATATGGAGATTCTCCATGATGAGAAAGACAAATGGGCAAACCTATGCCGAGAATCTAGACAAAGGTCGCACGCCTTGGAACACCAGCTGAAGATGGCCTAGAAGAAAATTCAAGAGTTTGAAGAAGTGGCTAAGCGTGACCTAAAGAAGAAGAAAATGCCATCTGGCCCATAGAAAGAAAGAAAATTAGTATAGATGAATTTGTACCTTTTCCTCTCTTTCATGTAATAAAACTCCAGGAATCCAAAGATAATAAATAAGTTGTCGTTCTATTAATCATTTGTTGATCTCCTCCTTTTCATCCATGTAATTCACTTGCATTTCATTCATTGGCATTTTTTTCAAAATATCCATATGCTAACTTGTTGAGAAGTGGTTTTAACCTAGGTCACTAAGATAGCTCCTAAATGTCAAACTTTTTAAAGAAGCCTCATCAAAACTCGTTCTCAAACCAGAATGGCTAACTGAGGAAACAACAACAACAATACCAACAATGGCAACCTCGAGGTTATTGACCCCACTGAGTTGAGGTTCCCATCTTTGGAACGAATAGTAGGAAAGATTGTAGATCAACTGACCTTTCTTGCTAATAGCATCTCTTTACTTAGGCCTATGGCTCCATCAAATAAAGAGAGTTCCAAAGCCTAATATGGAAAGAATACTGAAGCCCCACCCCTTGAAATAGAAGAAGCTTACCATAAAGTCAATCAAGGCTTCGAATCCTTTGAAATAAAAGGGGTATTTCCAAAGACTAACCCGACCTTTGAGCTAAATACTTACTCATTCCTGATCAACCCAAAGCCAAAAGTTGACCAAGACAAATTAAAAGAGCTTGAGAAGCGGCTAACTCAATAAATTACAGAAGAAATGAAAATGCTTAAGGGGTATGATGGATTTGTGCATGCTAGCATAACAGACTTCTCTACCTATGATTGTAAAAGCTTGCCGAAAAAGTTCAAAGTACCTGACTTTGAAAAATACAATAGGACTAGATGCCCTAAGCTATACACCCGATTGTATGTATACAAGAAGGGTAAGTATGCATAGTATGATCAACTCGTGGTCTAGACCTTTCAGGACAGCCCGACTGGCCTTGCCTTAACCTAGTACGCTCAGTTGGACCCGAATCAAGTGAATACATAGGAGAAGCTAATTAGAGTGTTCTATGAGTGATATAGATTTAACGTTGAAGTGGCACCAACAATGATGGATTTGGTTGCCCTAAGGAAGAGGCACAATGAATCCTTCAAAGAATATGCTCAAAGGTGGAGGTCCTTAGCTACAAGCATATCTACCCCTGTGATTGAAAAAGAGCTGATTGTAACTTTTATTAATACTCTTAAGAGGCCCTACTTCGATTACCTGATCAGACAGGCCTCTTCTAGCTTTACAGAAGTAGTGGTAGTAGGGTATTGAATTGAGAGTGCTGTTTCCTCTAGCAAGCTGCAAGAGACAGCAGATAGAAGACCATCCTCTACTAAACCCACCACTAGTAAGCCTAAAGAAGCTACTGTCAGTATGGTTAACTCGAATGCAAGACCTAACTCCTGAGTTTCTTTTAGGACAAATCTCCTACCAGCTCAACCACAGTACACAAGCCAATTATAGGCTAGTAGAGCCTCGAGATAGTTCACCAGAATACCTGTTCCACTTAGTTAGGTGCTCGAGAAGTTAAGAAGAGATAATCTACTCCATTTTGAGGCTCCCAGTAAAAGGTACAGGCTGAGGTTCTTTGATCCCAATGTAAGATGTCAGTATCATCTAAGGTGAGTGGGCCATTTATTTGATTCGTGCTAGAGGTTGAAAAACAAAATCCAAGATTTGATCGATGAAGGTGTAGTATAATTGGATTTTGTAGAGGCACTTACCCCAAACGTCAAAAACAACCCATTGCCAAACCATAGACCCATCATCAATATGATATCTGACTACTCAGAATTTGCCATCAACATGATCAGCCCAAACCAAGAACCAAAGGTTTATAGATTCTACAAAAAAGAGGTCCCACAAGTTAAAAGGTACACCTTCCACGTACCTATAGCCCTCAAAAATTATAAAGTTGCCTTCCTTAACTACTAAGCGATAAACCAGAGGTAATCAAGCTTGCTTGTAGGGGGGATCACTCGCTTCGGTAGAATCTATGACCTAAAGGAAGACCTGAAAAAGAAGGGCACGCTGGAAATGCCAAACACCGAACAAGCTGAACATGAGGAAGGATTAACTACCTTCACCAAGATGATAAAGTCCAGCAAGCATAAAATAATGGACCAACTTGCTAAGTCTCCGGCATAAATATCCCTCATTAGTCTATTAATGGCATCATACCTACACCGAGAAGCTTTATTCAAAACATTAAGGGATGTTAAGGTCCCTTATGAAATCCTAGCTGAAAGGATTGGCTCTGTTACCAATTCCATCCTCACCATGGATCCAATTTCCTTCTCTACCAAGGAACTGGGCGAAGAAGGTACCTAGCACATAAAGCCTTTGTTCATAATAGTGAGGATAAATAACATCATTATGACAAGAGTCCTCATTGACAATGGGTCATCTCTAAATGTCTATCATTTGGCTACCCTGGATTTATTGGGTATCGATACAACTGCTATCAAACCAAGTTCAACAATGGTAAGAGCTTTTGATGGATCCAGGAGAGAGATAATAAGGGAGGTCAACTTACAAGTTGATATTGGCCCATAAACATTCAACATCCCATTTTAGGTTTTGGACATTCCAAGGACCTTCAATCTATTATTGGGAAGGCCTTGGATACATTCAACAGGGGCCATATCGTTAACTCTTCACTAGAAAGTTAAGTTCATCCACAATGGTCGGGTCATCACAATTCTAGGTGACCAAGATTATGAAATCTATAAAGAGACCTTTATACCCTATATTAGTACAGAAGAATAAGAGGACTTTAGACTCCAAATGTTTAATGAGGTGTGCATGATCACTAATTAGCAGGAGGAAGAGAAGCTAAAATTCAAAGAGGGCTAGTTTAGGACTTGTAGGTTAGGATACATTCCAACCTCGATGGAAGCATTGCAAAGAATGCAAGCTAGGGGCAGAAAGGGTGACAGGTTCTATCACTCTCCAATGGCCTTCCCTCCATTGTTAGAAACTTTCATCAGGGCCGAAACCCAAAACTCAAAGCCTACTAAAGAAAGCACTTCCAACAGAAATGAAGGGGCTACCCTATTCAACAAATCCCAACACATGAATAATTGGTTCTCCATCCCTATGAATAACAATAAGTCTTCCCTAGGGTAAAAGATGAATTATGATCTAGTATTTTATGGAATTTTGTAAAAAATTAGCTCTATTCTTCAAATGCTTATACTCAAAAGAGAGTTCCCAAAAACAAAGTTAGCTTCTTTTCCCTTTACTCCTACCTTACTTACACTTTTCCTTTTGCATACTTTTCTTTTTCTCCAAATGCCACGATCCGAACAAAGGCTATAGATACCTCGTGCAAATAGGTGACAAAAATATTGATATCACTTTCAGCCCTACTAGGTTAATTGTTGAGAGTAATGTTAACGACCATAATGATGTATAAGAAAGCTGGCAAAAACAAGGAGTAGAATTTCCATTGATGAGCCAACAGAGATAATTAATGTCAGTACCAGCAAAAACCCTAAGGTGTTGAAGATTGGGGGAAATTTGGAGGAAAATCAAAAGACAAAGATGACCACGTTACTATTTGAATACCAAGACATATTCGCATGGTCTTATGACAACATGCTTGGATTAAACCCATCGATCGTAGTCCATCACTTACCCACATAAGAGGATATCAAGCCTAAGAAACAAAAGTTGAGAAGGTTCTGACTAAATATCCTGTTGAAAATCAAGGAAGAAGTCAAAAAACTATTGGAAGTCGGCTTCATTGAGGTGTTTAATTATCCTAAGTAGGTAGCCAATACAGTACTAGTTATGAAAAAGAATGGGAAAGTCAAAGTGTACTTGGACTTTTGAGACCTTAATCAAGTAACCCCTAAAGATAATTTTCCTTTGCGTCATATTGATGTATTGGTCGATAACACAGTCGGAAACCATATTTTCTCTTTCATGGATGGATTTTTCGGGTATAACCAAATTCGAATGGCTAAAGAAGATAAAGCTAAGACAATGTTCATTACCACTTATGGTACGTTTTGCTACAAAGTGATGCCTTTCGGACTTAAAAATGTCGGGGCAACTTACCAAAAGGCCACGGTAGCAATCTTTCATGACATGATGCATAAAGAAGTCGAAGTATATGTTGATGATATGATTGCTAAGTCTAAGGAAGGAGAAAATCATGTGGAAAATCTAAGGAGATTGTTTGATAGGTTAAGAAAATTCCAACTGAAACTCAACCCATAGAAGTGTACTTTCAGAGTGACTTTAGGGAAATTATTGGGTTTCATAATCAGCCAAAGGGGCATTAAAGTAGACCCTGATAAAGTCAAAGTGATAGTTGACCTGCCTCCACCATGCACACTTAAAGAAATTAGAGGTTTGTTGCGCCGTTTAAACTATATAGCTCGGTTCATATCCAACTCATGAACAAGTGTCGTCTTTTGTTTAAGTTATTAAAATAGAATGCCAAGATCAACTAAGATGAAGAGTGTAACCAAGCCTTTATAGCAATCAAAGAATACCTCATGAACCTTCCAATTCTAGTAGCTCCAAAACTCGAGAAGCCTTTATTCTTGTACTTAACAATGTTACCTGAGTCCATGGGGTGCATGCTTGGCCAGAAAGATGAGGAAGGGAAGGAACGAGCTATATACTACTTGAGCAAGAAATTTATTGAAGGGGAGCAGAGGTATTCAGAAATTGAAAGAACCTACTAGGGTTTAGTCTGGGTAATGCATTGGCTCAAACAATACACACTCTACTACTAGGTTGAATTACTGACTCAACACAATCCCCTGAATTACTTAGTAGATAAACTGATCCTAATTGGTAGAATCTCAAAATGGCAAATGCTACTATTAGAGTTCAACATTACATACATGAACCGGAATTTGGTTAAAGGGTAAGCTTTAGCAAATCAATTAGCAAAAAATCCCTCTGATAGTACTCCTTAAGATGTACAAGTCAATTTCCCCGATGAGGGTGTCTTAGTAGTTGAGGGAAACTTTGATAAAGGAGAAGATGACGAGCCACCAAATTGGAAAATATTCTTTGATGGTGCAGCCAACGTGTTTAGGTGTGGAATTGGGGTAATACTAGTATCCCCTAAAGGTACTCAATATCCTGTGGCCATAAGGTTCGTTTTCCCATACACTAATAATATTACTAAGTATGAAGCATGCATCATAGAACTCAAGATGGCCCTAGAAAAAGACATTCAAGAATTAGAAGTGTATGGGGACTCCTCGCTCATTATTGACTAAGCCAGGGGAGAGTATAAAACTAAAGATCCTAAGCTGGTACCTTAGCACCAGCATTTGACGGAATTAACAAAAAATTTCAAAGAAGTCACCTTCAATCATATACCAAGGACTCAGAATCAATTTGCTGATGCCTTAGCCATGCTATCATCTATGATCCAGATATCTAATAGAGTCGAGATTCAACCCCTTACTATTGAAATTGAAGACAAGCCTGCCTTCTACCTAACAATTGAGGGTATGAACGACCAAAAACCGTAGTACCATGATATTAAGATGTTCCTACAATATGGTGCATACCTTGAAGAGGTCGAGAAAAGAGACAAAAAGATGATTAGGAGATTAGCCACTCAATTCTTAGTAAGTGAGTCCACCTTATGCTGATGCTCATTTGATGGTATACTCTTAAGGTATGTAGCTAACAAAGATGCTGAGAAGTTAATGAAAGAAGTACATGAAGGAGTATGTGGCCCTCACATGAATAGATACATGTTGGCATAGAAAATCATGAGGCAAGGGTATTCTTGGTCAACAATGGAAAGTGATTGCATCAAACATGTTAGGCACTATCATTTATACCAAGTTTATACAAATAAGATAAACATCCTGCCTTAAGAATTACATGCCCTCTCAGCATCATGGCCTTTCTCAATATGGGGCATAGATATCATCGGTCCAATCACTCTAAAAGCGTCCAATGGGCATCGCTTCATATTAGTTGCCATCGACTACTTCAACAAATGGGTAAAGGCTTCATCATACTCGAACATGACTAAAGGGGTCATAGTTAAGTTCATCAAGAGAGACATCTTGGCTTAGTACGAGACTCTTGAAACAATCATCATTGATAATGGCACCAATCTTATCAACAAGCTTATGACAAAATTGTGCCGGCAGTTTCGAATAATTCATAGGAACTCTACTCCTTATCGACCCCAAATTAATGGAGCTGTCAAAGCAGCAAACAAAAACCTCAAAAGAATCATTGAAAAAATGGTTGTCATATATAAGGATTGGCATGAGATGTTACCCTTCGCACTCATGGCCTATCAAACTTCCATCAGAACGTTGATTGGGGCAACACCATACTCTTTAGTATTCGACACTGAAGTAGTAGAGGTTGAGATCCCATCGCTCAGGGACTATCAAAAACTCATTTGGATGAAGTCGATTAGGTAAAGAAACGCATCGAGCAACTAAATTTGATTGATGAAAGGAGATCGACAGCCTTGTGTCATAATCAATGTATCAATAAAGGATGGCTCAGGCCTTCAACAAAAGGGCATGACCCCGAAACCTCAAAAAAGGAGATTTGGTGTTAAGAAAAGCTCTCCCTAACGTATAAGACCCTAGAGGGAAATTTGCTCCCAATTACGGAGGTCCTTATGTCATGAAGTGAGTATTATCAAGAGGGGCTTTGATTTTGTCTCAAATGGATGGTCCAGATTTAAGAGACCCTATAAATGTTGATGCTGTAAAATTGTACTATCCATAAGAAGTCAGTGGGAATTTTGCTCAAAACGCGAAAATGCTAGTCATTTTGAATGTCATTGTGGTCCAATTTTCATTTTCTACAAGCAAATTTGGTATCCTTGGCCGTTGTCATCATTGGAATAATCACCTTCTCCATGCAAAGGTCTAATTCCCTTTACCCCATCTAATTGGACCCCTATACTGCAAACATGAGAGGAGTTAAGGAATGAGATCTAAAACATTGGTAATTGACAAAATTCTTTAAAATGCTTTACTATGGATTGATCCCCCTTAATGAGGAGTTTTATTGTCTATTTTTCATGGGGAATGCTAAACTTAAGTAAGCAATCGCGGTAGATGGGAATAAGGGTTTTAGGTTCATAAAAGTTCCAAAGAGACAAAAACAGTGGGTGGTTTTCCCATATTGGGCTAATTTCCATGACTTCTCTAAAAGGAACCAGCAAAGTCTTGAATGTTGTATGTCAATTACATCCAAGTTGATAATAAGGCACTAAAACAAGAGTTAGTAATTTTCTGATGGGGGCTTTTCAAAAAGGTTTAACGGTTTAGGTGTTATCGATAAAGGTCGGGTAAGTATTTCCACATAGTGTTAGCACACCAATTTTTTCTTGCACTTGCTTTTAGACAAATTTTTTACTTCCAATAATCTTTTTAACCAACCCATAAGGCATTCACTTTCTGCATTTTGTGTTTGGCTAACCTACAAAGACACGATCCTAGCTCAGTTCATCTTTCTAATCCATAAGGTCCCTCTATTCACCAAATTTCTTTCAAGCAAGCCCATATGCCATTTCCCCTCTATTCATTGAGTCTTGTAGGGTACTTCTCCTCATATTGGCACAGCATTACCACCAATTTTAGGGTTGCTAGTTCTTGAGAGACTCTCTCGCTTAAGTTAGTACGCCTAGTGAGGCACAACCAGGTTTTATGTCAATCCTAGTTTAGGGTTGCTAGTCCCGTGGGATACCCCTACCTAGGTTAGTGAGCCAGTGAAGTACAACTAGGTTTTAGATCGATCCTAGTTTAAGGTTGCTAGCCCTCGAGAGATGCTCTTGCCTAAGTTAGTAAGCCTAGTGAGACACAATCAGGTTTTTGGAACGATCCTAGTTTAGGATTGCTAGTCCCCAAGAGATGCTCCCACTTAGGTTAGTGAGCCTAGTGAGGCATAGCTAGGTTTTAGATCAATCCCATTTTAGGGTTCCTAGTCCTCGAGAGACACTCTCGCCTAGGTTAGTGAGCTTAATAAGGCACAGCTAGGTTTTAGATTGATCCTAGTTTAGGGTTGCTAGTCCCCAAGAGATGTTCCCGCTTAGTTTAGTAAGCCTAGTGAAGCACAGCTAGGGTTTAGATCAATCCCATTTTAGGTTGTTAATCCCCAAGAGACGCTCTCGCTTGGGTTAGTGAGCCTAAAAAGGCACAACCAGGGTTCATTTCTTCATCTAAATCGATTTTAGGAGAGCAATTTAATCATCTTAAGAGCAAAAATAATGTTTGTTTGGTCTTTGTGACAAAGTTTTGCTCAAACTTCACCATAAAGTGGGGCAGTTGTAGATACCTAATTTTTGCCATCTTTATTTGTTTTTTTATTTATGTCATTTTTATTTTTCTTTCTTTTCTCAATAGGCCTTAAATTAGAAAACATTCAAAAAATAGAGAATTAAAAAAAAACACAAAAAATTTGGAAATTTAGAAAAAATAAGGATCATAGAAAAATACAAAAAAATTTCAATAATAAGAAAAAGCACCAAAAAAATAAGAAATTTCAAAAAGAAACCTTAAAAAGATAAAAAGTTAGAAAATGAAGTTTAAAAATTTAGAAATTTAAAAAATTACAAAAAATTAGAAAAATTAAAGTCAAGTAAAAGACTTTAGAAAATAGCATGTTATTAGGATAGATTTTTATTTTGGTTTAAAAGTTGAGCCGTTGAACTTAGGTTTTGATTTAAATCTAGCTTAGGTTGACCGAGTCCATATGTGTAATTTGATTGCATATATAGACAAGGGATAGACCAACGGCCTAACAGTTAAGCATATAGACATAACATTAGCATTGAGCATGAGGTCTTGGGTTCGAAACTTCACAAAGGTAAGGAGGACTTTTTCTTATTTTTTGTTTTCAATCACATTAGGGACTACCATGTGTCAGGATCTCATTGTGCTACGTGTCCTAATACGTAACATCCTCTGATTCGACTGCCCTACTAACGTAGCGCTACGTGGCATACTACATCAACTATTACGTGTCACGAATGATATGTAGCATGTTGGGATTTGCTGGCACAACTGACATGGTGCCACATCAACCTACTTTTTCCCTCCCCTTCATTCCTTTTCCCATCGTTTTCCTCTCTTTCCCTTCTCTTTCCCCCCCTTCCTTTATTTTCCCTAAATTTCCAACACTTTCCTCTTCAGACCGCCTACTTCAATACGATTTTTGGACCCTTTCTCATTGCAATTTTGCTAAATCAGTGGTGAAATTGCAAACTAGATAGCCTAATATGAATTGGTATAGAAAACGTGTCCAAGTTCGATCAATTACACATCTATATCGAGCTTCAAAGATTGGGAAAAAACTGAAAATTCGGTCATTCCCATTAACTTTGATCCAAGCTTTCCTATGTTGCTAGGTTCAATTTGACTATAAATTAGAGCTCATGGACCATCCATAGAGACATACAACCAACAGAATCATTTGACACAATCCCTTTCTCTCCCCGTACTCACTTTCTCTCTCTAACCCTCTCTCTCTCTCTCTTCGATTCTCTCTCTTCACTCCAACCCAAGCTGAATTACCACTTTAGGAAGACTACCTGCAGCTTAGGCTCCCCAACCCAATTGCTCTCGACCTTTACTATGATCCTTAGCAGCTCTACCAAGTTAGCCACCGCTACCTCTCTCTCCTCGAACCACCACCCTCAGCATCCTTCAACCCAAACTAACATCACGGCTACTCTCCTTATACCCTTAAATCCCTATGCCAACACTCCATTCACACCCAGCTGCCACCATGTTAGAGGAGCGAACACCACCGTCGACCGTTTCTTCCAAAACCACCCAAATGAGCTCCATAAACCATGGTATCGAACAAACACCCCTAAACCTAATAAAAAACCCATGAAAATGTCTTTCCTCGCTTAATTCAGTGTATGAATCAGCTTAGAGTACATCTTGCTGCTGCTGTTGAAGAGGGGATGAAGACAACCTGACCCGGATTCATGTAGTGACCCGAACTCGACTCAACGACCCAATCCGACTCGCGTATCAAAATCTACCCGAAGCTTATTTTTTCTTTTTTTTGTTTTGTTGTTTTATTTTGTTTATTTATTTATTTGTTTTGTTTTACCTATTTATGTAAATGTAATCAAATAAAAAAGGGAAGAAATGAAAAAGAAAAAAGAAAAAAAGAAAGACAAAAGAAGACAAAAGAAAAGAAGAAAAAAGTAAATATTTTTATTTTATTAAATAATATATAATAAGCAATAAATAGATTAGGTGAAAAAATAGGATAAAGACAAAATGAATAAAGAAAAAAATAAAAAGGAAAAATAAATAAGAATAAATAGTTGTTCTTAACACATAGAAAATTAGATTTCCAAAATAATTGGATTTTTTTTAAATCAAGGCACTTTTCAAAGAGGAGTATCAATTTAGGCCCCTTTAGGAAATTTTCTTAAATAAATAAAGTTGGGTAAAAAATGTAATCTAACCCTTTTTCAAAAAATTAAAATCAAACCACCTACTAAAGTTTTTATAAAAGAACTATGTATATTTGATCTCAAATAATGGCTACGTAAGCACTTACGAAGCGATGATAAAAATAAAAAAACCTAATTTTCCTTTTTCTTTAGTGTAGATTATTTCATTTGTCTAATTAGAATAGTTAAATTGAGTTCTATCTCATGAAATAAAAAGGTGATTTTTAAAGATTAAAGTTAATTTTGGAAAGTCAATGGTACCAGTAAGGGTTTACAAGTTCTAACCCCTAGATCCAAATTCTCTAGTTTTCAAAAAGTCATATTAATAAATTGGTTTTTTAATCGATAGACTACTAGCTAAGATATAACCAATCTACCAAATTGGTTATAACTTAACCCCTTTTCCTGATTCTAATCAATTGATGACTCCAAATCTTTTCAAGTTGAAAAAAATGGTTTTCTTTAAATCTTAGTTGAGGAATTAGTATTAAACGGGTTGGGTTTAGTACTGATTGGTTTAGAGAAGACCTAATTTTATAAAAAGAATTGAGAGGGTGAAAAACTAGGTTCGACACTAGGCTAATAAAAGTTTTCTTTAAATAGATTAGGGTCTCTCAAAAATGACCAAATAATCCACCACTATGAGCTTCTTTAACCAATCGTTTGCATGTAGAACAACTTGGTATACCCAACCTTCGATCTTAAATAGATATCCTTCCTTGAGGTAATATCCTCCAATAGTAACTCCTTCTCCGTACTGATAAAGAATAGGACCAAATAGGGGTCATGAGCATGTTGCTTGGTGATAAGTGGAAATCCTAATAATTTTGTCTATAAAGTAGTTAGCAAGATTTGCCAACATTATAGAGCATTGGCGACCACATTGGCACTTTTTTTCTTATGTCAGATCACACATGAAAAACTCTCCATAAATTCCAACCACTTGGCTTGCTTCTTTGAAAGTTTATTCTAACTCTTAAGATGCTTCAATGACTCATGGTCATTATAAATTATAAACTCTCGTGGTAATAAATAGTATTGCTAAAGAGTGAGAGCTCGAAAAAGAGAGTACAGCTCTTTTTCGTACACAGAATAGTTCAATGCGACACTACTAATCTTCTTACAGTAGTAGGCAACCAGTCATCGTTCTTGCATCAGGATAACACCAATTTGAATGCCTGATACGTCGCATTCTAGTTCAAAAGGCTTGTCAAAATTTGGTAATAATAGGATAGGGGTACAGGTAAGCTTCTCCTTGATATTCTAAAAGCTCTATTCAACTCAATAATTCCATTTAAGTCCATCACTCTTTTTTGTTAGCTTAGTCAAGGGGCTTGCAATAGTACTAAATTTCTTAATGAATTGCCTATAAAAAGAAGTAAGGTCATGAAAACTTTGAACTTTAGTGACATTCTTTGACATTGGCCACTCTAATATAGCTTAGATCTTTTCCTCATCAACTTGGATTTCTTCCCTTAATGCTACATACTTAAGAAAGACGACTTCATTTTAGTAGAACATATACATCTTTAGGTTCCCATATAACTTCTCAGCTTATAAGATATAAAAAATAGCTTAGAGATGTTGAATATGGTTATTTAGGTTGGCATTGTACATCAATATGTCATTAAAGTATACAACCACATATCTTCCGATCAGAGGGCATATCACATGGTTTATTAGCCTCATAAATGTGCTCTATGCATTTGTGAGTCTGAATGGCATAACTAACCATTCATAGAGTCCATACATAGTCTTGAAGGCAGTTTTCCATTCATCACTTAGTCTCATGCGAATTTGGTGATAACCACTTCTCAAATCAATTTTTGAAAATATCTTGGTACCATGAAGCTCATCTAACATATCATTAAGCCTTGGTATTGGATACCAATAATTGACAATAATATGGTTAATAGCTTAGTTATCAATACACATGTATCATGAACCATCCTTCTTTGGGATGAGCAAAGCTAGTAGAGCATAAGGACTCATGCTGTCCCTCATATAGCTTCATTCTATTAACTCATCTACTTGTTTCTTTAGCTCGGTAGGCTACTTAGGGTTCATTTTGTAAGCAGGTCAATTCTCTATGCCTTAAACTGGGGGTAGTCCTTTAGACAACTCATCAAGAAACATGTCAGAAAATTCATCTATTAAGCTTTAAACCTCTTTAGGTATATGTCTTAGATCTCTTATGTTGTGAACTATAACTAAGAATAGATAAGGCCAGTCACTGGATAAGTCTAAGCTTATAGAAAGCTTGAAAAGAGTTAATGAGGAAAGGTACAAAAAGGGAGGGGGGGTGGGGTGGTGGTGGTGTGCAAAAAATGATAAATAAAACTGTAAGCAAAAATTCACGAATAGCTCTAGAGGATATGATGCACCAATAGAACTTTCAAGGACTTACGACACGATTCGATATGACGCACAAATTGATCTAATGAGATTACTCACCACCTAACCTTACTTAAGGGAAATGATAAGAGTGATGTCGAGAGTAAACAATAGTATTTAAGTAAGGAAGAAATTACTCAAAAGTGTATTGAAGATAATCTAATAATTATAGCTACAAGTATAAGAGTATTTATACCCGTAAGTTAGGGAAACTTGCCCAAGAAGGGAGAAGACAAAAATGACATTTCCTAAAGAAGCAATGTATACAACATAAAAGGATAAAAATGAATATAAAAGGAAAACAATCATTGGTGTTACAGATTATATATATGATACAGTATATGTAGCAATGCTGCATTGGCGAGGTTGTTAGGAGATTCGGACAAAAGTATGGACAGATAGGCTTATCTAAGTAGGGATGGCTTAGTCAATCCAAACTCTCTCTCTCTCTCTCTCAACTTCTTAGCAAGGAAGATGCTGAGTAATTGGTTGGCTTAACGCTAGAGAGTAATCATCAACTTGGCATACCATAGAAAAATGGGTAGCCATATGGTACGACATTAAAGGTGACTCGGTAATGAAGTACTCGGCCTCAACAGGGGTTGGTTAGAACGGAAAGATTCATCGTACCAGCCCCTTCACATTGTTTTAGATTTGAGATCAAATCCGAATGATATTCGCCCAATTCTTCATAAAGGTTATATGGACTGAGGTAAGCAATGTTGAAGGCATTAGAAACCCTACAGTCCTTAAGCAATTCCAGCCTATAGGTGTTGTCACTGATTTTCTAGAGGTATCTGAAAGGTTCTTCCACTTTTGTAGATAATTTGTTCTTCCTCTTGTTCGAGAACCGTTCCTTACTAATGTGCAACCATACCAAGTCTCTTGACTGAAATTGTTTGGCCGACCTACCCTTAATCATTTCTCACATTCTTCTAGCAGCTTAGTCAATATGCTGAGTGACCTTGTCATAGATGTGTTGAAGAGATTGTACTCTAGCTAAAGCATTAGGGTCCCCTTGCGTGGGTGCTGGTACAGGGGCATGGTCGAAGGGTAACTCAGGATTAAATCTACAGACCACCTCGAAGGGAGTTTGTTAATGGTGTCTGTATAGTTCGGTTATAGGCAAACTCGACCACCGGTAAGTAGATGCCCTAATCAACCAAGTTCTTACCTACTATAGCTCGGAGCAGTGACCCCAAAGTATGATTAGCCACCTCTGTTTGGCAGTCGGTTTGGGGTGACATAAGGTACTAAAGAGTAATTTAGTTCCCAACCAATGCTATAAGATTCTCTAGAAATGGCTCAAGAACTTTGGGTCTCTATCAAAGACTATATTTCTCGATATACTGTGTATTTGCACAATCTCATGTAAGAAAAGAGAAGTAATGGCCAAAGCGTCATTAGTTTTGGTGTTGGGCATGAAGTGTGCCATCTTACTAAACCAATCCATGATGACCATTATATAATCTTTGCCTCGGGTAGTTCGTGGTAGTCCAAGAACAAAGTCCATGCTTAGTTCAATCCACAGTATCATCGAAACAGGTAGGGGCATTACTTTCCCTTGCTCGACTCGACTATTTACCTTCTTGCATACGATATAACTTTCGACAACTTGGTGTACATCTCTCTCTAAAAGAATCGGCCATTTAATACTTCACAGGTCTTCCTCTCCCTAAAGTGTCTGGAGAGTCCTTCGTTGTGGGCTTCCTTAATAATTCCCGAATAGAATAAGTCGATACGTATATTTTCCCCCCTCGGAATAGGTAGCTATCCTCCACATAATACTCATCTACTATCCTCCCATCTACGCATTGCGAACTTACTGATCTAAAGTATGGATCCTCAGAGTACTGTTCTTTGATACTCATTAACCTAAACAGCCTGGTTTGCAATTTTGACAAAAGCGCATGTCTCCTCAAAAGAGCATCTATAACTACGTTGCTCTTTCCCTACTTATATTTAATTACAAAATTGAATCTCTTAAGGAATTCAACCCATCTTGCTTGCCACTTTGACAACATAGTCTGGCTTTGGAGGTACCTCAACGATTCATGGTCGGTATATATGACAAATTCTCTCGACAATAAATAATGTTGCCAAACATGTATTGCTTGGATCAATGCCAAAAGTTCCTTATCATACATAGAGTAGTTCAACTACGGTCCTCGGAGTTTCTCACTGTAGAAGGCAATTGGTCGGCTTTCCTACATCAGGACAGCGCTAATTTTAATGCCCTTTGCATCGCATTCCTGCTAAAAAATTTTGTTGAAGTCAAGTAATACTAATACCGATGCAGAGGTCAACCTTTCTTTTATGTCAACAAAACTCCTCTCCTCCCTTTCTTCCCATTAGAAGTCGGTATTTTTCTTCGTTAGTTCAACAAGTGGTGCAGGACGGGTATTGAAATTCCTAATGAATCTTCTGTAAAACGAAGCTAGTCTATGGAAACTTCCTACTTCGGCACAAGTAGTAGGAGTCGGCCACTCAACAATTGCTTTGATCTTCTCGTCATTGACTCGTAAGCTTCCCCTACTGACTACATATCTTAAGAATACTACTTCCTCTTAGCAAAAACAACATTTCTTTAAATTGCCGAATAGTCTCTCGGCACGAAGGATATCCAAGACTGCTCTGATACGTTCACAGTAACTCGACATGTCAACACTATATACCAAGATATCATCAAAGTACACTACATCACACTTCCCTATGAGATGTCTCAGCACATAGTTCATAAGTCTCATGAAAGTACTTAGGGCATTCGATAAGCCGAAGGGCATGACCATCTACTCATAAAGTCCATGTCGAGTCTTAAATGTAGTTTTCTACTTGTCTCCTAACCTCATGTAGATTTGACGGTAGCCAGACTTAAGATTAATCTTGCTGAAAATTTTAGGTCCATTCAATTCATCTAACATGTCTTCTAGCCTCAAGATTGGATACCTGTATTTGATCGTGATTTTGTTTACGGCTTAGCTATTAATACACATCCATTAGGTTCCATCTATCTTCCACACTAGAAGTGCAAGCACTATACAGGAGCTGAGACTTTCTCTTACATAGCCTCTCTCCAGCAATTCATTGACTTATTGTTAGAGTGTAGAAGCTTGCTCAAAATTCATCCAATAAGTTAGCTTATTCGATAGTGTAGCATCGGGTACTAATTTAATGTAGTGCTCTACTCCTTGAGTTGGGGGCAACTCTTCAAGTAACTATTCTAGAAACAAGTCGGCATATTCAACTAACAACTCCTTGATCTCCTGAGGTAACTCACCCTGCTCTCCCATTTCTAACAGTCGCTTAACCAACAAGAGGGTCAGCTTATTAGCATTGATGACCTTTCAGAGCTTGGCTTTACTTATCACTAGAGCCTTCTTCGATTTGCGAGCAAATTTTGTCTACAACTTATTAACTTCTCTCAGTAGCATCAAATTCAATGTAATCTTCTAATCTTCCTTCTCGAACATATACGTATTCATGTAACCCTCCTATTAAACAACCATGGCCTACCTAGCAATACGTAAGAAGCGCACTTAGGTAGTATGCCGTAGAGAATCTAGTCAGAGTAATTCCTAGTATTGATTGGCAATATTATTTGCTGAGTGACATGTAATACTCCTTTCTCACTCAACTAATGCAACTTGTATGGCTTGGGATGTGCAATAGTCGACAGCTTCAGTTTTGAAACAAGATTAGTTGATGATACATTGGTGTAACTTCCACTATCCACAATGAGGGTATACATTTGATCATTCACCTTGTAGGTGGTATGAAACAAATTCTCTCTTTGCTCCTCTTCTTGTGAAGGTTCCATGCTCATACTGTACTGGATAACCATGAGTAATTGGTTTAAGTCTTCGAGAAACACATCCTCCTCAATTATTCCTTTCTTGGTAGGAACCTCCTCCTCCTTAGGTTTCTCATATGTACTCTCTACTTCTAACTTCAGGATCTCTCCCTCAATGACCATCGTCCTTCGGTTTGGGTACTAAGTAGCCGTACTTGATCTGGTTCATCTTTCTACTAGACCCTTGCCCCTTCTCATAAGTTCGAGTTGACCTTTTTGCTTGGCTTTGACATCAACCCTTCTGTTCAGCTCGGTACTAGACTAAGCTCAGTGACTTGCCTGTATAGGTCAGCTAGTTAACATTTTGGTCGTTACTCGGCTCCTTCTTTACCTCTTTACTCACTAGGCAATCTAATAACTTCATCTATTGTGTCAAATCGTTGGAGCTCCATAATATCTCGAATGTCTCCTCTCAACCCAATAACAAATCTTGAGAATGTTCGAGTTGGTGGTTTCTCCACTTCGCAACATATCATAAGCATTTGAAAGTCTTGAACATACTCATCAATAGTTTGACCTTCTTACCTCAGCTCCTGAAGCTAAGTGAAAGTATCTTGGAGGTATGTTTCTAGTATGAATCTATTTCTAAGCACTCTCTTCATCTCGAGTCAAGTGTTAATCTCTTGATACCCCTCTCATCTTCTCATGGCTTGAAAATTCTTCTACCACATGACGGCATATCTGGAGAATTCAATAGTAGCAATTCTTACCTCTCATAATTCTCATATTGATAATAATCAAATACACGTTCCACCTTCTCTTCTTACTCCAAGTACTCATTAGCATTCCTAGATCAATTAAAACTTAGAATTCGAAGCTTCACATGGTCGGATGCTCTAGGGACTCGTATACACTCCTCTTCAAAATGCTCTTCTTCCTCCTCATCATTAAGCTCTCTTAGGTCTATCCTTCGCCTTACTCGTTCGCCAACTGCTTTACCTTAAACTGGTCAAGCTAGGTTTTGACCTCTAGCAGGTTGAGCAATTTGTGGAGTATTTTGCGTAGCCTCGGTAATTGGCAAGATAGTTCATGAACAGCACGAGTCAAATCTACTAAGAGGTTAGCTACCTCATCAATCCTCTCATCAGTGCTTTTAGGAGTTTCTTAAGACTGTCATCCATGGTGGACAACTTTACTGTCATCACTAGTACTAACATTCATACTTGGGTCTATCATTTTTCTTCATAAATTCAAAGCTCAACAAATATTTTGGAAAGCGAGTAGCTAACAACACAACAATCAAATAAACACAGCAACTGGCTCTGTTTTATACACGCAAAACAAAATACAATAGAACTTCAAGAAGAACTAACTATAGTTCACACAAAACTTTTGCTCTAATACCAAGATGTTACGAACCATAACTAAGAACAAACAAGGTTGGTCACTGGATAGATCTAAGCTTATAGAAAGCTCGAAAAGGGTTAATGGGGAAAGGTATGAAAGCGAGGGGGTGGGGCAAAAAATGATGAATGAAACGGTAAGCAAAAACTTACGAATAGCTCCAAAGTAGATAATGCACCAATGAAACTTCTAAGGACTTACAATATAATTCGATATGACACATGAATTGGTCTAATGAGGTTACTCACTACCTAACCTTGCTTAAGGGAAAGAAGAGGAGTAATGCCAAGAGTAAACAATAGTATTATGTAAGGAAGAAAGTACTCAAAAGTGTATTGAAGAAAACCTGATCATTACAGCTACAAGTACAAAGGTATTTATGCCCGTAAGATAGGGCAACTTACCTAAAAAGGGAAAAGAGAAAAAGGACATTTCCTAAAGAAGCAATGTAAATAATATAAAAGGGTAAAAATGAATATACAAGGAAAACAATAATTGGTACTACAGATTCTACATATGATATGGTATACGTGGTGGTACTGCATTGGTGAGGTTGTTCGGAGATGCAGATAAAAGTACAGACAGATGAGCTTGTCCGAGTAGGGATAGCTTAGTCAATTCGAACTCTCTCTCTCTCAACTTCTTGACAAGGAAGATGCTGAGTAATTGGTCTACTTAGCACTAAAGAGTAATCATCAACTCGGCATATCACAAAAAAATGGGTAGCCATATAGCACGACATTAAAGGTGACTCGGCTAGGAAGTACTCAACCTCAACAAAGGTTAGTTGAAATAGAAGGATTCATTGTGCCAGCCCTTTTTGTCCTCGAACTTGGTTGTGAGTCAAAGGTCCGGTAGCCTGATTCCCATCATCTTATCTCCAACAGTCTTCAAATCATTAGAAACATAGGCACATAGGCCTTCTCAGCAACTCGAAGCTCTCTTTAGCTCATCACTAGGGCCTTTTTCTTACTAGCTCAAGTAAGCTGATTATGGGTCTCATTCACTTAGGTTGGTGTCATGGGTTGCAGTATAATCTTCTTCCCATTCTTAATAAAGGCATAGGTGTTCTTGTGTCCATCATGAGTAACACATCAATCAAACAACTGAGGTCTTCTAAGTAACAAATGTGAAGCTCCTATAGGGATGATATCACACATTACTTTGTCTCTTTATACATTCCTAACACAAAAGGGTACAAATACTTGTTTAGTTATGTGTAGAGTACCCTTATCATGAAGCCAATGTAGCATGTAAGGTTGAGGATGCTTAGAGGTCGATAGTTCTAACCTCTGCACAAAGGACTGTACAACTACATTGGTATAACTTCCTCCATCCACAATAATGGTGCACAATTGTTCCTTGATGGTACACTTCATATGGAATAAATTCTCCTTTTAGTCTCCTTAAGGGTTTGGTAAGGAACATAATATACGTCTTAATATTAAGGTCATCACTTCTCCCTGGTCAGCATAGACATAGGTTTCCTCTTCCTTATATGTGTCCAAAACTGAAGCATTTATAGCATTTCACCTCGCTTATCTTCCTTGAGGTTTGACCCTTGTTATATGTCTTGAGGGTTTGCCTAACCTTAGTTCGACTCAAATGGCCTGCTTGACCCTTTTAACTTGCTTGGCTATCATCAGGTTGGTCATTTCTCTCCTCGGCTTTGCATGAGTAAGTTAGCACAAAATAAGGAAAGGGTCATCCTAGGTCAGCTCGGAGCATTTCTCCTCTACTTTTAACCCTTTATGCTACCTTAATGGTTTCTTCCAAGGCATAGAGCCTTTATATTTCTACAACATTGCAAATTTCATATTTAAGTCTATAAATGAACCTCAACATTGTATGAGCCTCGGGCTCATCTACATTGGCTTAGATCATTAGCATCTAAAATTCTTTCACATAGTCATCAATATATCAACCTCCTTGGCAAAGTTCTTATAGCTTAGCAAAGGTGTCCCGTAAGTAGGTCTGGAGCACCAATCTTCCTCTCAGCAATTGCTTCATCTCTTCCTAAGTCCTTACACTTAGTCTTTCATCTCTTGCTTTGGCTGCATTCAAATTTTTCCACCACATGGTGGCATACCCAATAAACTCTAATGCAGTAAGTCATACATTTACAGCATTAGAATACCCATAACAGTTGAACACTTTCTCAACCTTCTCTTCCCACTTTAAATATTCATCAACATCTCCACTTCTATTGAAAGGTGAGGTTTAGACCTTAACATTGTTTAGTCTTCAAAGAGCTCGACGTCCTTGCCCTTGCGCTTGATAGTACTTAAGGTTTTCTTCTTCCTCTCCATTTGTCTCCACATCTACTTCCTCATCATCCTCTACTATCTCCTCTAACTCTAATCATCATTTAGCAACTTGGTCTACTGCTCCTCCAACTCGATGGGGTCGAATTGCAGCCACTTTAGCCATAGCGTCTCTTAAGAACATTCTCAAGTGGGTTATGAGGTGGTACACCTTGAGGTTATTGTCTGTTAACTTGCATCACAGTGACCAGACTCTTAATAAGATTAGTGAGTCTGTTAAGTTTGTCATCAATTGACCCAAGAATATTACTACCATTAAGACTACGACTAGCTTAAGCTCTACTATTCAAATCACCAATAACACCTTGAACACTCAAATTCAACATAATATAATACTTATCTTAACAAATTAACAATATAACACACAACAAACACTTTTACTTACTACCCAAAACCTTACTAACACACTCTTAGCAACTTTAACACTCAACAATCACTTAAAAATAATAGATAAGAACTTGCTTTGTTTTCATAGTGAAAAACAATGTAAATAGAGTAATAGTAGGATTACACTTACCAACACACGAACCTTCACTTCACAACTCATAACATCAAATCTTACTTCACACGAACATACTATAGTAACCATGTAAGGAACATAGTAGCTATTAATAGTAAACACAAATAAAAAAAAACTTTATTGCAACTTCATATACTCACTCTTAGAACCATACTCTGATACCAGCAAAGCTTATTCATCTCTAGGGTCGAACACACAGAGGGGCACCGCAATGAAGAGAATTAAAAGAAAATAAAAGTAGGCTAGCAAAGTCTAAGTAGCTACCAATTAGATATGATGCACTAATCAATCCTACTCAACCTATAATCAACTGGATATGACTCACGAGTTTGAACTATAGGATCATTCACTTCTATTCCTTACTAAAGGAAATAAATAAGAGTTAAAAGGATAATAAGAACACTAGGGTTACTCACAAAAGGAGACTTGTATTAATTCTGGTAATAAGGTTGATGGCTGCATACAAAAATAAATGGGGTTTATATATTAGCTTACTAGGGTTACAAGCATACATGAAAAGACAAAAAGGGTAATTTATAATTGGAATACATGAAATATACTAAAAAGGATAGAAGAGATAAAGAATATTCAGTACAAAAAAAGTAAAGAATCTTTTTAGAATATTGTGCTATAAGACGTGTATTGCATGTAGCTAGCTTACTGAAATATAGTTGTAGACACCTAATTTTTGCCTCCTTTATTTTATTTTATTTTATTTCAATAAGATAAGGGTTCCTAAATTAGGAAAAATAAAAAACTAGAAAATTAAAGAAAATCCAACAAATTAGAAATTTAGAAAAATAAAAAAATAGAAAAATAAGGAAAAAGCATTAAAAAAATAAGAAATCTAGGAAAAATACAAAAAAAAAAGGAGAATAGGAAAAAGCACAAAAGATAAGAAATTTAGAAAAAAAATACCAAAAAATGGAAAAATTTAGAAAAGTCACAAAAAAATGGAAAAATTTAGAAAAGTCACAAAAAAATTGAAAATTTAGAAAGTAATAAAATCTATTAGGTAATTGAAAATAATAGATTTTAATTTTAATAAATTAAGGGGGGAGACCATTGGGTTGGCCTTAGATTTGAATATAGCTTAGGCTAGCCCAGTCCATATGTATGATTTAATTGCATATATAGACAAGGCATAAGCTAATGGCTTAATAGATAAACATTTAGACTTAGCATTGGGTTAAACTTGGAGGTCAGAGGTTCAAATCTTACTAAGGGTAGAACTGCCTTTTTCTTTTTTTTTTCTGCCCACAATACTTACTACACATAAGGTTGGATGACAGATGCTGACGTAGCGCCACATGGTAGCATCACATGGTAGCATCGGGTTAAATGACCATGCTGATGTAGCACCATGTGGCAGCCACATAGTATGCCATGTCAGTTGTCATGTGTCGCTATTGACACGTGGTATGCTATGGTTAGTTGAATTGGCTGATGTATCGCTAACGTCAGCGCCATGTTAGTTGACTTTCCTTCTCTTTGTCCCTTCTTCCCTCATTTTCTCTAAGTCTTCTGTACTTTCCTCCATTTTCCCTAACCCGACCCCTTCACTTTAGCCTCAATTTGGACTTAAATTCCCTACACAAACACATGGTTTCATGCTCTAATCTTATTTACCACATGACCTACTTTGAATAGAACCCAAGAACATATCCAAATTCAGTCAATTATGCATTCAAATCGAGCTCCTAAGATCGGAAAAAAGCTTAAGTTTCGGAAATTTGCATTCATACCTAATTTGCCATTAAAGGACTTTTCGTGCTTGTACTAACTCAACTCACTATAGATTAGACTTTCCCAAGCATATAGGGGGATAGGAGTTTTGGAAAGCACTCACAAGCTCTCTCTCTCTTCTCATTCACTCTCTCTACCGAATCCTCTCTCTCTCTTTGAATCTCTCCCTCTAGCTACTTTCGGTTAAGCTCACCACCATAGTCAAGTCCCTCCTAAACTTGAGGATCTAAACCTAACTACCCTCATCTACTACCATGCCCTCTAACCACACCGTGCACCACCAATCCCAAACCCTAACTATCCTTCCTTCTTCACTTTGAACCACTACATTAGGTGGTTCTTAGGCCTCATCACCACTATGGCTGAACTCCCTATACCCTAAAACCAAAAACACTCCCCTCTCACTCTTTTAGCAAACCCCAATGATACCACCCAAACACTACCACCAGTCACCATAACTAAACACTACCCAAATGACCACCCCAAGCCGTGGCAACCTCCCTAGCCCCATTATCCTGAATTCGAAACACACAAAACACTCCTCACCCACTCGTTTTGGTGGCTAAAACAAGCCAAACCACTTTGCTTAAGCTATTGCTGCCATTAAAGACCTTAGAGCTCAATCCGGATCCAAAGCTCGACTCGAGTCCCACCCGAACTTTACCTCAGGTTCGACTCACACATGCCTACTACATCCGAAGGCCAATTTTTTATTTTATATTATTGTGAATGTAAATGTGGTAAAAAAGAATAAGAAGAAAGAAGGAAAAAAAGGGAAAAAAGTTTAAAAAAATGAAAATGAAAAAAAAAGAAAAGAAAAAGTAGTTTATTTATTTTGTCTAATAGATAAAAATAAAATAAAAAAGAACAGATAAGATAATAAAAATAAATAAATAATAAAAAAAATACAAAAATAAATAAGTTAATAAATGAAAGTCGTTTTTTTAACACTTAGAAAAAATCTTGCCTTTTCCAAAATAAATTGGATTTCTTTTTAATGTTAAGACCTTTTAGAATTTAAAAAATAAAAAATAAATAAAATTTCCAATTTAGGAGTTTCTTTCAAGAAATTTCCTTAAAAAATTCTAATTGAATTAAAAACGTAAATTCGACATATTTTTAAAATTAAAATCAACTTAACCAGCTAAATTTTTACTAAAAGAACTACATATATCTAATCTCGAATAATGGGTATGTAGGCACCTACGGGGCAACAATAAAACTAAAAAACCTGATTTTCCCTTTTTCGTTTAAATTGTTCAAATTATCCCATTTAGGTAAATAATTGAGTTTTGTCTTTTAAAATTGAAAGGTGATTTTTAAGGTTAAAATTAAATTTAGAAAGTTAGTAATACTCGTTAAGGTTTAAAATTCCTAACCCCTAGATCTAAATCTTTAGTTTCACAAATCGTTTTATAAAATTTGTTTAATCAATAGACTAGTAGCTAAGTTATGACCAATCCACTTAATTAGTTATAACTTAACTCTTTTTCTAACCCCGGTTGAGTGGCAACTCTAAAGTGGTTTTCAAAATACAAATAAAACTGGTTTTCTTTAAACCCTAGTCAAGGGTCACTATTAAATGGGTAAGGTTTAATATTGATCGGTATAAAGAAGACTTATTCATAAAAACCAGGAGGTGAAAAACCAAGCTTGACAACTTAGCGACTCTACTGGGAACTTGTCAAGAAGGTTAGCCATTTAACTTTCCAAAATTAAAATTAATCCCTAAAAATCACCTTAGTGTAATTTATTTACTTATTCATTCTTTATTTGTATCATAATTGTATTAACGTCTTTGTAGGTTTAGTTTTATGTATTTTTAGGTGGAGATTTATTTTATGTACTATGAATGCACAATAGATACAATCGAACCTTAGCCATCTTAAGACCTTAGGATAGGAGGCCATTGTGTAAGTTTTAGGCATAATGGGGCAACCACCATTCAGGGCCTATTAGGCTACCTTACTTAAACTTCGATGTGACCAAGGAACTGTTCTTTATAAATGCGTGAGGTCACAAAGTTTAAGGACCTCTAGAACCTACTCTTCTTGTACACATTATTTAGGGTTTAACGAATAGCTAATAAGGCAGCATTGTATTTTTTTTCTAGAATTCACCCTTAGCATTTGTTTATCTGTTATTTGCTTCATATGTGTACTATTATCATATTTATTTTGCATTCCACATGCATTAGGATATAGGGGGTCATGTGTAGCATCAAAAATGTAAGGTAAATGCAGTCAAACCTAGGCCCTATTAGGAACTTAGGATGAAGGGCCATTGTGTAGGCTCTGGGTGCTGTGGTGTAACCACCGTTTAGGGTTGATTAAGCTACCTTACTTAAGTTCAATGTGACCAATGAATGTGTTCTTTAACAAGTGAGGTCACAAAACATAGAACCTACCCTAATTGCATTTATGAACCTTTTTCCCAAAATTGGCAAATTGATATGATGTGGCAAAACTAAAATATCTATGAAGTTTCCTAATCTTTTCCCTATAGATGTTTTCTTTCTTATCTTTGATATCGATGTAATCCCCATGTAAATAAGATAGTTTTGATATAATTTTATTTTCATCATTTTTATAGAAAATGATTAGGTCCTCTCTTATATAGGCCTTTTTCAAAGAAGTCCATATCCATAAGCCTCTAGAACCTAAGGAGATACTTAAAAAATGGTTTCAATTTTTCAATCCAAACCAATAGAAATTCATTGAAGACAAAATTAAGCCTATCCTCTCATTACTCAAAGTTTAGACCAATGTCACCATGGAATGGGCTTTGATATACTTCTAAGACCCTCAAAATCAGTCTTTTCACTTTGACCCATACCGACTAAGCCCAGCCGTTGAAGAATACTCCTATCTATTAGGAGTCCCCTCTATTGGAAGCAAAAAATATGTCCCAAATATCACGGTTAGCCCTATAAAGATTTTTAAAAAACTCCTGAGCCTTCATGAAACTAAAATATGCAAAATGTAGGCAACTCCCCATAGGAGATTTATTAAGTTAGATAATCTTTTTACTTAGTTCGTGACCCCATCTAGCTACAACCAGAAACTCTTCTATGGCGACATTAAAGATTGGTAGCAATATAGGATCAACACCTATATCTTGACAACATTTGGAACTATTTTGTTTCTTGATGGGATGTTTCATATACATCATAGGATTTTAGAGTTTGTAACCCAATTTTTAGAAGGGAAATCTTATGTCCCAACTGTCGAGCCTAGTTTTTCACCTTCCCGGTTCTTTTTATAAAATTAGATCTTCTCTAAGCCGATCAATACTAAACCCTACCAGTTTAATATTAACCCCTGATTAGGGTTTAAAGAAGACCATTTTTTCCAACTTGAAAAAATTTGGAGTCGCCACCCGACCGAAGTTAAGAAAAGGGGTTAAGTTATAACCAATTGGGTAGATTGGTTATAACTTAGCTACTGGTCTATCAATTAAAAAACTAATTTGTAAAACGACTTTTTTGAAAACCAAAGATTTATGTCCGAGGGCTAATTTATTAAACCCTAAACAAGTACCACTTTTTAACCTTCCGAATTTAACTTCGCTTTTCAAATATACCCATTTTAATTTCTAAAAACATCTAATTATGATACATGCGACAAAATTGATTAATTTACATAAATATTTAAAAATAGAAAAAATAAAACTTTCCATATTTTAAGTCGCCCTATACTTACATACGGGTGTCTACATACTCGCAATTCGGAATCAGATTTCCGTAGTTCGTTTATAAAAAAACTTTAGTAGCTGGTTTGATTTTAATTTTTGAAAAAGGGTCATATTTACGTTTTTACCCAGTTCAATTTATCTAAGGAAATTCTTTTAAAAGGGTCCTAATTAGTGTTTTATTTTTGGAAACTCTAAAATAGTCCTAATTTGAAAAAAAAGTCTATTTTATTTTCATTTGTTTTTACAAAACTTAATTTTTTTAAGTATGAGAATGATTTTTGTTTACTAACCTATTTATTTATTTTTATTTTTATTATATTATCTTATTTATTTTATACATAATCTATCTATTTCTATTAAAATAAATAAATAGACTACTTCCTTTCTCTTTTTTTTCTCTTCTTTGTCTCTTTTTTTCGTTCTTTTTTCTCTTTTTTTTTTTCTTATTTATAACATTTACAAATAAACAAATGAATAAATAAATAAAAAAGAAAAAAGAAAAATCGGGTCGACTCGAATTGGCTCGAACGGCTCGGATCGGTTTACTTCGGCTTGGATCGGCTCGGTCGGCTCACTTCGGCTTGAATCGGCTCGGTCGGCTCACTTTGGCTTGGATAGGCTTGGTCGGCTTGAGAAATCCGATGGTGGTGGTTTTCGTAAAAATGCCGTAAGGAATGTTATCCTAGAGAGAAAAGAACCGTGCTAGACAGAAAGGAACCGTGCTAGAGAGAGGAAACTTCGATTTTTGTTTTTCTAAAGTGTTTAGAAGTTTTAGTTATGTTTTGAAAATGAAGAGTAGACCCTTATTTATAGGTGTCATGGTTGTGTTAAGGATGGAAAAAATTAAATGCAATATGATTTTCTTCCAATTTTGGATTAGATGAACTAGACAATATGTGGTGCCAAATACATAGTTGCGTGTGTATGAATGCGCCAGAGTGTGTCTACTATACTTAGAAGTGAGTTGGCAAATAACATGGCGATGACGTAGCTCATGACGTGGCAATGACATGGCAATAAAGTGAGAGAAAAGAAAATAAAAGATACATTTTGCACCTTCCATGGATTGAACCCAGGATCTCCAAGTCATATGTAATATCAAGTCTAGATGCTTATCCAACTGATTTATTGGTTTTCCTTATTCATATGTGTAATTAATTGTACATATGTACTAGGTCAGCCTGAGCTAGATTCAAATCTAAGCTTAGACCCAATAGCCTTTTATTCAAAATTATTGAAATTAAAATTATATTCTATTTAAACAATCTAAAAATTTATTATTTTCTAAATACCCTATTTTATTTTGTGACTTTTCAAATTTCTTATTTTTTTGTGCTTTTTCCCATTTTCCTATTTTTTTTTTACATTTTTCTAAAATTCCTATTTTTTCTAAATTCCTTCATTTTTTAGGGCTTTGTTTAATTTTCTATTTTTTTAAACTTTTTCTAATTTAGGACCCTATAACCTAATTTGAAAAATAAAAGGGGGGGAGGTACAAAAATTAGGTGTCTACACCAACACTACTAGTAGCATAAGCTAAGTTACTTAATTGTCTATAAGAAGAGAAGAATAGAGAATTAAAGACTAATATAGCCTTTCTTATGGTTTGGCTTATTAACCATACTTAAAGCCCTAAACTTGATTTCCTTCATAAACTAAGCGTTTAGAAGATGAATCCCATTGATGTGTTCACTACTATCATTGAACTCCCCAAAGGTATTGTTACCTATTATTAGGTTTGAACTTTCTAAAAGTTCCAAACGGAAGATATTTCCCAGGTTGCTAGATGGATCAAGGTTGTTGAGCAAAAGAAAAGAAATAAGATTAAAGAGGAGACAAGATATCATAAGAAAAAGAAGATCTCCACTTTAGGGATTATTTGTAATAAATTTTTTGAATAATATAAGGGAAACTTCAAAGATGCAATAAAAATCTTTTTCTAGCCACATTGTAGTCAGTTTGCCATCTCTCCTCTTTGCATCCACATATCCTCATATCACATTTTGCTTGTAAATATTCATTAGTTTCTATTTGAATAACATCGTTAGAGTCGTGTCCTTAAGTTTCTAAGTCCTTTTCTCTGTACCTTTTACTCTAACCCTTTCCAATCTCTTCTCCTATACATCCTTAAGATCTTTTTCCTTATAAGATTGTAGATATTTAGGCTCCGGATCCCTTAGGATTGTTTTCTACTCCTTTCTTACAACTTGTAAATAAGTCCTATCCTTGTATTCCTTTTTTCCTTTTCTCTTTCTCAAAAAGGAGAGATTTTGTTAAGAAAAAAAAAGAAAAGAAAAGAAAAGAAAAGTTGCTAAAGGGTAAAGAATTCTTCCAAATAGGTTCACATGGCTAATAATAGACTCGCCTCCCTAGAAAAGATGATGCATTAGATAGCCCAACAATGGTCGATCTTGTTTTCGATAATCACCACTCTCTAAATATCCCAAGATTCAAACCTACAAAGGAGACTCTCAAATCTGGAAGAAAAGGTAGCCATGCTATAAAAGAGCTTTATAGATCTAGAAATGGCGATAGGCCCCATGCTTAGAAGATCCCAACACCCAACATATAACACTGATCAAATGCCAATAAGCCTAAGTGATGAAGGAGCCTAAGAAGAAAGAAGCCAAGGAGGAGTGAGAAAAAACAAGCCCTAAGGACTTAAAGGAGACAATTCACTTAACTGAAGATCTCAATTACCCAAATCTTTCGTTATCTAAAAGCAGCAAGGATTACAACCTGTGAAACCCTTAATCCAAATTATAAACCATACAACTTTGACCTAGAAGCAGGATGTAACCATTATGTGGGTTAGAAGCGGCATTGTACTAAAAAATGTTAGAGATAGAAGAACAAGATTCAAGACTTGATTGATGTAAAAGTCATTTAGCTAGAGCGATAGCAAGTCGATCCTTCTTCATGTCATGGGATTAGTTCAACTGAGTCACCTAAAGCTCCATTCCCTTTGAGTATAACAATGCCTTTTGATAAGCTCATAGGTTGTTTTAAGTAGTTGGACACTTGTTAAGATAAGGGCAAAGAAAGTTGTTCAATAAAGTTTATAACAGCTGGAATAATATAATCTTGTTGCCTTTTCAATTAAATGATTGCAATGTTATTAGTATTAGGGCAAATAAATTCTACCTTAAGAAATCGATAACTCACTTTTAAAAGGTTTAGAATAAAAAGAGGTAAACTATTTTCTACACACTAACTTGAAATACTTTAAGAAGTTGAGCAACATAATGGTGAGGATACTTTGAACTCATTTCTTAAAGGAGGTCTACTTTCTAAACACAATCATCTCTTATTTACCCTGTTGGATCCATTTAAAGAATTTTCAAAATTAAACCTTGTCAAGAACCACCCTACAATGGGGTAATTTAGAGGTTAAGGTCATTAATGAGGAGAAAAGGATAAAATTGGTTTGTGCTTGCTTCAATAACATTAAATTCAAAAGCAACTTTTATTTTTGATAAGTTATTTTTCTTTTGAAATGAAGAAGAACCATATCCTTTTTAAAAGCTTATACTTACCTCACCCGAGCTCATACAAAATCCATGGATTTAGGGCCCTCAATTGCTTAAAAGGCAAAAACTTAGCAATAGAAATAATCATTCTAGGGGCCAAAAGAGAAGAAAGAACAACAAGAGATAGTGGGGCAAAGTAATACCAGAAAAAGATAAAAAAGAGAGGTTGGAAAATTAAGCCCAAGACGCAACCAATTTTAATCAAAAGGTTGGGAATCAAAGCCTAAATAGCCCCAAAGATACAAGGCTCTAAATCATTGTCCAAGCTCAGAAACCTAAAATCTATATATCCACTCTGAAGCCTCTCTTACCTATGCTAAATCACACCAAGCCTTCTTATCCACAATACCACTCTTACACAATAAAAGCTCTTCCGATCTTAAAAGGTAATCTATCTTTAATAAAAATTACTTTTAAAACTGGAGCAAACATATTTCTAATTTTTCCTACAGTTCTCGACTTGAACACCTAAGATTAATAAAATATTTTTCTTTCAAAATAGGCTTCGTCATTAATCCCTTTTGAAACCCTTAGGCCAAAAGCTTAAATTTATAATGTTAAAACCGAAAGAAAACCTAATGGATTAATCAAGGCATATCGCATGAAAAATGGACTAAAATTTTAGGATTGTAGTCTAGAGTGTAATCTAGATCAAGAGTTTACAAGGAAGTCCTCTTTGACTAAACTAGTCACAAGTTACCTTTTTCTTAAAACATAAGTGTGTTTGAAATCACAAGATCCCACCAAGTGACTTGGCATCAAGGTTAGGGGGAACATGAGGGGACCCATGTGATTTTCAAGGGAAGGTTCTTTACCTATTAGCAAACTAGAAAAAAAAAAAAAAAGGAGAAGAGAGTAATAATAAAAAAAAAAAGAGAAAAGAAAAAGTAAAAGAGAGAGAAAGTATCTTTATTCCAAGTCCATGTTGGCCTAAGTAGCCAAATTTTCAATCCATTCCAAAAAAGTTGACCACAATTTCTCATTCTTCTTAAATGGTGTTGACTAAAGGGTTTATCTATAAATATTTTCTTTAAGTTAGGTAGTGTTTCGGATAAATTTAAACCTAGCTAGCTCTTAAAAGGGCTATCTTGCCTTCCATCCATTTAACTCTCTTTAAGGACTTTAGTAAGCCAATTAGGCATTTTTATTGACTAAGTTCATTTAATGAACCTATAGGGCACTTCTATTGCTTAAATTCCTTTAGCAAGCCTATAGAGCATTTCTATTCATCAAGTTCATTTAGTGAGCCCATAAGGCACTCTTGTTCCTCAAATTCCTTTAGTGAGCCCATATGGCATTTCTATTTGCCAAGTTCTCTTAGCAAGCCTGTAGGGCACTTCTCTTCATCAATTCCTGTTAGTAAACCCATAGGGCATAACATTAAGTCCAACAAAAGGTTGCTAATCCCTGAAAGATACTCTTGTCTAGGTTAATGAGCCTAGAGAGGCCCGACCAAGTTCTTTAGATCAATCTTAACTTAGGGTCGCTAATCCCCAAGAGACACTCCCTCTTAGGTTAGTAAGCCTAGAGAGGCCTGACTAAGTTCTTTAGACTGATCCTAGCCTTAGGGTTGCTAATCCCCAAGAGATGCTCCCACCTAAGTTAATGAGCTAAGAAAGGTACAGCGATGTCCTTTAAATTGATCCCAACTTAGGGTTGCTAATCCTTAAGAGACTCTTTGCCTAAGTTAGTAAGCCTAGAGAGATACGACTAGATTCTTTAGATCGATCTCATCTTAAGGTTGCTAGTCCCCGAGAGACGCTCCCGCTTATGTTAGTATGCCTAAAGAGGCACGGCCAAGTTTTTTAGATTGATCCTAACTTAAGGTTGCAAGTCCTCGAGAGACACTCCTACATAAGTTAGTGAACCTAGAGAGGCACAATCAAGTTCTTTGGATCAATCCCAACTTAAGGTTGCTAGTCCTTGAGAGATGCTCCTACATAGGCTAGTAAACTTAGAGAGGCATGACTAGGTTCTTTAGATCGATCCCAGCTTAAGGTTATAAGTCCTCAAGAGACATTCTCACCTGAGTTAGTGAGCTTGAAAGGGTATGGCTAGACTTCATTTCTTCTTTTTCAACCCTTAAAACACTTCCTCGTCACCAAATCCCTAATAGATCAAGCTTACGATAGCTAATTAGTTGTTGTAAAGTCATGCCTAAGGCAAAAATAGTATCCTTTTGTCTTTGTGATAAAGTTTTGTTCAAACTTCACCATAAAGAGAGACAACTATAGATATTGAATTTTTACCTCCTTTATTTTATTTTAATAGGGTAAGGGCTCCTAAATTAGGAAAAATAAAAAATATAGAAAATTAAAGAAAATCCAAGAAATTAGAAATTTAGAAAAAACAAAATATAGAAAAATAAGGAAAATGCATAAAAAAATTAAGAAATCTAGGAAAAATACAAAAAAAAATAGGAAAATAGGAAAAAGCACAAAAGATAAGAAATTTAGAAAAAATACAAAAAATGGAAAAATTTAGAAAAGTCATAAAAAATTGAAAAAAATAGGGAATTTAGAAAATAATAAAATCTTTTAAGTATTTAGACTTAGCATTGAGTTAAACTTAGAGGTTAGTGGTTCGAATCTTACTTTAGGTAGAAATGCCTTTTTCTTTCTTTTCTTCCCACAACACTTATTGCATTATCAAATCAGGAATTGTTACGTATCAAGATCTCATTGCTCTATGTGTCTTAACACATAGTAGTATTAGGTTGGATGATCAATACTGACGTAACGCCATGTGGCATGCTACGTTAATTATCACTTGTAGCTATTGACATGTGTTATGCTTTGGTCAATTGAATCGATTGACATGGCATTGTCGTCAACGCCACGTCAGCTGACTTTCCTTCTCTTTCTCCCTTCTTCCTTCATTTTCTCCAGGTCTTCCATACCTTTCTCCATTTTCCCCAGCTGAACCCCTTCACTTTAGCCTTAATTTCGACATAAATTCCACATTCAAATGCATGGTTTCGTGCTCTAATCTTGTTTACCACATGACCTATTTTGAATAGAACCCAAGAACCTGTCCAAATTCAGTCAAATATACATTCAAATCGAGCTCCCAAGATCGGAAAAAAGCTTAAGTTTTATTTACATTCATACCCAATTCACCATTAAAAGACTTTCCATGCTTATACCAACTCAACTCACTATAAATTAGACTCTCCCGAGCACATAGGGGGAAAGAAGGAGTTTCAAAAACCACTTACAGGCTCTCTCTCTCTTCTTATTCACTCTCTCTACCAAACCTTCTCTCTTTCTTTGAATCTCTCTCTATAGCCACACCATGGTCGAGCCCCCTTAAACTTGATGATCCAAACCTAACTACACTCGTCTACTACCGTGCCCTCTAACTACGCCGTACACTACCAATCCCAAACCCTAACTATCCCTCCTTCTTTACTTTGAACCACTACATTAGGTGATTCTCAAGCCTCATCACCACTACGGCTGAACTCCTTATACCCTAAAACCAAAAATACTCCCCTCTCATCCTTCCAACAAAACCCTAATGACACCACCCAAACACCACTACCAACCACCATAACCGAACACCACCCAAACGACCACTTCAAGCTATGATAACCTCCCTACCCTTATTATCCCCAATTCAAAACACACAAAACACTCCTCACTCGCTTGTTTTGGTGTTAGAAATAAGCCGAACCACTCTGCCCGAGCTGCTGTTGCCATTGAAGACCTTAGAGCTCGACCCGAATCCAAAGCCCGACCCGAGTACGACCTGAACTGCGCCCTAGGTTTGACCAATGCACGCCTACTACATCCGAAGCCTAATTTTTTATTTTATTTTATTATTTATTATTATTATTTTATTATTGTGAATGTAAATGTGGTAAAAAAGAAGAAGATGAAAGAAAAAAAAAGGGAAGAAAGAAAAAGAAGAAAAGGAAAAGTAGTCTATTTATTTATTTTGTCTAATAGATAAAAATAGAATAAAAATAACAAATAAGATAATAAAAAACAATAAATAAAAAAATAAATAAGTTAATAAATGAAAGTCGTTTTTTTATCACTTAGAAAAAATTTGTCTTTTTCCAAAATAAATAAAAGAAAATAAATTGGACTTCTTTTTTAGTTAAGACCTTTTAGAATTTTCAAAAAAATAATAATAAATGAATTTTCTAATTTAGGACTTTCTTTCTAGAAATTTACTTAAATATATCTAATTGAATTAAAAATATAAATTCGATATATTTTTAATATTAAAATCAACTTAACCTGTTAAAGTTTTACGAAAAGAACTATGTATGTCTGATCCCGAATAGTACATACGTACGTACGTACGTACGTAGGCACATATGAGGGGATAATAAAAATAAAAAACCTAATTTTCCCTTTTTAGTTTAAATTGTTCGAATTATCCCATTTAGATAACTAATTGAGTTCTATCTTTTAAAATTGAAAGGTGATTTTTAAGATTAAAATTAAATTTAGAATGTTTGTGGTACTTATAAGGGTTTAAAATTCCTAACCCTCAGATCTAGATCTCTGGTAACAAAAACTATTTTATAAAATTGGTTTAATCGATAGACTAGTAGCTAACTTAACTCTTTTTTAAAACCCGGTTGAGTGGTGACTCCAAAGTGGTTTTCAAAATACAAATGAAACCGGTTTTCTTTAAACCTTAGTTAAGGGTCAGTATTAAATGGGTAAGGTTTAATATTGATCAGTTTAAAGAAGATTTATTCATAAAAACCAGGAGGTGAAAAACCAAGCTTGACAATAGTACAATTCAAATAAGGTAAAGAAAGGGTCTATGTGATATCCCACGAATTAACAATTAGGACATAACGTATTCTTATATAATTAATGTCAACAGTTGATTTAAAGTATTTAGAAAAGTAAATTGATTAGGCTAGAAACTTATGAGAAACATGATAACTCTAATCGTGGAATTCCCATATGCTTGGAAGTAAAAAATATAATTAGATACCAAGAATACAATCAAAATAGTGAAGATTTACTTTATACGAGCTCCTAAAATCATATTTAAGGCAACTGTACCTAGATTTATAGAAAAACTTATGTGATTGAGCCGAAACTTTACATTTAAGATGAAAAAGTTAGTTTAAGTGATTTAGTGAAATTGTATTTCAAAAATAATGATCCAAAATCCCAGTTTTACCCTTAGAAACGTGATTGTACAATATAGTATAAAACTTACCGAAACCTTTAAAATCAAGCTCGAAATGTAATGAGGACTTAAAGATAAGTTAATGAGACTATAAAAGAAAATAATATAGCATAATATACTATATGAGTATAAATATATTTTTATGAATATACCTGGTATATATAATAATTATACTTATAAATTAAAAATTTTCACATATATAACTAGTTGAGATTATTATACAAGCAACACATTGAAGTTGCTATAGGAATTGTAGCCATAATATACGCGCGTGCACATACACACACACACACACACACATATATATATATACATGGACAAAACTTTGCTATTCATATTTATCATAATAATAATAAAATATCATGAAACCTTATCAACTAAGGAAATTCCTTGTTGCACAAAGAAATGAAAACCCTGCACATATTTAATGTTACATAATCTAATATTATCTTGATTAATAATAATATATCAAGTTACTCTACTTATTGTAAAAGTTTAGCAAAAAAAAAATAAATAAATAATATAAAAATATACATTGCAAACCGCCTCAATTGAACGGTGAGAGAAGATATCATTTGATAAGGATAGTTGAAATGGTCATTTTTCCACTCCTAGTGAAATGGTCCTTTCACCCAAGCACTATATGAATGTACAACTACTTATATAATATGACTATAGAATATGAAAATATGTCCTACACAGAATGAGCACATAGCATGTAAGAACATTTATACGAAGGTATCATTAGGTTATATATACATATCTTTAGTAAAACATATTAATATCATCATAAATGAACTTATGTTATGTAAATATAATATGTATATATATAAATGCTTTAAAAGTCACTATATGTGTGATATATATATATATATATATATATGGTTCTAAGGTTATAAGAATGCATATGTTTATGACATAATATAAAGTCATAACTACATAAAGGTTATACGCTACATACATAGATATATATATATATTAACATGTACATACGTATATGTAGACGTCTTCTTATAAAGTATGTACATTGTATAATTTTTATAAAGATGGCTTTCATAAAAGCATGAGACATAATTATATCTTTACTTGTGATAACAGTTAGTTATTTATACGTGTACAATGCTTGTGATTGAGATTCAATTTGCTGTAATATGAGTTGAGCTCTATATTATGGTTGTTCTATGAATATTATGCTTGAATTATTTGAGCTTAGTTGATTACTCTAAAAAAAAAAAGAAAAAAAAGAAACTAACTCAAACTTAACTTAACACCTAACCTAATGTGCATTGCAACCTACTAAGGGTAACGATTAGGATTCTTGAGCCAAACACGGACTTCCTTTGATAAGGATAACTAAAATGGTCTTTTCCCTACCCTTGATCAAACTAAGTAATAGGAGATAAGGTCGTGGTAAGGTTGGGGGCCATAATTTGAAGATGGTCACTGAAGGAGAGTATTCTTCATTGCACAAGCCCTAGTTTAGTTTAGTTTCGTGAGTGTATAGCATTAATCTCCTTAACCTAAATTAGAGTGGGTGTAATTTCTCTATTCTCATGATGGACTGAATAATGTCGTATGATGGAATTTGCTTATGCATGCATTGTATCTAACCAACTTGGTTGAAAAGCCTACTTATGATGTGATAAATGCTTACTTTTGTCTCTACTTCACTGATTAAGTAAGTTGTCACTTATTCCCTTATAGTTTATTTTGTAGGTTCCAAATAGATTACAAGTGCCTACCTAAAACTAGAACACTAGTAAATTAGGATGGTGAGTGAGATGTAATAAGAAATGGCTAGTTATTTCCCTTAGTATTAACTTTCTTATCTTTTAAGGAAAACCATATAAGACTCCTTAAGGGGCTTAATAGTTTTTAATATTTTGGTCTGTATATGAAATGATACATACTTATGGGATTTACTACTACTCTTTTATAAAGCCAAATTATAAGTTTATCTTTAACAAATTATTTCAAATGATTACTTTATAGGTTTATATCAAATGGGTATCAAATTGAATGCTTCAAAGGGCGAGAGTCAAGTATGCCTAGTGTAAATTAGTTATAGGATAGTAACTGTAAGGACAATTTCTATCTTAAGATGGCTCACACGGTAAGAATATGACTTCACTTTTTTAAGGCGTGATAGTCTATAGTCAGAGTCGACCTGATCTGGATCAGGTAGAAGCTCAATCAATCATTCACTAAAGAATATTCTCCTTATATTAAGGTTGGATTCTAGTTGGCTTAAGAGCTCGACTTGGATAGTCATTTAAGGTTGGTATGCTCAGATCCTATCTCATTCATGTTATAGTTGCTTGGTTGGTTGACTTATATGTTTTTTGTTGTTTAATCATAAAATTCATAAGTTATTTCCACTTGAAAATTGTGATTCCTTGGCCATTCATTGATTTTTATAAGTTACCCTAATCGGCCAAATCCCCTAAGTTAAGATCTAAGTGGATTTATAGTAGTTTTCTTTTGTCCAAAAATCTTATGAGTTACTATTTGAGCTATATAGGGATCATTTATTACTCTAGTTTTATCCTTTAAGACAACTTCTGAACTTCTTTAAACCAAAGCCTTTATTATACTATCCTCTGAACTACCCTTTGACTCTATTATCTATAGAATTTTTAATAAAATCATTCTCTGACCAACCTTCTATTTCTCGTATTTTTACATTTTATGCCTAAGTTTTGCTTTTGGCCTACTCTCCAAGCATCATTCTAGTGAAAAATTCATTTCTATAATCCTCTGAATCATCCTCTACCTTTAATCAACATCCTATACTTAACTAATTTACTAACTTCCTTCTAAGTTACAATTGTTAAATTAAGTTAAAACAGAAAATTACACTTCAAACAAACCTTCCTTAGTGTCATTACTTTTCAATTCCTCATACATTACATGAAAATTCATCAATTGTTTCAAGTTCACTAAATTAATCAAATACTAACTTCATTATTTAAGGCCAACTTACAATTCTTCATAACTTCTCACTTTATCAATCAATCCAACCACTCTAAAATAGTATCCATACACCAATAATGATTCAAACTCAACATCTAGATGAGATTATGCAAAGAGATACATTAATTTTACTAAATACTCTATTTTAGGCATAATTTAAGGCTAAAAGATAAAATAAAAATGTAGAAACTAGCTTCATAAAAATCTTTCACATAGCAATTTAATATAGTGGAAACTACATTGTTTACCCAATTTGTTTCAACATTGAAAATTGTTTGATTTCTTCGATATCATAAGTATGCATATGTTAGCTGCTAAATTTATACAAAAATGACATTTTTCCAAAATTCGATATGTAAAAATTTGTAGGAATAATTTTTTCTTAATTTTCTAGGCATTATTGGTATTTTTTCAAATTTACTTAAAATCAGGTAGAAATTGGACATCACCAAAATTTGAAACTCTAGTCACCAATGACTCCTTCACCTTATTGGAACCACTAGGTAGTAGGTGTGGCTTCTAATGATAGTGGTGGTGGTTAAGCTCCAACAATCCTTTAAGCTTTTGTACCCTCCAATGAATATATTACACTTACTTTTTGTAATTTTTCCTAAATTTGCTTTCTTGAATCTCGAAATTCCACTCCTAATTTTCTTAAATCCTCACTTGTATATAGTATCTGGTAGAGAGAATTTCTACATTTTTCTAAACTGTTTTAGTGTTGTAATGGATTTTTTCTCTCTCCTTAATGCATTATCGTTAAGTACCTAGCTTAAATCCTTGCATGATTCTTTTGATTATTACTTAAACACCTATCATTGGCCTTTCCACATGCCCATACATCTTAATCTTAATTGCCCATGAATTTTTTTTTAATTTTTAGTGATTTTTTAATTAATTTTCTTAGGTTGTTTTAGGTTAAACTATATATTAGGGTATTTTAACTAAATATGGGTATACGTATATACTTAAAAGTTACATATGATGCATATGTTTATATTCCATATGTTATTTTATGTCCCATATCAATTTTATTACATGTATAATTTATCTCTAAAAGTTTATGAACTAACAAAACTTATTTTATGCGATTACAGTAAATAATAAGTAATATAGTTAAATCATATTATTTTAGCTATGTTATTATATTTTTTATATATGGGTTTATGGAGTCTCCTTGACTAATGTCTTAAGCCTACTCATAAGTTCTTAAGTTAATTAGGGTTAATTTCACTAATACTCTAATTTTACCTGCTCAATTACTATTTGTTGAGTACATGGCTCACATTTCCTCCTCCCTTTAGAAAAAAGTTTTGCCATCAATACTTTAATTATCATTCTACCTAATATAACATCTAAATATTATAATACTTGTCCAATTATCAATAAGAAAAAAGATTTACTAACTTGATTTTTAAAACAACTTGGGGTATCTCTTTTGCATTGCCATCTTTAGCTCCATGTCAATTCTTCTTGAGGGCCATTTCCCCGACAACGTTTTACGTATTCCATATCTCGATTTTGTAATCTTTGAACTTATGTATCAAGTATCTAAATAGGTTACTCTTTCACTGTATAATCCTTTTGTAAGTCAATTAGCTTTATTTCCACTATTGAGTCTAAATTATTCACAAACATCCTTAATATAGATGCATTGAACACATCATGGTATCCTAATAGAATTTGGGGCAAGGAGAGTTAGTACGCTAGATTTTCAACTCTTTCCAATACCTTAAAGGGTCCATTGTAATGCAAACTTAGCTTTCCAGTTGTTCCAAATCGTTTAAATCCTTAAAATGGACTTATCTTCACATATACATGATCTCTAACATGAAATTCCAACGGTCTTTTTTTCATATCCACCTAACTCTTATAATGATCTTAGCCTACTTTCATCCTTTGTTGAATAAGCTTCACCTTATCATTAGTTTGTTGAAACAATTCATGTCCTATCACTACATGTTCCTCATTATGCCAGTAGAGTAGTGATCGAAACTTCTTTCCATACAATACTTCAAATGGTGTCATTTGTATGGTTGCTTGATAATTATTGTTATAAGCAAATTCTACTAGTGGCAAATATTGACCCCAATCTCCTCCAAATTCCAATATATAGCCTCTAAGCATGTCTTATAGTATATGAGTCGTTCTCTCCGATTGATCATCCTTTTTGTAGATGATAAGTTGTACTAAAGTGTAATTTTGTTTTGAAAGATTGGTGTAAACTCTCCTACAACTTTGATACAAATCGACTATCTTTATCGGAAATGATACTCTCTAGTATACCATATAACTGAACAATTTCCCATAAATATAACTTAGCCAATTTCTCCATAAAATCACCAATTTAATAAGCTAAGAAGTGTGCGCTTTTTGTTAACCTATCAATAATTACCCAAATAGAATTATGTCTAGCCTTAGTTTTAAGAATTCCTACCACAAATCCATCATGATTTTATCCCATTGCCACTGGGGTACTTCTAATGGTTTTAGGTCATTGATCCTAGACTTTCACTTGTTGATATGTAGTATAACCCACAACATATTGAATAACATCCTTTGTCATTCCCTTCCACCAGTACATGGTTTTCAAGTCTTTGTACATCTTATTTCCTCTAGGGTTTAATGAATATCTAGTAACATGTACCTAATCCATTATCTCTTGCTTCAGTTTTGTATTATTAGGCACATAAACTCAATTTTTAAATCTCAATAACCTATTTTCATTGATATGAAAACCTTATACTTCCTCTAAGTTCAACTTTTCTTTCACTAGTTTTAAATTTGGATCTTGATTATGTTACATCTTAATTCTCCCTAATTGCACCTCGTCATCATGCCACTTAAACTCAATTCTTAGTTTCTCAAATTCCTGAATCAAATCCTTTTGAGTAGTTAATAAGGAAGCTACTTGCTCATGATTTATGTGACTTAAAGCGTTTGCCACCACATTTGCTTTGCAAGGGTGATAACTAACAGTCAAATCATAATCCTTAATTAACTCCAACCATCACCTCTACCTTAGATTCAATTCTTTCTGAGTAAAAAATACTTTAAACTCTTGTGATCAATGTAAATCTCACAGTATTGACCATACAGCTAATGTCTCCTTATTTTCAATGCAAACATGACAATTGCTAATTCCAAATCATATGTTGAGTAGTCCCTTTCATGAGGCCTTAACTGCTTAGAAGCATAGGTAATTACTTTGCCATCTTGAATCAAAACACATCCTAATCCATTTTGAGAGGCATTACTATAAACACAATAAGACTTACTCAAGTTAAGTAAAGCAAGTATTGAAGTTGAGATTAAACGATCTTTTAACTCTTGGAAACTTCGCTCACATTCCTGAATCCATTCATACTTAAAATCTTTGAGTTAACTAAGTTAAAGGTCATGCTATCTTCAAGAAATCCTTGATAAACCTTCTATAATATCCAGTAATTCCTAGAAAACTTCTTACTTTAGTAACTATAGTAGATTGTTTCCAAGTAGCTATAGCCTTAACCTTTATTGGATCTACTGGAACCCATTCATCAGATATTATATGACCCAAGAACGCTATCTTCTCTAACCAAAAATCACATTTGCTTAGTTTTTCATATAACTTATTGTCACTTAGCTTCTATAATGCCAGCCTCAAACAATCAACATGTTCCTTTTTCATCTTTAAATAAATTAAAATATCATCAATAAACACTACAACAAATTTATCTAAATAAGGTTGATAAATTTGATTCATTAAGTCCATGAATACTACGGGTACGTTGGTCAATTCAAATCGCATTACCACAAATTCATAATGTCCATACTGTCTATGAAATGTTGTCTTAGGTATATCTTCTAATTTAATCCGCAATTGATGATATCCTGATCTTAAGTCAATCTTTGAGAACATCGTAGCTTTTTGTGATTGATCAAACAAATCATCAATTCTTAGTAATGGGTACTTATTCTTAGTTGTCACTTTGTTGTGCTCTCTATAATCGATGCAAAGTCTCATTGTTTCATCCCTTTTCTTTACAAACAACATAGGGGCTACCCAAGATGATACATTTGGTCCAATAAATGATTTATCCAAAAGTTCTTATAATTGTTGCTTCAATTCCTGTAACTCTATTGGTGATACTCTATATGGAGCTTTGGATATTAGCTTAGTTTTAGGAATTAACTCAATAGTGAAATCCAGTTCCCTGTATGGTGCTAAGCCTAGTAAATCATCTGGAAATACATTAGGAAATTCACAAATTATTAGTATTTTTGATACACTTAGCTTTTCCTTCTTCCCTTTTATGGAAAATATCAAACAATATTGTAAGTGTCCATTATCTGTTTTCCCTTCCTCAATTACTTCAATGATAGACAACTTCACACCACAACTGTTAGTCTTACTAAAATATACAATATTTTCATCACCTAATATTACCACCTTATTTCAACAATTCACTTTTGCCTTATGCCTCAACAACCAATCAATCCCTAGAATAATATCATAACCATTTATAGGTAACATTATCAATTTGATTGGAAATGCCCTTTCCTTAAGTATTACTCACCCTTCATGTACTACTTTTCGAGTTGATACATGCTCTCTAATATCGAACAATGTATATGTAACTCATCTATTTACATTTACATGACTTGTTATACTATTATCATAGTTACTAACAAGTTTTAAGAACCTATTTTAATACTACTAACTACTATACTACTTAATACATATAGTTATCTCATTAAGAATAATTTATGCTATAACTATTAACTAGTAGTCAATGTTAGTATATGTACTTGTTACTAGGCTTAGTTTACCTCTATCAATACCATCATCATCATTATCAGAATTTTCATAAAAATATTCCTCTATCCATTCGTCAAACTCTTTAGTATCCCCATCCACACTTTCTAACATAAAGATACGTGTAGGGATCATCGTAGTATCCGCTCCTCCAGCATTCTTGGTTCTATGTCTATACTGCATACAACATTTGGAAAAGTGTCCAACTCATCCACAATGATAATATTTCACATTCTTCATCCTTGGGCACTCTCTAGATATATGATTTTGATTTCTACACAAATAACAATTTCCATTCAATTATGCTATTCTGCTAATCATTATAGTTAACTTCTTTCCCTTTTGATTCAAACTGCTACTTCCAGCACTAAAGAAAGATCTCCTAAAAGTAGGCCTAAATCGATTTACCCTACCTAACATTTTGCTCCACTTTGATTGGATCAGTATCTGATTATTTTCAAGCTAACATGCCTTATCTACTATGATGCAAACCAAAACTAAGAAATAACAAAGACAATTGTAGGGGTAGGTCCAAGCTTACAAAAAGCTTGAAAAATGAAAATAGAAATCAGGTGAACAACAATGAAAATAAACAAGAAAACCCATAAATAGCACAAGGATATGACACACCAAAGAACTTTTGAGGACTCATGGCTCGACTCGATATGATGCATGAGTTGATTCAAAGAGGGTACTGACCACTTAGTCTTGCTTAAGGGTTAGGATAAGAGTGAAGTAAGTAAACAAGTTATGAACAATGTTCACGAAAGAAAGCATATTCAATATTCTAATGATGGATGCCTTGTGGCTATATATATAATGGGTATTTATACTCAAAAATCATGGCATCTTACCTAAAATGGAAAAGACAAAAAAAGGTAATGTCCTAAAAAAGTAAGGTATAAGGAATGATAAAGAGTATAATTAATAATACAACAACATGGATATATTGTACAGAGCATTCTATCATATGATTGCTTAGATACGTAGCTCCCTATAGATGAGTGACCTTCTAGTAGACAAAGATAAGCTATATGATCAAGTTAGTGGCTATTGAACCAAGGTGCTGAGTAGGGGTGTTAGGTGTAGATATCTAATTTTTGCCTCCTTTATTTTTATTTATATTATTTTATTTTTCTTTTTTTTTTTCTCAATAGGCCCTAAATTAGGAAGAACAACAAAAAGAAAAGGAAATTAAAGAAAACACCAAAAAATTAAGAAATTTAGAAAAATACAAAAAATTCAAAAATAAGAAAAAGCATAACAAATACAAAAAAAAAAATTGAGAAGTTTAGAAAATAAGAAAATTTGAAAAAATTTAGAAAACTGAAAAATTACAAAAAATTGAAAAATTGAAAAAAAAATTAATTAAATAAAATATTTTGGAAAATATTATTTTATTAAGGTAGATTTTTTTAATTTCGAAATAAGTTTAGAAATTAGATCGTTAAGTCTAGGTTTAGATTTGATTCTAGTCCAAGTTAACCTAGTTCATATGTATAATTTAATTGTACATATAGACAAGACGCAAGCCAAGGGCTTAATCATTAAACACATGGACTTAGTTTGGGTATTGAGTATAAGGTCTTGAGTTCGAATCTTGGTAAAGGAAAGGAGGCCTTTTTTATTTTGTGTATTTAGCATACTACTATGTGTCAAGATCTGATAACGTCACATGTCCTAACACATAGCAATACAAGATTAGACGGCGGCTGACGTAGCAACATCTGGTTGGTTAGTTTGGTTGATAGGACGCTACATCAGCACTTTCCTTCTCTTTCCCTTGGTTTTCCCTCATTTTCTCCAGATTTTCCTCCCTTTCCTAGTCAAGAACAGGCATGACCTCTTCACTTTGGCCTTTGATTTCATGCTTTTTCCTTGCTAAAACACACCAATTAATGGTGTGAATTCATCCTCCGCGTAGCCTACTTTGAATCAAACACAATAACATGTCCAAATTCAATTAATGGAGCATTCAAATCGAACTCTAAAAATCGGAAAAAAACTAGGATTTCGAGTATTTTCAATAAATCTAAATTCAAACTTTCCTTTGTTTCTAAGTTGAATTCAACTATAAATTGGGTGTCAAGGGATGTTTACGAACACATGTAAGCTTCAGAATCAACTCACAATCCCCCTCTCTCTCGGCCTCTTTCTCTCTCTAATATACACTCTCTCTCTTTGAATCTCTCTCTCCGGAGCTCTCTATCATGACCTAACACCTTAGCCATAACCCCTAACTCATAAGCTCCCTAACCTAAATCATCTCGTCCTCCGCCGTGACCCCTAGTAGTGCTACCAACAACTGCTACCTAAACCCTAACCGCCATAGCTACCCTCTCCTTGAATTACCACTTCTACTTAAACCAACCACACAAATGCGCTCTTCGTACTTCAAAACATCTACCCTAACCACCAATTTGAACCCAACAGCCACATCGTTCACCACCCTAAGAAACGCCACCACCCTTATCTCCAATCACCACCAAAACACCTCCCAACAACCACGGTGTCGATTTTAGGTCCCCCCCCCCCCATTCCCCAATATAATTTGCACCAAACTAAGTTTACTCACTCATTTTGGTGATTGGAAGAGCTTAGATCGAGTCACTCACCGTTGTCCTACATCCTTTTCAGCCAAGCACGTGCAACACACGTGATTCGAGTCATCTGACCCAGAAGCCACCTGACTCAAGTCCGACTTGCAACCCGAAGATCCAACCCGCATTCCCTTTTCTAGTCCAAAACTTTATCTTTGTTTTTATTTTGTTATTTTTTTATTTTCTTATTATTTAGTGGTTGTTGTCATTTTTTTTTTTATTTTCTTCATTTCCAAATGTAAATGTAATAATATGAAAAAAAAGAGAGAGAAAAAGAATAAGGAAAAAAAAGAAAAAGGAGGAAAAAAAGAAAAAAGAATAGAGTAAATTTATCTCACTTTATTTCTTTAAAAATAGATAAAATTTAATAAGTAGCAAATAAATAAGATGATATAATGAAATCAAAACAAAATAGGTAAGATAGAGAATAAAATTGTTTTACCACTTAGAAAAATTGATTTTCCAAGAATAAAATAAAAATAAATCAACCATTTTCCAAATTGGGATCACTTAGAATTTTCAAAAATAAAATCCAATTTAAGACTTTTTTTAGAAATTTTCTTAAATGAACCAAATTGAGTCACAAACATAAACTCGATTATTTTAAAAAATTAAAATTAACTCAACCCATTGAAGCTTTCATAAAAAAAACTACATATATCTGATCTCGAAAAGTAGGTACGTAGGCATTTATGGGGCAATGATAAAAATAAAAAAAAAAAAACCTAATTTTCCTTTTTCTTTAGTTTGGATTATTTTTTATCTAATTATAGTAACTAATAACCAAGTTTTATCTTTTAAAATTAAAAGGTGATTTTTAAGTTTAATTTAAATTTTGGAAAGCCAATAACACCTGTAAGGGTTTCAAATCCCTAATCACCAAATCTATAATCTTTGGTTTCAAGAACCGTTTTACAAAATTGATTTTTCTCGTTAGACTAGTAGCTAATTTATAACCAATTCACCCAATTAGTTATAACTTAACTATTTTTCCTAATTCTGGTTGGGTGGCGACTCTAAAATTATTTTCAAAATAAAAGGATCAGTTTTCTTTAAACCTTAGTTGAGGGCCAGTGTTAAACAAGTAGGGTTTAATACTGGTCGGGTTAAAGAAGGCCTATTTTATAAAAAGAACCAAGAGGGTGAAAATCTAAACTTGATAGTAGGTCAGATGTGGTAAGTTGTGCAGATAATTCTTTTGAGGTAGATTCACCTTAAGCATATTTAATATGGCTAAGATTCAGGTTTGTTAGGTGGCTAGTCGAATAGGGTGAGCTATTGTTCAAGTGCATCTTTGGTTGGCAACTAGAGACAATCAATGAATAAGAGAGTGTTTAGCTTAGCCAGTATATCAGGTTAGCAAATTGTAGCAACTTGGACTCCCTAGTGGTGAGTTGTATGGAAAGAATTCGTTTGGCTATGTTTTCCAAGCCTCAAGCTCAGGCTTGGGTCAAGGGTTTGGTGGTCTAATTCCTATCATTCCCACTAGACTAATTGGGATTTTGGATTAAATCTAGCTAGTCCTCATCCAAGTTCTCCTCAAGTCGATATGAGCTAAGGTCGGCAAAATTAAATACGTTTGATACTCTAAAGTCTTTTGGAAGCCCTAGCTGGCATTGATTGTCATTGATCTTCTAGAGTATCTTGAATGGTTCTTCAACTCTAGCAAACAACTTGTTCTTCCTTTTATTAGGGAATCTTTCCTTATTCAAGTGTAGCCACTTGGTCACTAGGTTGAAACTATTTGGTCTTCCTCCCATTGCCCTTCTCTTTTAGCTTTTTGGTGGCTTTGTCAATTTGCTGGGTGACTCTTTGATAGATTTGCTAGATAGATGGCATAGGACTGTGATCAAGGGGTTTAGCGTTAAAACCATAAATGACCTTAAATGGGGCATGCCTAGTCTAGTAGCGGCATGTACTATCTTATTGTAAGCAAATTTGATTGCAGGCAGGCAAACATCCTAATAAATTAAGTTCTTCCCCATTACTGCTTGGAGCAGTAATCCTAAGGTACGATTGACTTACTTTAGTCTGGCCATTGGTTTAGGGATAGTAAGAGGTGCTAAATGGTAGTTTTTTTCACATCCGATACTAGAGGGTTCTCTAGAAATGGCGTAAAAATTTTAGGTCTTTGTCTGACACCAAACTCCTTGGTACTCTATGCAGGCAAACTACTTCTTACAAAAACAATGAAGCAGTAACTGAAGCATTATAAGTTTTGGTGTAGAGAATGAAATGTGCCATTTTGCTAAACCTATCTACTACAACCATTATGGAATCTTTGCCTTAGGCAGTTCGGGTAATTCGAGGACAAAATCTATAATCAAATTAGCTAATGGTTTGGTTGGAATAACTACAACCATTACCTTCCCTTGTTCTACTCGACTTTTGGCCTTCTTACAAATGGCTTATCTTTCAATCACATGATGCACTTTACGTTTCATTATAGACTAGAAGAACCTATCATTTAGTAGCTCATATGTTTTTTACTCTCAAAAGTGTCCAAAGAGTCCCCCTCTATGGGCTTCTGTCACTAGTAGCTCCTTAATTGATCAAGTTGGCATACACAACTTGCTACTTTGGAATAAGTAAGCATCTTTCATTTGGTACTCATCCACCACTCATCCTTCTCTATAGTGAGGGCCAAAATGAAAATCATTTTGATACTGTTCTTTAATGCTTGTAAACCCCAACAATCTGGTCCATAACTTAGTGACTAGGATATGTCGCCTTGATAGGGCATCAACAACTACGTTATTCTTTCCTAACTTATACTTAATGATAAAATTAAATCCCTCCACTCAAGGACTTATGATCCGTATATATGACAAACTCTTTGGCAGAAGATAATGCTGCCATACGCAAAGAGCTTGGATCAAGGCTAAAAACTCTTTCTCATATATAAAATAGTTTAGTTGCACTCCTCTAAGCTTATCACTATGATAAGTGATAGGTTGGCCTTCTTACATTAGCATAATTTCGATGCCAACACTTAACGCATCACACTCAAGCTCAAATGCTTTGTCAAAGTTTGGTAAAGCCAGGACTAGGGCCAAGGTCAACCTCACTTTTACCTCACCAAAACTCTTCTCCTCTTTCTCTCCTTACTCAAACTCTAAATTCTTCTTTGTCAGCTTAATCAAAGGTACTACGATTGTACTAAATCCTTGGATAAAGCATCAATAGAATGATGCTAATGCATGAAAGCTTCTCACCTCAGCACAGGAGGTCAGGGTCGGTTACTCGACAATAGCTTGTACCTTTTCTTCATCTACTCTTAATCTCTTCCTCCAATTACATTTCATAGGAAGATAACTTCTTCTCGATAGAAACAACATTTCTTCAAGTTTCCAAACAACCTTTCTACTCGAAGGATATTGAAAACAGCTTTGAGATGCTTAGTATGCATTGCCAAGTTAGCACTATAGACAAAGATGTCATCAATGTAGACGACAACAAACCTTCTGATCAGATCTCTCAATACATGATTCATTAGTCTCATGAAAGTGCTTGGGGCATTTGATAGCTCGAAAGGCATGACCATCTACTCGTACAAGCTATGTTGGGTCTTAAAGCAATTTTCCATTCATCCCCTTAATTCATTCGAATCTGGTGGTACCTAGATTTTAGATTGATCTTATTGAATATGCATGCACTACTTAGATTATCCAACAAATCATCTAGCCTCAGGATGAGGTATCTGTATTTGATGGTAATCTTGTTGACAACTCTACTATCTATACACATGCGCTAAGTTCCATCCTTCTTCGGCACAAGCAATATAGGTACAATACAGGGGCTAAGACTTTCCCTCACATATCCCTTTTCCAATAGTTCGATAGGTAGCATTGAGTATTAAGTCAACGCGGTGCTCAATGCCTTTGAAGAGGGGTAATCCCTTGAGCAACTATTATAAAAATAGGTTAAAATATTCATCCAGTAGTTCTCTAACTTCTAAGGGTAGCTCACCTCGCTCCTTCAATTCTAGTAATCACCGAATCAGCAAAAAAGTTGACTCGTCAACTTTAATAGCTTCTTAAAGTTCAACTTTACTCAACGTCAAAGCCTTCTTTGATCCTTGAGCAAGTTTAGCTTCTAGTTTGCTAAATTGACTCAGCATCATAAGGTTCACTGTAATCTTCCTCCCACCTTTCTCAAGTACATATGTGTTTTGGTAGCCGTCATGGATTACCCTTCAATCGAAAAGCTAAAGTAGCTTAATAATACATGAGATGTACACATTGGTAGCACATTGCAAAGAATTTCATCGAAATAGTTTCCAATTGAGATTGACAGGAGCACTTGTTAAGTGACATGTAGTGCTCCATTCTCGTTTAGCTAATGTAACTTATATGGCTTTAGATGCAAAATGATCAACAACTTAAGTTTCTTAATCATGTTGGTAGATGAGACATTGGTGCAACTTCTACTCTCCACTATGAGGGCATACACTTGATGATCCACTTTGCAAGTGATGTAGAATAAGTTCTCCCTTTGCTTCTCCTCAGTAGAGGGTTCCAAACTTATTGCACGTTGAATAACCAGAGTTAACTTATCCAGGTCTTTTACAAACACATCTTCCCTAATCAGGTCAACATTAACACAATCCTCATCTCTCACCTCTTTCTCCTCCTTTGGTTCCTCATCTATGTTATCTACTTCAATCTTCAGGACATCTCTCTTAATAGTCATGGTCCTTCAATTCAGACCCTAAGTAGCCATGTACCTTAACCCTTAGTACTTAAAGCACTCAATTTAGCTCATCTTCCTTCCAGATCCTTATCCTTTCTAATATGTTCTTGTTGATACATCACCATCAAGTTAGCCCTTCAATTCAACTCTGACTTCTATCCTTCTAGTCAGCTCGGTACTTAGTTAAGCTCAGTAACTTTCCTAAACAGGTCAATTTGATTGGCCAAGTCAATTCATTAGGGGTTGAGTCAACTTGTTTCTTCTTTGCCTCTCAACTTAGTAGGCTATTCTTATCGCCTCACCTAATGTAATAAATTGCTGAAGTTCTATTATATCTTTGATGTTTCTTCTTAACCTAGTAAGAAATCTAGATGTCATTTGTGTTGGTGGCTCATCCACTTCATAACAGATCATAAGCATATGGAAATCCCACACATATGCATAAACAGTTTGGCTCCCTTATTGTAGTTCCTAAAGTCCAACAAAAATATCTAGTAGGTAGGTGTCTAGTACAAATCTTTTCCTAAGAATCCTTTTCATATCTAGCTAAGTATTAACTTCTCTATATCCTTCTCATCTTCTCATGATTTGGAAGTTCTTCCTCCATAGTGCAGCATATCTAGAGAATTCTATAGCAATAACTTTTACCTTTTCACGATCCTCATACTAATAATAATCAAAGACTTGCTCAACCTTCGCCTCCTAATCTAAATAATCATCTGCATTTCTAGAACCATTGAAGCTCGGAATTTGAAGCTTCACATTGTTGACAACTGGGGTGCTTAAGTTTACTCTTCTTCCTCATTATACTCTTCTTCTTCATCATCATCCATAACACCTAAATGAATCCTTCTTCGTACTTGTCTTCCTACTCCAAGCGGAGATTTGTCTTCTAGTAGGTTGGGCAGATTGTAGAGTGTTCTATACAACCTTAGTAGGTCAATAAGCCATTGCATGAACAGCTTTGGTCAAATCAGCTAAGAGGTTAGCTACCTCATCAAGTTGCTCGTTTGTACTCCTACGGTTGCCTTAGGGTTGTCGGCCTTAGTGGACAATACTATTACTATCATCTTCCATGCTAGCATTAACACTAGGGTCCATCATCCTCTTTGATAAAGCTTAATTATTGATTTAAGATCTAAGAAACAACAAATACTGTTCTTCTAAGCTGAACAATCTTACACACAACACTATTTTACATGAAAGTTCAACTAATGACAAACATAACAACTAGAAGAACACCAATCCTAAAATGAAACTTGCTCTATTTTTGTATATTTGAAACAGGGCAAAATAGGGTATCTAACTACAGTATACTACTACTTCTCCTTCTATTCAAACACATACAATAAACTTCTAAGCAACTTCAATACACTACCATAATAGTTACTATTCACACAAAAGCTCGAACACAACTTACCCAAATAAAACCTCTACTTTAATACTAAGATGATGTGAACCAAAACCAAGAACTAACAAAGACAGTCACAAGGGTAGGTTTAAGCTTATAGAAAGCTTAAAGAGTGAAAATGGAAATCGGGAGAATAACAATGAAAATAAACAAGTTAACCTACGAACAACTCTAAGGATATGATGCACCAAAGAACTTCCGAGGACTTACGGCTCAACTCAATATGATGCATGACCTGATCCAAAGAGGATACTCACTACCTAGCCTTACTTAAGGGTTAGGATAAGAGTGAAGTAAGTAAATAAGTTATCAGTAATATTCTCGAAAGAAAGTATATTCAATATTTTGATGATGGATGCCTTGTAGCTACCTGTACAATAAGTATTTATACCAAATAATTGGGGCATCCTAACTAAAATGGAAAAGTTAGAAAAGGGTAATGTCTTAAAGAAGTAAGGTACAAGGAATGATAAAGGGTATAAATGATAGTATAACAAAATGGGTATCTCATATGGAAGACTTTGTCATATGACTACTTAGATACGTGGCTCCCTACAGATGGGTAGCCTTTTAACAGACAAAGATAATCTATATGATTAGGTTAGCAACTGCCGAGCTAAAGTGTTGACTAGGGGTGGTTGGTTAGCTATGCCAAGTTGAGTAGATAATTCTATTAAGGTGGATTCACCTCGGGCATATTTAGTATAGCTAAGATTCAAGTTAGCTAGGTGGGTGGTCAATGGGCCGAGCTATTGTTCGAGTACATCTTTGGTTAGCAACTGGACACAATTAATGAGTATGAGAGGGTTCGAATCGGCTAGGGCATCAAGTCAACAGTTTACAGCAGCATGGACTCCTTAGTGGTAAGTCATAAGGAAAGAGTTCATCTAGCTATGCTTTCAAGGCCTTAAGCTTAGTCTAGGGTCATGTGTCTGGTGGTTTGATTCCTATCATGCTACTTCATTGTAAGTTTTAAAACCATAATCCATAAGCTTACATCTCATCGTAGGCTCAAACCCTATAAGAAATAGGTCTTTCTTAAGCTTCGGTTTATCTCAATACAATTGCGATGCATACTGAATCAATTAGTTAAACTCCATCTTGTATCATGCCATATTCATCGTCCCTTTTTTCAAACTCATTAACTCTTCAATCATTTAGTTTCGGATACTCACAAGAAAATGCTCATTCTTGAGCTCTTCTCTGAATGTTTGCCATGTAAGTGGTCTTAGTAAAGTCTGTGCTTTCTAGTTTAACCATATCCGTGCTCCTGACTTCAATAAGAAAGATCCATATGAAAGCTTTTATGCTTTTGGTACTCGAAAAGCTTCGAAACTTCGCTTAATCTAGGCCAGTCAATCATCACCTATAATTGGTTTTCCCAACTCTCCTTTGAAATACCAATTGGCTTTGATAAACTCCGTAAGCTTACTAACTTCTAGTAGTTGTCATTCCTTTAGCTCCACTTCGGGTTGGCTTCATTCGATAGTATTTCCATTGACTATAAGATGCTAAATTAAAGCTACTTGTTGTTGGATCATAGTATGCATATTTGTCATCATTTATCCAAATTGAGTAGGATCCAACATATTAAGAAGAGATGGAGGTAGTGGTAAATCAGTCCTTGTTAGGTCTTATGGTGCAGGTAGAACTAGTGGTGGTTCTCTATTTCTAGTTTGTCCATTCCCATTCTTGTTTACTTCCTTAGCCATGTTACTCAATTATTACAATAATTCACTTAAACTTGCACTCAAAATCCATTTACTTATTGGTTAGTATGAGTTTCTAAGACCTTTACACAATCCTTGGGCTTCATATTTCTTACTCATTTTGACATGACAAAATTCTAACTACACTTCTTTTGGCCATCATTCATATTCACCAAATTACCCAAGTTATACATATCCTCTATATATATAACAATATAAACATAGTTCCCTATAGCATCTAAGTCTTGGTTCAATGAAAAATAACATTGATTTAACACCAGTAAATTCAATATCACCTGTATACATTTATATACTATTGCGTCATTTGTAATCACTTATAATCTTTGAAACATATCATAATACTAAAGAATCACCTGTAACAAATTAAATTTACACTGACTTTATCACTAACTTTCATAATATACCTTTACAACTAAAATATATATACATCATAACTTCAACTTTACATCGAGATAATTACATTAAACTAAATTTTTTATATCATGGATTACATATAAACATAAATGTACAAGTAAAGATTACATCAGGACTTCTTAGTACATAATTTCTATATATAGCATTTTTGCTAGGAGTATAAAAGTATATTTACATTTCAAAATACTATTTACTTCAAAAAGAGGCTAGATCATTCAAATAACTAAACACATAACATAAGCCATACAATCAAAAAGTCCCAAAAGCAATCAACTCTTATTTACACTATTCATTTGATTCGTTTGATGCCCCTATACCTTCTAAAGGAAACCAATTTTCATAAGCATTTAAGTCCACATTATCATTTCCTTTTTTTTAAGTTAGAAATTACTACTATATACTCAGGTGTTTCAAGAATATATATAACTTTCTACATATCCTCATTTCCTAATTCAAGTTCCCTAACTTGATTTTCTTCTTATCCTTCATTAGCTTCTACTTGAATTCCTACTTGATTCCAAAAATTATCTACTACCTTAGTTTCAACTTCCTCTTTAATCTCATTTTCTGCTTTCACCTAAGCTATTGCTGCTTTTAAATTATACTTAGGATCTTCTTTAGGGTCTTCCTTAAGATCTTCTTCTTCTATATTCTCACCTATGTTTTCTTGTTAAATTGGAACTAAACTCTCAAGAGGTTTTACAGATGATTTAAGCTCATGTAATTGCAAAGGTACTTCAATACTTACATTCCCAATTGATCAAAACCCCCCTCAAACCAATCTATGATTCTAGGTGGATAGTCTCTAGGTACTTGGAGAGTTCCTATAGGTGTTTGATCAAAACCGAATGGATAATTCTTACTAGTTTCCACTATAATAGGAAAGTACAACACTAGGACCATCATAGATACAATCCACTTATCATGCATATACCTCTACTCAAAAGTTACAACTGTAATATATTTATTATATAAAGGACCTAATTCATCCTCTATAATCTTCCAATCATCCTTTATACTCCAAAATAATCCCCTCTTATAATTGATTATAATCTCATCTATCATATAAAATATCATCTAGTCAGCTAATTCTAATAATAAGTTTTGCAAAAGAACCTGATAATCGATGGGGGATTCATTTCATTCCTAACCAAAGTGTATCCATGCATAAATAAGCCTATGTTTATGAATCTAAAAGTAAACACAACATAGCACAAGTTAGATTAGTATTATCCTTTACTTATTTTCGTTTTATGTTATTTATGTTCTTATACATATAGATAACTTAGATATATACCTATAAATCTAAATCTTTTACATCCACTTACTTTCCTACTCTCAATGTTCCTAACATCTTGTTCATTTTAATTAGATGCTTCAAAGTTAGGTTCTTTATGAGCCATGCATTGATACCACTTAGAAATTGTCATGCTCTAAACTTGAGGAGTCATAATAGCCTTACAGTGTAAACTAACCTAGGCTAAAAGCTACCCTTCCTAACTGCTAACATAGGTATAGTCTACATAAGGCATATAACGACTCAACTAGCTTTGAAGTAGTTAGATAGGTACTTATAGTATATAAGACCTATGGAGTAACACTTTACAAAACACATTTTCTCATATCTACAAACAGTTCGATTCTTATACATAACTTTACATACAACAAAAGTTCTAAAGTTTTCAGAAGAAACTATACATCTCTATAGGAGGACTACATTACATATAAAATATATATAATAGTGAGCCAACGAAGACTATAAGGCCTCCTAAGAAGTCCTTATAATACTTCCACAAAAGAAAAAAAAAAGTGACATGAGCTTTGATCCATTCACTAGACTTCAACACTTCCCTCCTAAACTAACCTACAGATAACTACATTGAGGCATCTTCGGTACTACTCTACACTTGCAAAATAATCTATTGAGATGTGAGCTTAACTAACTTAGTAATAAAAGATGGAGTCACAAGAGTACATCAACAAACATAGCTGTTCAATCATTAATTAAATGCAGATGTGACAAGCAAATGATAAATCATCACATAATGTTTAACTAGTTCATTATGGAGTTAGAGTAATTCCATCTACTCTAACCTAGATTTCGAGGAGCTTCGATGCAACGCTATCAGACTAAATCCAAGCTTGCATAATGAAGAATAACCTCCTCCCTAGACAACATTCGAACTACGGTTCCTAACCTTACTTCTATCCCCTCTCTTGTCACTTAGTTCGATTAAGGGTGGGAAAATGACAATTTCTGCTATCCTTATCAAAGTGTTGGTATTTAGTCTAACAACCTAATCATTACCCCTATTAGCTTTGTGAATGTTAGGTTAGATCTTTAGTCAACTTGGGCTAAGTCTAGATTATAAGTTGAGAGGCCAAGTTCGTATATGCAAGACAATATATACTTGAGCAAAAAATGATATTTGGAGTTCAATTCCCAATCATCAATCAGTTTTACAGGCACACACATAGCACATACACAAATTGTCTATCTATAAGCACAAACAAGCACTCTTACTTCTCCAAATATCCTAATATGATACTTCAATATGCCATAAACCATCGATCGCAACTTACCTATACACACTGGTAACGTACTCCTAACTGTTGCCTCCTTGATCTTTAATTGTCCCTAGAATTACACAATAGATTAGTTTTCAAGCTTTAATTTGTTAGTCATAATTTTCTAGGCATTTTTTATATTTTTACAAATTTACTTAAAATTGGATAGAAATTGGACCTCATTGGAATTTGAAGCTCTAGCCACCATTGGCTCCTCCTACCATGACGAAACCATTAAGCAATAGGTGTGGCTTTTGGTGGTAGTGGTTAAGCTTCAACAACCCTTTAACCTTTTGTACCCTTCAATGATCATATTACACCTATTTTTTGTAATTTTTCTAAATTAGCTTTTCTTTAATCTCTTAATTTTCCTAAATCCTCACTTGCATATAATATCTAGTAGAGAGGATTTTTGTATCTCTCTAAATTGTTTTAGTGTTGCAATGGATTTTTTCTCTCTCCTCAATGTATAATCCTTAAGTACTTAGATTAAATCCTTTGATTATTACTTAAACATCTCTCCTTGGCCTTTCCATATGCCAACATAACTTAATCCCAATTACCCATGAATTTTTTTTTATAATTTTTAGTGATTTTTTATTAATTTTCTTAGGTTATTTTAGTCGAATATATATATATATATATATATATATATATTAGGGTATTTTAACTAATTACGGGTATATGTATATACCTAAAAATTATATATGACACATATGTATATATTCCATAAGTTATTTTATGTCTTATATCAATTTTATTATATATATAATTTATCTCTAAAAGTTTACAAACTAATGAAACTTACTTTATGCTATTATAGTAAATAATAAGTAATATAGTTAAATTATACTATTTTAGCTAATTATTATTATTTTATTATATTTTTAATATTCAGGTCTAGGAGGTCTCTTCAACTATTGTCTCAAGCCTACTCATAAGTTTTTAGGTTAATCAGCTTAATTTCACTGATACCCTAAATTTATCCACTTAATTCCTAATTGCCGATTATGGGGCTCATAACTAAGAGCAAAATTTGCTCTATTTCTCCAACTAATTCTTAGGTTACTCCTTCTACAAAAGACATGACTAAATCAGCTTAATGATCGGGTAGCTCAATAAATAGCACAATGGAGAAGTAGGAGAAGCTTACTTGTATCGAAGCTCTTTTACTAAGTGTTTGTCTAGACGATGGAGAAGATCTGTCTCTTACTAGGTACCTTTATAACAACTTAATTTATAACATTGATTCACTGGATAGAGTGATTAGTGGTGTAGTTAGGACAATTGTTTCAAATTACAACAAATATTTTCAAGATCTTCCACTTGAATGGCTTTTGCATAGGCTTAAGGTAGATGAGAGGGTTTGTTTTCCTATTGACCATGAATTCTACCTTTATTTGAAAAATTTTGATTTTGGGTTGCATATGCCTTTCTCTTTGTTTCAAAAGCAATTTTTTAATAATTTCCATGTGTTGTCAAACATGTTCTCTCCAAACACATATACACTTCTTGTTACATTTGAGATAATTTAGGAAGAGCTTGAAGTTAGGGCTACCCCCTAATTATTTAGATACTTCTTTACGATGAAAAGATAGCTTGATTGTTGGTACCATGTAATAGCATAATATAGCCGCAAGTTCATGGATGGCTTAGAATCTACAATCCACAAGTGGCATAATAAGTACATTTCAGTTAGATTAGATGTGGATCTAGACTTTTGGAGCAAATGGACTTAACCCATCCAAACTAAGGACATAAAATTGATGCCAAATGATACTGTTGTTGCTAATAAGATTCAAGATAGGCAACACAACAAAATGTTCTTATGGGATTCCAAGAGGATTATCTCTCAATATGAAAAATGGTAACCTATATTTTTTGACGAAGAAGGTAGGGTTTGATCTACTATTATGTCAAGTTAAGCTATAAGAGGAAAGCTAATCTTTATGACTCATGGAGTGACACTTATTGCCTTTGAACTTTGCTTGGTACAGATTTGTAAGTTTCATTGATTTTCTTTATTGCAATGCTTTCTCTTTTTTATAGATATTAGTGCAGGCGATGTGGACCCTAAAAAATTACTAAGCAAAGCTAAGGTAAAAAAGCAAAACCTGGACAAGTGTACTGCTAAAGCCACCATAAGTCAAGCTGTAGTGTAGAAGTAAGTTGTTAAGGAGAAGGTCATCAAAGAGTTGACCATTTAAAAAAAAACGAAAGAAAGCTCCCATGCTAAGGGTGTGAAAAAATCACGTTAAGGAGATACTCTTGAGATTATACAAGATAAGATGCTACCTAACATAGGGGATAATGTAGAATCGAGACCATTTGGTGGTCATAATTAGATTGTTGCCATTGAGCATGTGCCAGAGGTTATACCATGCAAGGATATGGTCAACTTGTTAGTTGACAACCTTGCTGAGCCCTAAGAAAACAAAGGGGAAGGAGCATGTTGGAGAGCCCCCATCTAAGAAGAACAAAAAGATAGATGAGAGCATAAAGGCAACTTTTAGGGAAAGGGCTCTCTGCATTAGGTCTACTAAGTTTGTTCCTAAGTGTGTGGAGAGCTCTTATTTCACGTTGTGTTAGAAGCATAATGTTTAAGATATTGATTCAACTCTAGGAAATAGGATAAAGTCCTTGGCCTTGATGGAAGGGGTTATTCTGCCATAAGATAATGAAATTGTGGAAAACGATGTGGGCAAAGTTAGTAGCTGTAACAAAGGTCACATTGCTACGAAGTTGCATGATGTAAATTTTTATATGATTATAGTTTGCTTTGGGTTGCAATATTTGTTCTACTATTAATCCTTTGTTGCAATATAGATAAATAGTTATGCTTTGATGACCTTACATGAGGTCGAGGAGGGGATGAGAAAGGTTTGCTTAGTCTTGTGTTTTGACATAATAAAGCCAATTGATTTATTTAATTTAATGCATTGTTGTAGAAGGTGGAGGAAGCTTATAACTCCTTTAGAGCACAAGCCATAATGGCCAAGAATGTTAGGATAAGAGCTAAGATGGAGGCTCAAAAACTAAGGGAAGTGTTGGCTATCGAGAACTTGGCACATTCTTTTGTCATCGGTGAGGTGTCGAGCTTGAAAACCAAGAATGATGGGCTTTTCATGGAGATCAAAAAGTTAAAGGAGCAACTTTGTGATAAGAAAAGAAATGCTAGAGCCTAGGGAAAATAATTGCCTTAATGAGTGAGGAAGAGGACAAGCTGAAAGTTGAGTTTAAAAATTTAGAGCTTAAGAACAACATGCTCAAAGCACATATCACCAAGTTAGAAGAAGCCACAAAGAAAAAACGTTCCATAAAGGAGGCACTTTTGATATTCACTCTCAATCAACAATATGAGAAATTGCTTCATAAGAAGTTTCTAGAAGGGGTTTAGTTGGATAGTGTAGAAGTTTTAAAAGTTTACCTTAACTATGAACTTTCCTACCTCGACTTCACCAATGTTGACAATAATGATGCTAATAGTGATCATGATGAGGAGGTCGATGATCCTAGTGCTTTAATCGAAGTATATAATGCCGAAAATGATCCTAACTCTAATAAGGCCTCCAAAAGTTTAGCTAACAAAGACAAGAATTTTCGCCAATCTTAAGCCATTGATTAATTTTATGTTTGATTGCCTTTCTAAATATTTCTGAAAATTTGTTTTGGTTAGACTGCCCACCTTTTGGTTTGTAATGGAACTTTGTTAAATTTCTATGTTTCAATTTGCTGCACATTCTATTTCACCCGTGTATGGCTCGTCTATCTATTCATAGGTATAGTTAGAAAAAGTTCATTAATCATGCTAGATTTAGACTTATTTCAAATATTAAAGTTTGTTTTCTGAACAGAGGCATTGGATGTTTGAGGTAGCTCAGAGTTTGTTAGTTGCATTAGGTTAAAACACTTTTTATCAAAAGTTGGGCTCATTTACCAAATAAGACTATACTCGTTAATTGATATGGGTTAGAACTCAGTTCAATCACCATACGAGCTGGAACTATGTTTATCCAATAATAATGATTAGATTGGGCATTGGTAAGATTTAGAATACACAACAAATTGAAAAGGAAATGCTTTTCATTGATAAAGATTAAGTTGTCGCCCTACATAGTCTTAGAATGAACAACAAGTACAAATATATAACATGATAGATAGCATGAAATAATTACTGAAAATACATTTTGAGATTCTCGATGATCCATGCATAAGGAATGAGTTGTACATCTAACCTTTCTACCTAGTAGGCCCTATTGCCTACTACTTCTTAGGCTCTAGTAGGTTCTTCCTAGTTTGCGCCGAGCTTCCTTTGGTTATCTTGCACATTGTTGCTTGCAACTTCCTATAGATCAAATCCCCAAATTAAAACACCTTATGCCTAACCTTTTGGTTATAATACCTTATCATTTTGTATTGGTAGGCAGCAACCCTTAATCTAGCAATGTCTCTTATTTCTTTAATTGTGTCCAAATTAGTCGTTAAGCTGACTTCGCCATGACATCAAAGTGTTGCGTTCTCAGATTGGGCAATTTTAATTCTATTGGTAGAATAACCTCCATTCTAAAAGCCAATTTGGAAGGTGTTTCTCTTATTGAAGTCCTATGGGTACTTGTATATCCCTATAAAATATTAGACAATTCATTTTCCCACTTGCCCCTTGCTTGATCAATTCTCTTCTTCAAGCTATACAAGATAGTCTTATTTATGGCTTCCACTTGTCCATTTGTTTTAAGATGTGCTACTGACGTATAGTTTAGCCAAACACCATGCTTTTCATTGAAAGCTTGGAACGTATAACTGTTGAACTGCAGACTATTGTCAGTTATAATCGCTAAAGGAACTCTAAACCTTGATAGAATGAAGTTAAACATAAATGACTCAATCTTCAACTCAGTAATCTTTGCTATTGCCTTAGCTTCCACCCATTTGGTAAAATAATCCACTGTAATTAGTATGAATTGCCGTTGTGCAATAGACTTAGGAAAGGGTCTTAGTATATCCAACCTCTATTGAGAAAATGGCCATAGAATGGTCAAGCTATGTAGCTTGGTGGAATGTGCATGGTTTAGAACTTCATGCTTTTAGCATAGCAAGCATTGTCGCACCGTAACCTTAGTATCTCCTTTTATAGTTAGCTAATAATAGCCGAGTCTTAGTGCTTGAACATATAGGGTTTGATTACTATATATACCCTCGTATAAATCAAGAAGAATTTGCTGGGCATCTTTTGGTGTGAGGCAACACATGTAAGGTTGAGAAAGACTGCATTTATACAAATGGCCATCAATCAAAGTGTAATTTGTAGCTTGATATATAAGCCTCCAACAATTTTTTATCTTTAAGCAAGACTTAATCCCTTAGATATTGAACAATTGGGTCATTCCACGACCTCTCCTTCGAGCAAGGTTGCACCTCATATAATTGTCTTGTTATTTCCATGCTCTTGTTAGGTAGTACTTAATAAAAAGCTTATCATTCAAATATGGGAGCAACATGCTAGCCAATATCGATAATTTGTCAATGGTGATGTTCTATGCTCTAGGAATTTTCTTGATTATACAGGTATGAAATTCTTCTATGAGCATTCATACCACAATTAAGTACCTATTCATCACTTCTTCTTTCACTACGTAGTTTCCCTTCACTTGATTCACAATCAATTGTGAATCTAAAAAGACATCAAGCTTCTTAGCTTCGACTTCCTTTACTAGCCTTAGACCAATAATCAAGGCTACATATTCAACTTCATTGTTACTGGCTGGAAATCCAAACTTCAATGCATATTGAATTTTCACATTATGCAGTCCTTATAAGATAAGGCTTGCACCACTCCCTTCCTTGGTAGAGGAACCATCCACATATAAATTCTATGTAGGTTTCTTGGCCATGACAGTGTTGTTCTCTTTTTTAGTGAATTTAGCTACAAAATTTGCTAACACTTAAGCTTTTAATGTTGTTCTAAGTTTGTATTAGACACCATAGGCACTTAGCTCTAAGGCATACTTCATCATCCTTCTTGAGTAATCAAGTCATTGTAAGGCTTGCCACAGCAGTTGATTAGTGAGAACTATGATTTGATGGGTTTCAAAGTACGGCCTTAGTTTCCTCACCGAGATTACTACATCTAGAACAAACCTCTCAATTTTAGTGTATCTTTACTCTACACCATGCAAGGCATGGCTTACGTAATAAAATGGTTTACGCTCTTTCCCCTCTACCTAAACAAGGCTAGATTATAGAGCTTGACTACTAATTGATAAGTATAAGAAAAGATATTCTCTAGAATTGGTGTTGAAAGTATTGATGGAGATGCCAAAAAATCTTTCAAGTCTTTGAATGCAACCTCACATCCATCAGTCCATTGAAACTCCTTAGGATTCCTTACTATCTTAAAGTGATTCATGCATCTATTCATGCTCTTTGACAAAAATCTATTTAGGGCAACAATCAGTCCTATCAATTCTTTAACTTCTCTCACACTGTATGGAGACTTCATATTCCTTATCATATCAATTTTCTTAAGGTTTGCTTCAATGTCGCGCCAAGTCAACACAAACCCTAAGAATTTGCCTATAGTGGCCCCAAGAACGCATTTGTACAAATTAAGTTTCATATCATATCATCAACCTATACCTTAACATTGCAATGTATTTAAGGCTTAAACATAATTGCTATGATTCTCTAATAAATTGCATTGGCATTCTTCAATCCAAATGACATAACTACATATCAATATGTCCTAAATTGCGTAACAAATGATGTATGTAACTCGTCTTCTTCCTCCATCTTGATCGGGTTATATTTAGAAAACTCATCCATGAAAAAGAGTATAACATGGTTAGCAATTGATTCAACCATTTGATCGACTCTTAGCAAGGGGAAACAAGCTTCTTGATAGGCCTTATTTAGATTAGTAAAGTCTATGTATATGTGCCATTTGTCGTTCAACTTCTTAATTAGCATACAATTGGCTAGCCAAGTCGAATAAGACTCTTCCCTAATGAATTATGCCTTAAATAATTTCTAAACTTCTTCCTTAATGGTTGCTTGTCTTTTAGGGGTAACATGCCTTTTCTTTTGTTGTATAACTTTCATGTTGGGATCAATCTATAACTTATGTGTCATTACTTCTGTTCGGATGCTTAGCATATTTAAGGGAGCCAATGCAAAGATAGTGGTGTTATTCTAAAGGAATTTAATTAATTCCTATTAAATTTTTTCTAGCAATGGCTTTCCAATCTTAGTTGATTTTGTTGGGTTATCTTTAAGCTAAATCTCCTCAAGATCTTCTCCAATAATCTCTATATAGCCGGATTTTTTCTCTAGGTTAGCCTTGTTATGAAAAACTTCTTTGCATTTGAGAGCTCTCAAATATAATGATCTGACTAGTTGCTAATCTCCTTTACACACCCCAACTCCAGTAGGGTAAGAAATTTTTCCTTCAGGTATGCCATCGAAGGGATCATGTCGAATAAATGTTGACATGATTAAGCCATAATTATTTTATAAGGAGACTAAAACTTAACAATAAGGAAATTCACCCTATCCTCTACTACATTTTCATCATCTCCCATTTAGATCAAAAGAGAAATTATACTAAACACTCATACTGGTTGGTTGTTAAAAGCATATGAATCATAGTCATATGATCTTAGCTCAACCTTAATCTTTGGCTTCATTTAATTGACAAAGTATTGAAAAATAATGTTTGTCAAACTTCCGATGTCAACTAGAATTTTGTTAACCTCAAAGTTGGCAATCCTTATACTAATTACCAGTGCATTGTCATGGGGCCTTTGCACACTTTCGAAATCCTTCTCTATGAAAGAGATGGAATTGCTAAGCTTATAGAACAAGACCGACCTATTTTACCTCTTTCTCCTACCTCCCTCGAGGAAGCCAATCTTCATTTTCTTATTCATCTCAATGTTCTCAGCATCACAGCCTAAAAACTTGCCTAAATATCTTCGCTAGATTGCATCTTCAATGGCATTCTTGAGCTGAATACATTCATTAGTGTTATGATCTCTATTATGATGAAAATCACAATACTTATTTGAATTCTTGCACAATGGGTTTCCCCTCATGCACTCAAGCCATTGCAACACCTTCTGGTCTTAGACTTCCATTAGCATGTTTGATATTTGGTGATCAAGAGGGGTATGAACTGAGTAGGTTAGAATGGGCCACCTTTTCCTATCTTTACTACCACTTCTAGAAAACTAGACATTACAATCACCAAGCTGATCTTTTAAGGTCTTCTTATTCTTGTCATTCTTTTAGTCAAATCTATTTTGATCGACTTCGTGCCAAGTTTTGATATTATCTTATTGCTGAATATGAGATGTACTTTTGGCCTTGAACTCTACAAATGTCTTTAATTTGTTCTTGGCCAAGGACTTAAAGAAATCTCCGTAAGGGTTAACTCCATCAATTACCGTATTCAAAGTAATGCTCATATCTAATTAGGGAATTTAAACCATCTCGACTAAGGTTATCAAACTCGCGATTCTACCTAGAATCGTTAAAGGATCTGTAAAATCGAAACGTAGAAACATAAGTTTCTACAACTTTTGTAAAATAGCTTTAAAAAATTATGAATATACTTATAGTAGTTATTCAAAACTTGAAATAAATTATGAAAAAAAAAAAAATTGAAGAAATAAATTTCTTTTTTTATAAAAATTCTTAATATACAATTTAATATGCTTAGAAGAAGGACAAATAGAACTGAAATTAAAATTTTCCCTAATTTTTTTTAAAAGAAAGCTATAAATTAAAGAAAACTAAACATTTCAACTCATTTTAAGTTATTAACGATATAAAATAAAATATATAATTTTCTTTATAAACTTTGTTATTGGAGCTGAAATTTAAATAAAAGCTATGAACATAAAATAATAGATTAAAAGAGAAAGAAAGATGTAAAAAATTAAAATAGGATAGAATAGATATTATAATACCTTAATAGTTGATGGCTTATAAAAGGTTAGTTGTATTATTTTTTTCTTTAATTTTTTAGTCCATTCAACTTAGATATGTAGAATCATTAAACTCGATTAACAATGTAAATTTCTATTGAGTTTATATATAAACTCGGTTAAAAACGTAATTTTCTATATATAAAAAGATTCTACACCTGAGTTAACTTAGAAAAGTTACATAAAATCGTAAACTCGCAAAATCGCATGGGTAAAATTGCGATTTTGACAACTATGATCTTGGCCATAAATCAAGCCAAATAATACTTCATAGATTCATTAGAACTTTACTTTATGGTGTTAAGGATGGATGAGTCACTAACTAGAAGTTTGCTATCAAGGTAGCGTTACAATAACACTTCTACTAAGTCCTCGAAATACAAAATCTTCAATTGCTTGAACCAAGTACTTGTAGCACTCCTTAGAGTAGAAGGAAATACTTGGTAAGCCAAGGCATCAATCAAGCCGTACAACTTAGCTAAAGTACGATAATACTTAAGGTGATACTCTAGGTCATTTGTTCCATTGTATGTCTCAAATTGCGGTAAGTTAACATGCCATAGTATTACTTCTTCCAAAGTCTCAAGAACAAAAGGACTCTTCTTGATTGTAAACTTGTGACTAATAGTAGCAAGGGTACTAAAATGCAAAGGCCCAACATAGTACATCTACTATGGTTATTTTTCATTGTTTCAATGCTTAAGTATAGGGGTCGAAGTTCCATATAGTGCTTCGACCTACTTCTTTAGTAATTCAGGCTAATGGATGCAATTATCAAAGCCCTTGGCACTATCACCTCCATACTCTTGATTCTAAGTTGGTAAATTGTTCCTCTGAATATGGCTTAGGATTTTGTCATTCTTTCTAGATAGCTCTTGATTTTCCTTAGCTTAATTGTTACAAAGTTACTCTAACCTAGCCAAATGATCTTCCTTAATGTGACTACCCCCAATATGAGTATACTGAAGAGTGTTGGTAGCACTTGTACTTTTAATCATTCATATCTTAGCCATGAGTAAAAAGGGTCTAAATAGACGGTGCCAAAATATTGTTGGTTAAGAATGGTGAATAATTTGGATCTTACCAAATAGAAAAAGTTAGGCTAAAGGAGGTGGTAGGGCTAATCAGGTGTAATCACTTCGATACATAAGTTAGCTTATGAGTGAAAGACTTGAGCAAAAGAGTAAGAAAGAGTAAGTCTTCAAAGAGGTAGACAGTTTATGCTTCCATATTTATAGGCTTTTTTTTTTTTTAAATAATTGTGTTGTCTAATAATCTAAAGTCATGGACCACGTACCAATTCAATATTTACGTACATATTTAAAGACATGGAGTAATGGGTGGTTATGCAGTTAGAGTATGTAGTTATTTAACTGTCTACACCTCTTTTTGAAATCAAAGTGCTTAAGTGGGCAAGCCAGATGTTTTGGCCCATCAGATCGACCAATCCTACATTCCCAAGTCATCAAAGTAGGTTACATTGCTGGACATAGCAAAGTAGATTAGCTTGATAGGGAAAACACCAAGTTGTGCTTAAGGATGAAAATCCACTATCATTAGCAAACCCTATTCTTTTGTTATCTAACTTTATGCTAAGATCATCTTCATCAAGACTTCAAGGCTTCCACAGTTATCACCTTACCCTCACCCTCACCTTTGCCCTTACCCTCTCCTCTTATTGAGTGGCCCAATAGTAGGTTTTGCCCTTTAAGCTCATTTCATTTTCTTAAGATCACCAACCCTTCTACGCTCGTTGTCTAGCTTTACTCAAGATCACCTCCGCTAAGATTAAGGCTTCTATAAGCCTTCTTTAAGCCCTCACTCTCTTCTCTTGTCTTCTAAGGTTGTCTCTTGTTAAGTAGCTTTAGGATAGGATCTACCCATTAAAGTACATTTATTTTACAAAAGATATAAGATAGAGTCTCGTTATAATACAATTCATGACATAGCTACCCATCTCCGGCAATGATGTCTTCTACCTAATAGCCACTCCTTGCCTCAAGCTTTATCTACATAAGTCTAATTGTTAACAAAAGCTACCCTTTTCGTTAAGAACCTTTAGTAGTATTTAGGTAGCTCATTTGCGTTGAAATTTTTAGCTTTAATACCACTTATCACGAGATGTGAGGTTTAACCCCTCCTTATGTACTTGTATGGCATTCAACCCTTTTTTACCTCATCATATTTACTTAGATTATAGAGGGCAAGCCAACCTTTTCCACTCTTGTCTTCCTAAGACTATTCTAAGCCCTTCTAGTTTCAAGAGTGCTAATCGGTATTGTTACCATCCTCTATATAATTCGGAGACCTAACTTCTTTACTAGTTTTGGTCTACTATGGCCATCATTAGGAAAGTAGTATCAATTCTTGACCAATTTCCTTATCAGAGGCCAACTCTACCTTGAGAGACTACTAAACTCTATGAACAAACTATTTGCTAATACCATTCACTTTACATTAAGCCTTAAGTTGAACACCCATACTTTGCTTTAGAACACAAACTGTGACATGTGTGCATATCTGGTTAGTTTTCACTCTCTCTCTTTTCTCTTCTCTTTATGTCATTGATTTCCCCTTGGATTTGTTAAAGGAAGTGGTTTTTTTTTTTTTTTTTCTGTGGAGAATGATTGAGTGTTTTTGTCTATAAAGAATGTTTAAGCACTGTTGTCTATAAGTTGATAATTTTTTGTTTCTGGTTTTAATGTTATATATGTCCTTTTAATGGTGTTTTTTACAACATAGCTTGGCACAAGCAGTGAAGGCGTACTTGTTGCTGCTAAAGGGAGTAGAAGTTTGAACATTTTATTTCAAAAATTGTGATTAAAAAGACTTCATATACAGATAACATATTTGCTGTTAATCACGTCAGCAGGTGTCAATGTGTGAGTGCGAATGTTGCGGGTAAGCTTCGACTGTTTATTATGGTTAGTGAAACTACACTTTGGCTATTCAGTTTTCTGCAGCCGACTTTTTGAATTCCTAGCGTGTAAAACCTTTGCACTGTTTAAATTATCACAACTTTCAAGAAATAGTTTGTGTTTTCCATGCCACTGAATGCATATACTCTCTCATTTATTTCTATTTCAAGCTTTAAGTAACAACTTTGCTTTGTGCTTTCACTAACAACAATTTCGACCTTTGCAGATTCACTCCTACATTATGTTTTTGACACCGTAATTTTTAATCTTTTTTATTTATTAATAATATTTAATTCATTGAATCATGTAATGATTCTAAAAGTCTCTTAGAATTATTTAATTACAGTTAGTAATACTGAAATAGTAGAACATAATAACACAAGTACTAATTACATGGCAATGTCAGTTTCAAGTTCAGTAAATTCTGGTTGGTCCGTATGCCAGTGTATGACATTATCCTTTTTTTTTTTTTCTTTTTCTTTCCCAGATATGATTTTATCTCGGTTAAGTATGGTTTTTGTGTGGGTAGGGGGTCAAATTGAGCCTAACAGTGCTACTATTACCAAGAAAGAATTGGTCCATCAAGCAGTAATTCCACTCAGCTAAGAAGGGTAAAACAACCAGTTAGAAGAGCTCCGACTTGTGCAAACACCCCATTCTCTACAAAACATACTAAAAGGAGTCAAAAAATTACAAATGTTCCATTCATGAGTCCCCGGAAGCAAACAAACAAGGATGGATAGCTTGACGTTGTGGACTTGGATGATTAAGCTGCTTGCTGAAGTGCATAGCTGGTGTGAAATAACTTTTTGATGGCAGTCTTTTGGTTTTGCTGCTCCGCAATGACAATAAATATTACGTAGCCCTTGGGTGATAGGTTGGTTCACTTTTTCTGAGAAAAGGCTAGTCCAATATGTTAAACGGAAGACTCTATGTATTTTTGCTTATTAACGATGAAATGCTCGACATGGTCATATTTCGGCTACTTTCAAATTCATATACTGCCTATTGGTGCTTTATATTCTTGAGGACGAAAATTTCAAGAGTTCATACTGCAAGACTTTTTTTTGTTACAGCATTTCAATTCTATTTGGGATGTAATTTTGTGCTAGGCTGTTAGTCCCCCACTAGGACCATCCCCTTTTCTCCTCACTTAAATCACAATGTTCAAAAATATCTCTTATCTTTTCTCTCTTTATAATCACCATGCAAGACATGTCTTGCTCTCCTCTCTCTCTCTCTCGATCTAGGGTTTGGTCTCACGATGAGATCCTAACCTAGATCTCCTCTCCGTTTCTCTCGTGTTTGATTTTGTGTTTACTGAAAGACTAACTTCCTCTTAACTGTTGTTTATGCGAGATACTATATTGATCTTCACCTTTTTGAGTAGGTAAAACTATGAGAAATGGAAAGGAAAGAGACACTAGGATTTATGAGGGAATGAATTTGTTTTCCCTTACTATCACTGTATTTCCTTTTATATTGTTTATTTGAGTCGTATGATATACTGCTTATAGTTATTTTTCGCTCTTTTTAGTGTTAAATTTGCTATTTTTCCATTGGTTACAACTACAATCTGTTGGATCTAGTATGTATTAGTATAAATCTGTTATGTTACAATGAAATATTGATATCATTTGGATACTGTCCTCAATCTAGTCTTCCTTTACATAACATTTGGCATGATCCATATGGAAGACAAGGATTAATATTCCATAAAACTGAACACGCATGGGTCGTGCAGATTACTAAAATAGTATCATTTATGCCTCAGAACCAGTTCAGTGATACAAGTATGGCCAATGAAATACTTCACAGGAATTCTTGGGGTATTTAGCTTCATGCAACTATTCATACCCTGATACAATTGATGAAAAGACTATCTATAGCCATGAAACAGATTTAGGGAGGATATTAACATTGTTTTAGTAATATTTTTATTGTCAATATGTTAATTTTGGAAAATTGGTATTTCCTCTACGTTTAAAATTGGATTTTTATTTATTTTTTATTATTTCTCACCCGTTGTTTTTTCTTTTTCTTTTTTTTCCCCTCTTTTCCTTCATAAATTGCTTAGTGTATAAATATTTATTTCCAGAGATGCTATTAAAATGCCTGTTTCCTGATATGACCATATGATGGCCATTTTTTTTTCCCCGGCATTTATTGATATTAACAAGAGAAGATTCAAGATGTGCCTAAAGATTCCTTCCAAATCGTCCTCAATTTCTTGCATGCTGGACTCTAGAATGTTTTACTGGCTTACACCCTCTTCCTCTTTGCTTGATGCTCGTGTATTTGATAACTTTCACATGGACTAGTTGTTCTTACCTTCTCTTCTTACAGTAAGTACAAGAGGCACTGAAATATGTCAAGGTTGATTTCTTCAGCTTCCCTTAGCATGCCTGCATCAGACTCTAGGTGTAAATATCCGAAAAAAAAAAGAAAAAAAATTGTAGACATCCTATTTTTGCTCTTCCTAGACCAATCTCTAATTTAAAATACCTTAGTCTTCGGAAAAAGAAAAAAAAAAAAGAAAAGACCCCAAAAAAAGAAGAAAGAAAACCCAAAAATCCAAAAAAAAAAAACTTGAAAAATCATAAAAAGCATTGCACAATAGTGCAATTAGGTTAGCTCAAGGTAAAAATAAATTTTTCATTTCAAAAATAATTTCCAGAGTTAAAATAAATATATATGATTTTACCAAATTAGAAATCTTGAACAAAAACGAACATTTGTTGAAAACCAATTTTTCTAACCCAATTTAGGCTTCTCTTTTCTAAAATATTTTGAAAGTACACTTTTCTAAGAGATTGTGCTTTCAAACCGTATCTCAATCGAAGTTAAAATGAATATTTTATAGTTATTTAAAATTTTTAAATAAAAACCAAACTAGTTAAAAACTAAGATCCTAAATTGGTCAATTTGAAAAAAATTTAAACATATATTTATTCGACTCCATAATTACTTTAAGAAAACTATGTAATTTTTTGGAAGTAGAGTGTTTACTTGAGTGTAATTTCGTGTGTAAAAAAAAAAAAAAAAAAATTTGAAAGTTGAAAACGATGGAGTGTAATCAAAATCCTACAAGAGAGAGAGTAAGAGAGAGAGAGAGAGGAAAAAAGAAAAAGAGAAAAAGGGAAAAAGGAAAAACAAAAAGAAGTATCACATGGCAACATTTGAGGATGTTACATGTCAGCATCTCGACATGCCATGTGGCAGTTGATAGGTGGTGCTACGTAGCATCAACATTTGCCCGTGACATGGACATTACATTGCATCATGTGTTGAGTAATGAGATATCACCTATCGTTGACATGCATGCCACATGACGAATGACTTGTTGTCATGTATGACCAATAAACACGCAACATGTGGTAAGATAAGGTCAAACCTTTGACTCCTCTCTCTCTCCTTCCCTCATCAAGTCACAAGGAGAAAAGCATCGGATTATATTTTAGTTATACATGGCAAATGACCACCTAATTGCATCTACTTTTTGGACACTAAAAATCTCGGAAAAATAATGGTAAAAAAGGAAATAAAAAATAACCGTAGGCATGTCTAGATTTTAAAATTCCTTTTATGAATTTTTTTAAAAATAAAAATGGCAAACTTGGGTAACTAATATATACACATATATTACACTTTAAATAAAAGGTAAAATTGAGGCATATTCTCATGAATTACCTTAAGATACTTAATCAAAATGAGTAAGTACATGCTAAATGAGTTGTATTTATATTTATTTTCCTCTAATTCATGCAAAAATGCTTTTAATTTTAGCTAAAAAGGAAAGAACAAGGACACATTTAAAAATTGGCTATTGTCACAAAGATTTGATCTTTTCCCAACATGGAGGAGGAATCACTATGTGATACTATAAATAAGACTTCTTTCTACTCATTCAAACAACTTCCAAGCATTGAAAACCATTACATTACATGCAATTAATAGTTTCTCTCTCTAAGTGTTCATAATGCAAAATCTACCCATTCTCTTTAATTTCTCTCATTATAGAGCAAATCGATTAGAGATAAAATAATAAAACATTCTAAGTTCATTGTAGAGTAAAGCTCAATGGGTGGATTGTTTTAATTTCATGGTTAAATGAAGTAATTTAAATTTAAATTAAGATTGATGTTTTTTGGGTTTGTTCATAATTAACTTAAACTTTCTGTTAAAATTGAAAAAGATAGGCTTAAGTTTTTACAAAATTGAGTTAGAGGTTTGAAAGATTGGTATCTCAAGAATCTGAAGCTACCAACTTTACCTGAAAACCAACCAGAACTGACCCAAACCAATTACCAGTTTAATCAACGTGCAAGATAACTTTTTTCTCTTCTTAATTGCTTTATTGTTTGTTGTTAAAATAAATAAATAAAATGCCAAAAAAAAAGTGTGTTTGATCTCATGTTGCCATGGTGTGAGTAGAAAATTTTGTTTTTGTGATATTTAATATCTTGTCAAATAATTTTTAACATGCTTATATTTATTGTTTTTTAGCTAATATGCATGCCTAAGTCTTAATAAAATTAAAAGTTAAAAAAAAAAAGAGAAAAAAGAGGAAATGAGTGTTGATTTTATGTTTTTTGTAATGTTTTATATTTTTGCATAATTAGGCCCTAATAACATGTTTGCAAGTTTTAGGTTTTAATAAAAATAATTAGCATGTTAATAGCAAATTGATTTGTTAGTTTAGTTTAATTTGGAATAATTAGCATGTTGACTTTAATTTGATTAATTTGAATGAAAATTTGTTGATTAGCATGTTGAGTTGATGTTAATTAGCTTGATTAGTGTATAATGGTCATGTAGTTAGGCTTTGATTTAGTATGATAGGTTTGATTGCTATGTTGCCATGTTGTTTTCAAATAAAATGGGCTTTCTACCCAAGAATGATTTTCTCAGAATAAAATATTTTTCATAAATAATAAAATAAAATAAAATGGCCTTTTCCCAAAATTTAGAGATTTCTTTAGGACTTTTCAAAGATGGACCAAAAATCTATTTCTTTTAAAATTAATAAAATTTAATGACTTAAAGTAATAAGAGTTTTCAATAGATAAAATTGACCCATACTTAAACTTTTCATAAATGAAAACTACGTAGGCTTGATCTTGCTTCATAAGTAATTAGACACTTTGAGCAACCTAAGATAATAAAAAAAATTTGTTTTTCCCTTTTTCCTTTTAAAGAAAATAAATAAAAGCCCAATTTATTTGAAAAAAATGGCAAAAGCTCATTAATCAATTTCATGGATCTCTTTTATGGAAATCACTTAGGTTTTAAGAAGTGAGCCTTCAAATCTAAGTTTTTCAGTTTTTATTTTTCTAAAGATTTTTTAGAAAATCCATGAGTCAATAGCTAGTATTAGGGTCCATTCGCCTATGAGCCTTAATTTAATTTTTTTTGCGATTTTAATCGAGTAGCAGCTTCATTTTTCAAAAACCTTTTTTTATATAAAAACCTTTTGATAGTTTAGTCAAGAGATTTATATTAAGTGAGCTAGACATAATATAAATAGAACTAAGAAATGAGAGAAACCAATTTCTCAGCGTAATAATTTGATGACTCCACTGCAGATTTGTTTGTAGGCTAGCCATAAAAGAAGTCCATAAATCAATTAATTAGGCCTTTGATTTTGTAAAAATAAAATAATAATTGAACTTTTCCTTTGCATGGTTTGTTCATTTGTTAATTGAGCTTTTCTATTCTTTTCCTTAAGCTTCTTATAAATATTTGTACCAGCTTATGCTCAAGTATTGTAGGAAAATCCAAAATTTAAAAAGGCCTAATGGGCCTTTAGAGGTTTTATGTAGAAATTATGAAATGTATAATTAGATGCACTTGAACTCAGACTATCCCAGGAACCTATGAGGGGAGCCATTGTGTAAGTCTCAAATGATATGGTATAACCACCGCCTAGGGTCGAGTTAGCCAGCCCTACTTAAGTTTCAAATAGGCTAGTGATCTAAGTGAGGCCTTTTGAAGTTAGAACCTTTAAAACCCACCCTTTGCATTCATGATAAAAAATTGACAAATGAAAAATAGTGTAGCCTAAATAAAAGTCTTAACTTCATTAGTATCCAATTATTTTGTAAACCATTCTTTTTCATTTTGTTAAAAAAAATAAATAAGAAAAAAAGGTTGTCAGACCATCAAGGGTCCAGCCCATTTTATACTCCTTTTACAAATTAATTAAGTTACAAAGTTAATATAATTGTCACACTATTATTCAATTACCCACCATTGCATCTATATGCTTCTCATTCACTATGGGGTTTATTATTTATTTCCTTGTTGTTGTATATTCATGTTATTCTTTCTTTAATAGAAAAAAAAAACAAAAATAGAAAAGGAACCATCCAACTTGTAAATAAGGTTACTCTTAGCTCTGTAAGCGAACTATAATCTAGTAACTCATCACCTTCTTATCAATTAAGACTCCTTATAAATAATTTTTTCTTGAAAAAGGGTCTTTGTAAATATTGTAATCCTTTTTCCCATAGCTTATAAATTTTCTTTTACCCATCATGTTGTAAAATAATCACTAATTTAAAAGACATTTAAAGCTCCTCCCTAAAATTATCAAGATCATAACAAACTCCGTTCCACTCTCATTTGATAATGTCCTTGTGAATAATTAAAATAACAAAAAAAAAATTAACAATTAAGTTTATAAATAAATTATAGAATAATGTTTCCCCATCAAATATTTGTAACCTACCCTATAAGAAAAATCTCTTTTCCACTTTGTTTTCCTCTTAACCCATCACATTGTAAATTTAGAGCTTTTCTCTAATGATAGTTGTAACCTTTTGTCACCTTTATAATAAACTTTTTTAATATTTAGGTAGTTGTTCTTTTATCTCAAAAAAAAAAAAAATAGAGAGAGAAAAAGTACGAGAAAAAATATAAAAAAAATAGAGAAATGAAAAAAAATAGGGCCTTTGTTCTTCTCCTAAACTATAAATAATTCTTTTCCTCTATATTATTATTTGCCATTGTATACTTAACCACATCTTTAGATTATTATTACCCATAGGTTTTCTTATAAGTTACTAGCTATGTAAATAGTTTGTATCACCATTGTAATTAAACCTTCCTACGCCCACTCGCTCCCCCCCTTCCTACTCCAACCTAAAGTAGATCACATAAAAGGGTTCTATAATTAATTCAACTTATTGGTCTTAAAAACTAAAAAGAAAATTGGAAAATGAAAAAAAAAAAACAATGGAAAGAAAAAGCTAAAATAAAAAATCAATAAAAAAAAATGCCTTCATCATTTCCTTAAGATGTGAATAATTATCTCTCTTTAATTTATTAGTAGTTGGAAACTTAAGATTAGGTCATCACTATGTATTCATCATCACTAGCACCCTTGTTTCCTCATCTTAGTAGTCATCTTGTTAACATCTTCAATTGTCATTTCTTCCTCTAAGTTAGCAAATTATTTCTATTAATCTTTTGACCTATTTTTTTGTTGTCCTAAGATTGTAAAAAATACTTCCCCTTTAAGGTCAAAGAGTTGTAAATATGCAATTGTAAACTTATAGTCATTTGTAACTTATCCTATAAATATTTGCAATTCTTAAATAAAATTTGTTTTTCACTATGTTGAATCATCACATCATAAATTTAGGAGTAACTTTTTGTCACATTTTCCATTAGTTAAACAATTACTTGATTGCCTTAAAACATAAAAATGTGAAAAAAAGAAAAGAAAAGAAAGAGCCTGATAACTCTGATTTTAAACATATTTCACATGGTGATTTTATAGTATTTCCCTTATATTTTTTGCTTTCTTTAAAGAAATTGATACTTAATTGAGTAAAATTTTGATTTCAAGGTTTGAACGCATTTTAGGATCGAAAACGAAGAAAAGGAATCAAGTTTCACTTAATTCGGAGTTCAAATGAAGGAGTTATAAAGTTTTGAAGTTACACAGTCTGGGACATGGCCATGTCCCCAGGCTGTGTCCATGCAGGAAAATTTGCCAGGGTCAAAAAGTTACATGACCTGGGGATACGACCATGTCCTAAGCTGTGTCTGGTGATGAAAACAGAATCCTTATAATACATATATAAAAGGACATATGAGGGTTTCAAGACATAGGAGACACTAGAGAAGAGAAGAGACTTGAGGAGAAGGAGAAGTAAAGGGAGAGAGAGCAACATTAACTTCAAGATTAGAGAGATTTTTCATCAATCAAAGGGGTTTTTCATGCTTCATTTTATGTTTTTTATGGAACTCGTTTTTAGTTTCATTATGATAGCTTAGAATTCGTGTATTTAGGATTATGGAACCTAGAGTTTCATGTGACTCTTGGGTTGATTTATAATTTTCAATAAAATTTCTATCTTTTCTTGATTCAATTATATTGTTTAATTGTTAATTGATATTTCTAGAATATCAATCTATGATATTATGCATGTTGATTGAGAAATTACATGTGTAATAAGATCTTGGCATAATTTGAGAGAATTACATGTATACTTAGAGATAAGATGCATGTTTCTTCCAGAAAGTTGTTTGTTTGTATAGGAATTCATTATACATTAATGCAATTCTAAGTTATATTACTAAGTAAAGAGATTCTAGTAAATAATTTAGGATTAGGGTTAATATGCTTGAGAAAGGTATTAACTTTAATTGTGAATTCCTCCGGTCAGGAATAATAGAAATTGAATTGAATATATTTTAAGCGGTCACATGTTAAACACTAGAGGAAATAATTCCTAAATACGTTATTGCATACTTGAAGTCGTTCTTAGTTTTATTACTTTCTAAATTGCTTAATCAAGTCTCATAATTAGTTTAGTTTGTTAATTTCAGTATTTTTAATTCATTCAACTCATCACAATTTTCTGGCTAGATAATATTAGTACTCGAAATCTCTAAGGGATCGACTCGGACTCACATCCGCTATATTAAAACTGATAGGTGCACTTGCCTGATATCATATTTTTGGCGCCGTTGCTAGGGATTTTCGATACTAAGAACACTAGTTGCTTTATTACTTTGACCATTTTGTTTTCTTTTTTTTTTTCATTGTTTATTTTTATTACCTAGAGCTGCAATTGATTTTATATTTCTTGCCCTTGTAGTGCATGACCTGAAGCAACCCGGAAGATTTGGTAGAACTTGATCCTGAAATTGAGAGAACTGCCCTTCAAAATTTGAGATCGCGACCTAGACAAATTGTGGTGACTATAGACGACGAGTCAATCATTGAAATCAAGGAAGAAGGTGAAGAGGCCAACACTCAATTCATCGAGCAAGAAGATCCACCACACATGGCTAACAATGGGAATGAAGAAAATCGGACCATGTCCGACTATTCAAGGCCTACACTTATTGGAGCTGACTCTAGCATCGCAAGGCCAACCATCGCAACTAATAACTTCCAAATTGCACCTAACATCATACAAATGGTGTAATAATATGTTCAGTTTGATGGTCTCCAAGATGAAAATCCTAATGCCCACATCTCTTACTTTCTAGAGATTTGTGATACATTTAAAATCAACAGAGCCACGGATGATACCATCCGATTGCAGCTATTTCCTTTCTCCTTAAGGGGTAGAGTAAAACAGTGGTTGAACTCCCTACCAAGAAATTCAATCACAACTTGGAATGAATTGGTAGAGAAATTTTTTGAGAAGTATTTCCTGCCTGCAAAGACTACTAAACTTCGAAATGATATTTCTTATTTTGCTCAATTGGAAGTGGAGATGCTATATGACACTTGGGAGCGGTTTAAAGACTTGCTCAGGAGGTGCCCACATCATGGCCTCCCACTATGAATGTAGATTCAGACCTTCTATAATGGTCTCAATTTATCTACGAGACAGATGATTGATGCATCCGCAAGAGGTACTTTGAACACAAAGACACCTAAGCAAGCACAAAACCTAATTAAAGGAATAGCGATGAACAATTATCAATGGGAAAGCACTAGAGCCAAGCAAAAGGTTATGGGAATTTATGATGTAGACTTGACCACTGCTCTAGCAACCAAGGTGGACCTATTGAGTAAGAAGATTGATGCACTCTCTATTGGCCCTCAATAAGTACAATCGGATGTAAGTGACTTTGGTATGCATGGTTACGGAGTACAAGAACAACTAGAACAGGTAGATTATCTAAGAAATCCACTCATGCAACAAAATAACCCTTACAGCAACACTTATAATCCTGGATGGAGGAATCACCCCAATTTCTCATGGGGAAATCAAAACTAAGGCTTGCAGAAGACTAACTTTGGCCTACCTAGATTTCAAAAACCATTCCCACCTCCTTTTCCTCAAGAAAAGAAGTCCAGTATGGAAGAACTTCTCACAAAATATATTCAAGGCAATGAGGCTCGCTTATCCAACATTGAATCATCGTTGAGGAATCAAGAGGCTTCCAATCGTAACCTTGAGAACCAAATTGGTCAACTTACGAAGCTAATCTCTGAAAGACCACAAGGAACACTCCTAGGGAATACTGAGGTCAATCCCAAGGAACATGTTAATGCTGTGACCTTGAGAAGTAGTAGAAAACTGCAAGTGGAGAAGAAGAATTGTAGGGAAGTAGTTGAGAAAGAAGTGGAAGTCAACCGTAAGGAAGATGCAAAGCCACTAAAATAAAAAGAAAGTATGGAACCACTGAAAGTGAAGGAGTATAAGCCTCCCATCCCTTACCTGCAGTGCCTTAAGCAAAGTTACACTGATTCGAATAAGGAATTTGGTAAATTACTTGATATTTTCAAACAATTACACATTAACTTACCTCTTGTTGATGTCATCTTGCAAATGCCAAAATATGCGAAATTTCTAAAGGATCTTCTATTGAATAAGAGGAAGTTGGAGGAGCTTACAACTGTCACATTGAATAAGGAATGCTCGGCACTTTTCCAGAAAAAGCTGCCACAAAAATTAAACGATCTAGGGAGTTTTACTATTCCTTGTATGCTTGGCAATTTGTTAGTAGATAATGCTATGGTAGACTTAGGAGCTAGTATAAATTTGATACCGTATAAATTGTTCAAAAAGCTAGGGTTAAGAAAACCTAAATCAACGCGCATGAGTCTTCAATTAGCTGATAGGTTTATCACATACCCTAGAAGCATCATAGAGGATGTTTTAGTGCAAGTAGACAAATTCATCTTTCCCGTGGATTTCGTTATACTTGATATAGATGAAGATATTGAGGTACCAATCATTTTAGGTCGATCCTTCCTAGCCACTACTAGGACTGTTTTTTACGTTAGTGAGCATAAGTTGATATTACGGGTCGGGGATGATGAAATAGTTTTTAAAACTCCAGAGGCAACGAACAAATTTCTTGACCCAGAGGACATATATCACAATGTTAATGCCACTAATGTCGTTATATCTACATGTGTGCAAGAAACGCCTGCCAAGGATTCTTCAAGTTATTGCTTAGAAAAGGGAGATGAAAATTTGGTGACTAACCCTAATTATGTAGAAATGGTAGCTCAAATAAAAGTTCGTGAATCTATTGTGGATAAGGAGGGGGTTGATCAACTCCATAAGTCAAAGGATCCTAAGTTAAGATCTTTCAAAGAGAAACCACTATCTTTGGAACCAAAACTGTTAAGAAATCATTTAGAACATGCCTTTGTGGTGAAAAGTTCAAAACTTCCAATGACAACCGCATCTAAGGTAAAAGCGGACAAGATGAAAATGTTTAGGCTATATGAATTTGATAAGTGGCATGATAAGGAGAGAAACTATGGAAGTTATGCACCAACGTAATGGAATTGGCAAGGCAGATGGCCTAAAGGTAAATTTACGCTCGTATGGAGAGTTCGAAAGCGAGATACAGGAGGAGTCTTATCTCTACCTGGATGAAGAATCATGAATGAGAAGAAGTATCCCGTCGAGCTATTGACGTTAACTATAATGCTTCTTGGGAGGCAACCCATGTCTAACTTCACTTACACTTTAGTTCTTTAAGTTTATTTCATTTTATTTTTCTTTTATCTAACTTTGCTTTGCTTCTTTTATTTGTTTCAATTTTAGTCATAGGTTTTTCCCTTTTAGTTTCATTTTTATTCTTCTCTTTAGTTTTCTTTTTCTTATTTTTCTAGTTTAATTACTTTTATTTCTTTAAGTTTCCTTTATTTTTAAATTAAAATCATGAATTTAGGATTCAAAAAAAAAAAAAAACAGAACAGAAAGTTACACGTGCATGGGACACGGTCGTGTCCCAACCCATGTCCATCCAGGCCCTTTTAATCTGCCACACCCACAGAAAGTTACACAGGCGTAGGACACGGTCGTGTCCCAGCCCATGTGCGCCCAGTATTCCCAATGCCCATACAGGAAGTTACACGGATGTGGGACATGGTTGTGTCCCAGCCCGTGTGCGTCTAGACTTCACGATCGAACTCAGCAAGTTATATGGGCGTAGGACACGGTTGTATCCCGGCCCATGTACAATCAATAGTCATGCCCGAATACAGAAAGTTACACAAGCGTAGGACACGGTCGTATCCCAGCTCGTGTACACCCAGTGCCTACACGATTCAGCATACGCCTTATACAATTTATTAAAACACACACACACTCTCTTGAACACTTACAAACATCAATACATATTCACTTCACCTTTCATTTTTTTCTCCATCTTCTTCTTACATTCCACTTTTCATTAACTAACTTTTTCATCAAATCCAACACGATCCAAGTTGTCAATGGCAAATCATGAAAAGTAGATCGTTTGAAGGAGGTCTAAATCTGTTACATCATCTTATACTAATGAGGGCGCTATTGTCGAGCTATTAGCCACTCTTTCTCCACTAGAGTATCTTATACTTCAAGGTAGGGAAGTATTAGTTTCTTTTTCAGTACATATGTTTCCTTTTTCCCTATGCTGATTTTTCTTGTTTCATTTCTTGCTGCTTTTTTTTTTTTTAGTCATACATTGAGGACAATGTACGTTATTAAGTGTGGGGAAGGGATATATATAAATTTGTTACTATTTAGGATACCAATTATTCACATTTGACCCAATTAATTTTTAAGTTAACTTGCAATAGGTGATTAACTAGTATTAAGCCAAATCAATTGTGTCATCTTGATTATTATTGATCTTATTATACTTTACTAGTATTGATTAGTCAAATTTTTGGAGGGCAAAGTTACGAGTTATTTAGCTCAGGACTTTAAGACTTGAGATTGGAGCAATATCACTAGTTGAGAGTTAGTCATGGTTATTTTTAAATTTACTTTTATGTATACCTTTCTCTTAGAAATTTTTAAGAGCCCTATAATTTTTAGCAAACAAACAAATGAAATTCTTCTTTTGAGAAACCCCTGAAAAATCACAATGATTGGAGGTCAAAAATAATAACAAGTGTATGAATAAAAAAAATTGGTAAGGATTTGTCTTAGTCCGTTAAAAAAGCGAGATTAAGTCCCAATGCCAATTCTAATGAAAAAAATTAATATGGATTGACCTTGGTCCGTCAGAAGAGTAAGGTTCTTTCCCGCTATCAATATAAGGAATAAGTTGGTATGGATCGGTCTTGGTCCGTTAGAAGAGCAAGATTCTTTTCTTCTACCAACACAATTGTACATTAAATAAGGTAAATTTAAAAGACCTCTCAACAAAAACATGAACTAAGGGGATGATCAGAGGATGAGTGGATGTAAGATGTTCTTGTTTTAGATTATGGTGCTTGGTGAGATGGAAGAGAGAATTGTATACACTTTAGTCAAATGGACAAAATTTTTATGACTCTTTCTCGGTTGGCGAGATGTTAAATCCAATTTTTAGTTTAAGAATCCTTAGTTAAATGACTCGGGTAAACTTTGATTTTCATAAATTAACTAGTGAACTCTAGTATTAAGTATTGTTGGAACATTCGAATATGGTCAGATGAAATTGGTTGACTTTATTATTGCAAGTTAGTTGAGAATGATTTTCTTACTTTCCTACGGGTCAAGTGTATTCGTTCACTAGTTTCCTAAATAGTAATAAATTTTGTTTAGTGTTTCTTGTCCCGAAAGTTCGGTTTTGATTTATTTGCTTGAGGATAAGCAAATGCTCAAGTATGGGGAAATTTGATAACTCTGATTTTAAACATATTTCAAATGGTGATTTTATAGTATTTCCCTTACATTTTTGGTTTTCTTTAAAGAAATTGATACTTAATTGGGTAAAATTTTGATTTCAAGGTTTTAACGCATTCTAGGATCGAAAACGAAGAAAAGGAATCGAGTTTCACTCAATTCGGAGTTCAAATGAAGGAGTTATGAAGTTTTGAAGTTACACAGTCTAAGACATGGCCATGTCCCCAGGCTGTGTCCATACAGGAAAATTTGCCAGGGTCAAAAAGTTACATGACCTGGGGATACGACCATGTCCCAGGCTGTGTCTGGTAATGAAAACAAAATCCTTATAATACGTATATAAAAGGACATATGAGGGTTTCAAGACATAGGAGACACTAGAGAAGAGAAGAGACTTGAGGAGAAGGAGAAGAAAAGGGAGAGAGAGCAACATTAACTTCAAGATTAGAGAGATTTTTCATCAATCAAAGGGGTTTTTCATGCTTTATTTTATGTTTTTGATGGAACTCGTTTTTAGTTTCATTATGATAGCTTAGAATTCGTGTATTTAGGATTATGGAACCTAGGGTTTCATGTGACTCTTGGGTTGATTTATAATTTTCAATAAAATTTCTATCTTTTCTTGATTCAATTATGTTGTTTAATTGTTAATTGATATTTCTAGAATATCAATCTATAATATTATGCATGTTGATTAAGAAATTACATGTGTAATAAGATCTTGGCATAATTGGAGAGAATTATATGTATACTTAGAGATAAAATACATGTTTCTTCCAAAAAGTTGTTTGTTTGTATGGGAATTCATTATACATTAATGCAATTTTAAGTTATATTACTAAGTAAAGAGATTCCGGTAAATAATTTAGGATTAGGGTTAATATGCTTGAGAAAGGTATTAACTTTAATTGTGAATTCGTCCGGTCAAGAATAATAGAAATTGAATTGAATATATTTTAAGCGGTCACATGTTAAACACTAGGGGAAATAATTCTTAAATACGTTATTGCATACTTGAAGTCGTTCTTAGTTTTATTACTTTCTAAATTGCTTAATCAAGTCTCATAATTAGTTTAGTTTGTTAATTTCAGTATTTTTAATTCATTCAACTTATCACAATTTTCCAATTAGATAATAGAGCTAAGGTTAATATTAGTACTCGAAATCTCTAAGGGATCGACTCAGACTCACATCCGCTATATTAAAACTGATAGGTACACTTACTTGATATCAGAGCCTTTAAAATTTGACCAAGTATTAAATAATCACGTCTCATTGCCTTTGGTTGTCTTATAAATGGTCAGTCATGTAAATAACATCTATTTTTAATAAAACCCAACAACTTTATAGGTATAATTTGTTTTTCATTTGACCTCTCTATAAATGATTTTTTTTTTTTTCTATAACATCAACTGTCTTGTAAACATTGCAATAAAAAGAAATAAAAAAAGGGCTAAATCAAAGAAAAAATAAAAAAAAAGTTACTTGTTTACAATCTAGTTCTCATCATGTTAGGGATAATAAAAAAAATGAAAAAAATGAGAACCCAAGAAAAAAAAAGGAGACCTTTGATATCTATCACTTTACGAGTTTTCACTTATTTGTTGCATTAGGTTCAATCTTATTGATTTAATTTGCAAATAGCCACCACTTATGTTAGGGTTTTAACCAACTCCCAAAGCGTTATCCTTCTCTCACGAACATTTTAAGGCTTTAAGATAGCCTATGGGGCACTTTCCCTCCTCTAACTGCTTTAAAGGTTTTAGGGGGGCCAATAGGGCACTTTTCTTTCTTTAAGGTTTGAAGCCAACCCATAGGGCGCTTTCCCTCCTTCAATTTCCTTTTAAGCCAGCTCATAGATTGCCTTCCTTTCTTTAATCATATGTTAAGATTCTAACCTACTCTTAAAGCGCTATCCCTCTTTCATAAACATTTTTTAGGCTTAAGCCAACCTATACGACACTTTCGCTTCTTCGAACATCATTTATGCTTTGACCAATTCCTTTGGGCTACTTTCCCCTCTTCAATCATCTTATTGAGCTTAGTTTTTTTTCCTCCCAGTTTTTAAAAATTAGGTTTCTTTAAACCAATCAACATCAATTCCTACACAATTAATATTGACCCTCAACTAAGGTTTAAAGAAAACCAATCTTTATTTTGAAAATGTACTGGAGTTGCCATCCAATCGAAGTCGGGAAAAAAAGAGTTAAGCTATAACAAATTAACCAAATTGTTGGTTATAAATCAGCTACTGATCTATTGATTAAACTAATTTTATAAAAAACAATTTTAGAAACTAGAGATCTAGATTCGAGAGTTAGGTTTTTTAAACCCTTACATGTATCATTAACTTTCTAAATTTAACCTTATCCTTAAAAATCACTTTTCACTTCTATAAGGAAAAAACCCAATTATTAGTTACTCTAATTTAGATAACTAAAAGAAGGAAAATTAGGTTTGTTGTTAAATTTTTTTATCATCACCCTATAAGTGTCTACATACTTGTTATTTGAGATTAAACGTACATAGTTTTTTTTTTTTTTTTTATAAAACTTTAGTAGGTTGAGTTTGTTTTCACTTTAAAAATACGTCAGATTTACATTTTTAATCCAATTTGATTTATTTAAGGAAATTTCTAAAAAAATAACTGTCATAAATTGGATTTTTTTTTTTTGAAAAAAATTCTAAAATTCCTTAACTTTGAATATGGATTAATTTTTTTTCTTTATTTGAAAAAATGTTTTTCTAAGTGATAAGATGATTGTCTATCCACTAAACTATTTATTTTTATTATTTTCTTTTTGTTTTGTTTTATTTTATTTCATTTTTTATACTATCTTATTTTTTTATTTTTTCTATTTCTACCATACTAAAAAGAATAAACTATTCTTTTTCCTTTTTTTATTTTTTCTTTTTATTCCTCTTTCTTTTTTTTTATATTTTTTTATTTGATTTGATTACATTTACATCATAAAAAAATAAATAAAATAAAATAAAAAAGAATGAACAAACAGAAATCAATCCGAGAGTTAGACTAGGGAGATGACTTAGATGCATGGGTCGGATTGTGAGTCGATTTAGGCACTAGGTTGGATCTCGGGTCGAACTTCAAGTTGAGCTTCAAATTCGAATCAACTCCAAGGTCTTCAACAGCTCGAAGGAGGCCGTTCAGCTTGATCCAACCACCAAAGTAAGTAGGTAAGGAGTGTTTTATACGTTTCAAATTGGGGATTTAGGGGGTGGAACAAGTACCGCAGCGTTTGGGTGGTGTTTTGGCGGTGGTCAAAGATGAGTGGCGATGGTGGTTTTTGGGAAATTTCAAGGGTAGCTGTTGGGTATGAGAGAGGAATGTGATGTGGGGTTTTTAGATGTAGGTAGTTCGACCATGGGGTTAGTTTGGGTTGAAGAGGGTCGGAGATGGTGGTTTTGGAGGTAAAGGCGCGATGGCTAGGGTTTCAAAGGTAGAGGAGCTTCGAGTTACAACTAGGGATGAAAGTGGTTGGGCCTAACTACTCGCATGGTAAGGGAGTTAGCTAAGGTGGTGGTGTTCCTCGAGGTTAGCTAAAGAGAGAGAGAGGCTTTGGTAGATGTAGAGAGAAAGTGATCAAGAAGAGAGAGAGAGCTCGTGAGTAGTTTTCGAAGCTCATGAGTGATTGTGTGTTTTCTAATGGAATCCCTAAAGCCCCTTTTATACACAAGATCAACCCTGTAAGCAAGGAAAGCTCGAATTCGGATTAAGTGAAATTTCTGAAATTTTAGTTTTTTTTCGACTTTTGCAGCTCAATTTAAATACATATTTGACTGAATTTGGACATTTTTTTTTATCCCAATCCATAATACGCCATGTCTAGAACAACATCAAAGCAAGAAATCACATGTGTGTATGTGTGAAATTTGTACAAAAAATGATGCCAAAGTGAAGGGGCTAGGTTGGTTTTACTAGGGAAAGTAAAGGAAATCAGAGGAAAGAGAGAGAAAAAGGAAGGAAAGGGAGGAAAAAATGGGCTGACGTGTCCTCACGTAACACATGGCATGCCACATGGTGCCACGTCAACGCTGTCTATCCTGATGCTGCCATGTATCAAGACATGTGGCACAATGAATTCTTGACACATAACAGTTCCTAATGAGGTAGTATATCGGTTGAAAAATAAAAAGGCTTTGCATGCCTTTGCCAAGATTCGAACCCGTAACCTCTAAGTTATATCCAATGCCAATCCAAACGCTTATCTATTAAACTGTTAGTCTACGTCTTGTTCATATATGCAATTAAATTGCACATATGAATAAAGTCAACTTAGGTTGGATTCAAATCTAAGCCCAAGCTCAACGGTTCCCTTTTTACTTTTATTCAAAATTTTATTCTAAACAAGAAATTTATTATTCTTTAGATTTTCTAAATCCTCTATTTTTTTATTTTTTGTAACTTTTCAATTTTTTCATTTTTTGTATTTTTTATATATTTCTTTTTTTTTGTGTGTGTTCTCATATTTTTGTAGTTTTTGTATTTTTCTAAAATTTCTTATTTTTTTTCTCAAGTTTTCATTATTTATATACTTTTTTAGGTTTTCTTTAATTTTCTATTTTTTTTATTTCCTAATTTAGGACCCTTTAACCAATTTTAAAAGTTTTTGAAAAACAAAAGGGGGGGGGGTGGTGGGGAGCCCCATAAGGCACTTTTCCTTTTTCATCCATTTTTAGGATCTAGCTAACTCATGTATGATGTCCAATTTTATATTTTTTTTATGTCTTAAAGCACTATGCCTCTTTCATGAACATTTTTAAGCTTAAGCTAACTTATGGGGCATTTTCCTATGTTTAATTACCTTTTAGGTTCTTAGCTAACCTTTATGGCACTTCCCCTCTTCAATCATCTAGCCAGCTTATAGAGTGCTACCTCGTTTTATATTTCCTTTAAGGTTTTAAGACAACCTACATGGTGCTTTTCCTTCTTACATTTCCATTAGGGTTCTAAGCCAACATACAATGTGCTTTCCCTTCTTTGTTCATCTTTTGTGGTTTTAAGCTAGCCCATTGAAGTGCTTCCTCTTCTTTAGTCATCTTTTGTGACGTTTTGATCATCTTTTAGAGATTTAAGCCATGATACTTTCCCCTCTTCAATGATCTTAGCCAGCTTAGTCTAATCTTCCTTTTCCTTTAGGGTTTTAGAATAATTAAAAAAGGTCAAAAAAATAAAGAAAAAACAATTTTACTAACATGTAAGAGATCCTCACAGGCTTTAAAGATTGCTTTTCAACGGATCAACCTAACCTAAAACTTATAGTCATTTACTCTAAATTTATAAAGTTTGAAGTAGGTCACATTCCAAGGTTAGATTATCCTTAGCCCATGAAGCCACATGCCAAAGGATTATTGAAATTTGATGTTGGCAAGAAAAAGGGAAAGCCCATAAAAAATGGCTTGCCAAAAACAAGCCTCAATAATAGTGGAGACAAACCTAAACACCATTCTTAGCCTACTACAAAGCCAAACCCCAATACTGTCTTAAACTTACTAAGGAAGCTTAGAAAACACAACCTGTCTACCTTACAGCACCTTCCTTCTTGTGCCAAGTCCTAACAAAGACAACAATTTCTTAGCTACTCTTAACCCTAAATGCGAAACTTTCCTATATCTTACTCATCTACTTAGACCCTTAACATAACATACCTACTCTATAAAGCCTAAAAGGAATCCAATACCTGTCTCCATTATTACTTAAAGGGGTTACCTATTGAAGTTTGAAGCACAAATTTAAGAAACAATTAGTCTAAGAGAAGATGATAGGATCCTCTACCACTAGGGTATGAAGAGAATGGGTCAAACCAACAAACCCTCAAAGAAGGCTAATCAAACCTAAACTATTGAACAAGCCCATCTTAATTAAGTATTTTGATAAGATCAAAGGTCTAGCTTAAATAACTAATTTTGGGGCAAATGAGTTTCCAAATGAGTATAAGGGTATATGTATCCATCAAGTTAGGGGCATCTAATGTAGGGCACATTTTGGGAAAAATTAAAGATCTAACAAGTGAAGGTATCCCACTAATTGAAGAGTTTAGGATAAAAAGAGGCAAACCAAGTCCCAAACAATCACCTTAAACACACTTAAGATTTAAGCGATATCAATGTGAGAAATTCGGACTCATTCATTAAAGGAGGTCAATCTTGAATTAATATGTAAGCCTTCTAAAGAAGTGATTCCAAAATTAAACTGTATCAAGAACTACCCCATATGAGGCAATCAAAAGGTTAGGGTCATTAATCAAGAGGAAAAGGATAAACTAATTTGTACTTGCTCTAGTTGCACTAATTCATGGGTAATCATTAACATTGATAGTTTGCTCACTTTAAAAGGAAGAAGGACCTCGATTCCACAAATTTCACTTATTTTAGGTTGTAAGTTGTCAAAGAATACATGAAGCAATTACCTTCATTGAGAGCTCACAAGAAGGAGTCAAAGGAAACAAATAAAGAGAAGGGGAAAAAAAAAAGAAACAAGAGAGGAAAAAGCCAAAAAGAGAATATCAAGAAAAGAGGCAAAAGAAAAGAAAGAAAAAAAAAAAAGAAGAAGAGAAAAAAAGGGGGCATCAAGCTATATCCGTTGAGAAAAAGTAATACAAGAGAAATAAGTCTGAAATAAGCACTAGAAAGTAATTGAAGCTCAAAATCTCAATATACCCTTCAAAGTTCAAAGAAGCCCATGCACATAAAAAATCAAGGACCAAGCTTATGGCTCAAAGTTCAAGGGCCATCTCATCTTTTAGGCCCTCCTACAACACCACCCCCTAAGAGATTCTTTCAATTAAACGGGCAAGATTATCATTACTTATGGAACTAGGAGCAAGCCCATTTTAGTTTCTCCTAAGGGTTCTTGACTTATAAAATTAGGTTGAGAAGATAATTCTTTCAAAGTAGGCCTATTCATTGATCCCTAACGAACCACTAACCAAAGCCTTGTATTGCATTATAAATACAAAAAAGACCTAGCTGATTGATTAAGGCATATCACTTGCAAAATGGACAATAATTTTTGGAACCTAAAGTCAATAGTGAAATTAGAACCAAAACATTGAGAAAGCCCTCTTAGACTTGATAATTCTAATAAGTGGAATACCTATTTTAAGATAAGAAGCCTTGAAGACCTATAATCCAAATAGGTCATTCGCTTCTTGTTTAAGATCAAGGTCCATAGCAATGGGAGCTAAACTAAAGTGGCCCAAAAAAAAAAAATAAAGAAAGAAAAAAAGAAGATATCTTATCAAAAGAAGCCATAATAAAGCCTAAGAAAATTCGAATTTATGATAATGGAATCCTCTAAAAGAATCAAGAGAATGATAAGCTATCGATTAGCTACTCTAGCCTATCAACCATGAATTCTAAGCTTAAGTTTGAGCTTTAGATAACACATGCAAGGGAGCAAATGTCTATGAAGCAATGGGGTAAGCACATCATCTATTAGCAACCTCTAGAGTCCGTAAGGCCTTCTTACTTGTCAGTAGTTCAAAAAAGAAATCATTTTGCAATAAGGGCCACAACCCTAATTTTTACAAAAGGAAAAAGAAAAAAAATTTAAATAAAGAAAAGAGAGAACTTTTCCAAAATAATTTGGAGCTTAGAAAACATTTCATTCTTGCTTCTCTCGAACTCGAGTCTTTTAAGCCTCCTTACAAGCCTAATTCAAGTAGCTACCTACTTTTGAAGAGTCTTCTACTAATCCATTCAAGTACATCTATTAGCCTTGATGGCTAAGTCTTTATCAATGTTCTCCAATCATATCAAGTCCTTTATGTTTGAGCAAAACTCAATACACAACTTCTCAATTTTTGGATAGCAATTAGCCTATCCATAGATGTTTAATCACAACTTCAAAAGTCTTTTCCCTCCAATAAACACCCGAGGTCAATTTTATTCATAAGCTCACTCCTTAGTAGCCACATTAATAAAAACCTTCCATTTAATCCTTCCTTTGATTGGGTTAAGTAAATTTAAGCCCATTTCAAACTTCTTAAACATATTTGAAAAATTTAGGATCACTTGCTTGATGGAGCACTGTACTATTTTCAAATGGATCACTTGCTTGATGGAGTGCCATCCTTTTCTAAAATTCCTATGGACTGCTACCTCGGTAGAGCATTATGCGGTTTTCAAAAATACCTAGATCGCTTACTAAGTGGAGCATTGTCCTATTTCCAAAATTTAAGATCACTTACTTGATGGAGCACTATCCTATCTTCAAAAATAGCTAGATCGCCTGCATAGTAGAGCGCCATCCTTTTCTAAATTTCCTATGGACTGCTTGATTAGTAGAGCGGTGTCTTGTTTTCTTAATTCCAATGGTTCGCTTGTATGGTAGAGCATTGTTACGTTTTCAAAAGTCTTTAGATCACCTACTCGATAGACTATTGTTTTATTAGATTCCTAAGGATCACCTACTTAGCAAAGCATTGTCTAAATTTTAAAAATATTTGGATTGCTTCTTTAGTGGAGTGTTATCCTATTTCCAAAAATATCTAGATTGCTTGTTCGATAAAGCACTATCGTGTTCTAAGACTCCCATGGACCGCTTGCCTAATGGAGCGCTATCCTATTTCCAAAATATCTAGATTCCTTGTTCAGTAGCGTACTATCCTATTTTTAAACACATTCGGATCACTTGCTTAATGGAGCATCGTCCTCTTTCCTTCAAATTGTTAGCCTATTAGATGTTACCCATCCTTTCCAAGATATTTTGAATCATTAGCTCATCAAATTCCTTTTGGAGTAAGATATCTCATTGGAGCCTTGACTCATTAAGTTCCTTTTAGGGTAGGACATCTCGTAGGAGCCTTGACCCATCAAATTCTTTTAAGGTAGGATATCTCATTGGAGACTTAGCCCATTAAGGTCCTTCTAGGGTAGGGCATGTCGTAAGAGTACTAACCAGTTAAATTGTTTTAGGGTAGAATATCTAATAGGAGCTCTGACCTATCAAGTTCCTTTTAGGGTAGTACATCTAGTAAGAGCCTTTACCCATCAAATTCCTTTAAGGTGGGATATCTTATAAGAGCCTTGACCTATTAAATTTCTTTAAGGGTAAGATATCTTCTAAGATCCTTAACTATTAAATTCCTTTTAGGGTAGGTTATCTCAAAGGTGCCCTAACCTATCAAATACCCTTTAGGAAAGAATATCTCATCAAAAGTGTTTTGTTTAGATAGATTGTAAAGAGCACTTTTTGCCATTTAGTCAATCTTATTGTTTTTGTTTCCATTGAATATGATATCTCACCAAAAGATCTTGTTAAGATAAACTATGAGGAGCCCTGTCCCTAAGATAGCCTTAATGTTATCATTCTTTTAGGAAAGAACATCTCATTAAAAGGGTCTCATTTAAATGGACTGTAACGAACTCTTTCTACCTTTTAGTCAGCCTTAATACTTTTGTTTCCATAGGACAAGATATCTTGCTAAAGGGTCTCGCTAAGAGAGATAGGAAGAAGCCTTAGCCTTAAATGGCTTCAATGATATCGCTTATTTAGGAAAGAATATCTCACCAAAGAGTCTTGCTAAGATAGATCGCAAGTAGCCTTATTTGCAGATAGCCTTAGTGCTATTGTTTCCTTTGGAAAATGATATCTCATTGAAGGGTCTCACTATGATAGACCTTAAGGAGCTCTTTTCACCCCTTTAGGAAATAATATCTAGCCAAAAAGTCTTATTAAGATAGACCACAAGGAGCTCTATCATCAGATTGCCTTAATGCAATCACCTTTTATGAAAGAATATCTCATTAAAAGGTCATGCTAAGATAGAACGTGAGGAGATCTTTCCAACTCTCTCAATCAATAACTTGCAAAAGGTTCTCAATTTGTAGATAACTATCTAAGGAAGTCTTTGTAGCAACCTCTTCACACTCTCTTCCTACTATAAGAGTAAAACTGGAGTCTCTATTTGGTTTTTGTGGTAAAGTTTTCATCACACTTCATCATAAATACGAGCAGCTGTAGACATCCCATTTTAGCTCTCCTTAGATCTATTTGTAGTTTAGAATCCCCTAATTTTTGAAAATGGTAAAAAATATGAAATATATATATATATAAATAGAGACTTCATTTGATCGAATAGATAATAAGTTTTATAGGAATAGACAATATAAATTGATTATAGCTTCAAACGGCATCTCAATTGGACTTAAATTGCTCAAGAAACAATTTAGAGTCATGGCTTACATTGCTCAACACATGCGCAATTTTCAAGAGGCCCACCAAAGTTGACCAAGTAGAACAAAAAAGGGAAAAAGTATCAGTCTACCCCTTTACCTTTTTTATCCAATTTGGCACAATTCTTTTATCAATTTAATTCAAATAAAAAGTGGAAATCAGGTGTACACTTAGAGAACTATCCATTGCATTCCAAATTTAAAATTTATTATCAAGGAAAGTACTTTAAAAATGAACTAGAAAATTGATAAAATTTGGAAACACATGTATTTCATCCTATTTTAAAAGATCAACTAAAAGGTTTTCTTGGCTTGCATATCACAAATTAAACATATAGAATAGTCAAGTAAGCCTTCTAAAATAATTGTGCGTCAAGAATTTCCAAAAATTTTCATAAAATTATATCAAAATTGGACTAAAAGAGGAAGTATACAGAAAATGTCCATTCTTGAAACAATTCGATTTTTATTTGAATCCATAGATTATTAGGTGATACTTATTACTTGGCACTATAAATAAGGGTTCTACCTTCACATTTAAACACATGCAAAATATCTAAAAGCTCTCAAAGGCTTTCAAATATTAAGGAGTAAAGAGTTAGGAATTGCCGCCCCTACAATTAGAACTAGCTAAATCTGACCCAAACCATTATTCACGTAAGGTAAGTTTTCTATCCCTCTTTTTCTTGTTTTAATTTGACTTAAAATTAAAAAAAGAAGAAGAAAATAATGTAAAATAAACTTGTAACACGTAGTTTGATGATATTATATGTATATATTTTTTTAACATTATCCTATTGTTTTCTTGCATATAGACTAATATATGGTTGTAATATAAATGTATTGATGCATGTAATATAATATATGGTGTTTAATGACCTTATTTTCTCACCATGTAACAAAACGAATAATTTTTTTAATTTTTTTTGTAACATGTATGATTATTATGTAAACATACTATAATGTATTGATTCTTGAATGTACGAAAATTTGAAATGAATTGATACATGTGTAACATCAATAATGTAGGATTGTAAATTATTTGTAACATGTGCTAAAAGTTCATATGCTATAATCTATTTTGACTTGTATTGTGTGCATTGTATGTTAAAAAAAATAAAAAAATAAAGTGAAACAAAGAGAAAGAGAGAAAGAGAGAGTGAGAGAGATTATGAAATAAAAGAGGGATGAAATATGATTATGAAAGCTTGAATCATGTGATGTTATGGAAATACAATTTATCTGGTGTTCTTCTACATGTAATAAAATTAAAAATGTAAATAAAGGAATGTTTGACATGTAATGTTGTTTAATGATGCCTTCTTCTAACAAATATCATAAAATAATTTATAAAATGTTTCAACTTGTATGATATGTCTTGACTTGTATATGGATTTTGTTTATTATATGATATTCCTTTCTCTAAGACTAACAAAGAAAATGAAAATAAAAAAAATAATGAAAACTTATTGATAAATTTAGGTTTGCTCGCATAGTATGTTCTTTTCTTTGTTGTTTTCATTAGTATTAAATTTCCTATGATTTGATAATTTGTTACATGAATAAATGATTCCTTACAAATAGAGGGGTCTTATCTTCTTTCCTAATGAAGGTTTTTCCTTACATATTTAGAAACTTGTTTTTCATAGATAAAAAAATAAATTGGCCTTTTTTTTAAGATTTAGGGATTGATTTAGGGCTTTTTAAAGGTAGACCAAAAATTCATTTCTTTTAAAATTAATTAAATTTAATGAACTTAAAGTGAAAAGAGTTTTTTAAAAAATAAAACAAACCAACAAACTAATGTTTTCTCAAATTGAGAACTACATGAGCTTGATCCTACTCCACGAGTACGTAAACACTTTAGGTAACCCAAACTAAAAAAAAAAAAAAAAAACATATTTGTCTTTTTCTCCTTTTTCTTTATAATTTTTTAAAAAATAAAAATAAAGCCCAATTTATTTGAAAATCTATCTAAGGTCCATTAAGCAACCTCATAGATTTTTTTTATGGAAACCTTTGTGTTTTAATAGTAGCTAGAATGGGTCCATATACTCATGGGCGCTAATTTTACTATTTTTTCGATTTCAATCTGGTGGCCACTCAATTGTTCTCAATTTTTTTTTTATATATAAAACCTTTTCTTAATCTAGTCGAGAGATTTATATTGAACAAGCTAGGCTTAATATAAATCAGGCTAAGAAAAGATAGAAATTGAATTTTCAACTCTACAATAATAGTATTAAAATCAAAATAAATATGGTTAACAACAAATTTTTTAAAAAGATCCAAAAACCATAAATATATACACACACACACATATATATATATATATATATATACAAATCTTCTATATTATCCTCTCATAACCCTATACATTTATTTCTATTCCCATATAGTTTCTTCTTCTTCTCATTAATCTAACATCCTCATCTCTCATAATCTTCTCTCTACCTAATATACTCAACCTTAGAAGATCAAGCCAAGGCACATTACGTAAGTAAGCTTTCTTAATCAGGAAGAATTGTAGGATTTTTCTGATTAGGGAGTTCATCTAATTACATACTGTTACATTGTAATAGAGACAAGAGTAATAATCAAGTGTAAATATGGAATTTTGGAAACCCTGGACTAGAAGGTGACTAATTCAGTTAAAGAGGGAGAATCTATAGTGAAGTTTTGATTTGGTTTAATACTTTCATTGAAAGGTTGTTGTGGATTTGCAAAAAGGATGTAAGTGCAAAGTGTTGTAATTCGTGAATCAAAACAAGGTATGTAGGTTTTTTAATTTTATTAACTTCAGTGAATCAATCATGTTAAGGTTGAAAAGTCATATCTAAGTGTCATTTGACTATGAATTATGAACAAAGAATTGAAGTATCTCAAGCTTTGACATATCAATTTATTAATATCATTAGTACTAATTATGAAACTTTACCAAAAATAATATAGATATATAGATATATATATATATAGGAAAATTAAATATTTTTTGATAAATACAAATATATATTATTTGAGCTCTTAAAATATACTTTAATATATCATTTATGGTGTGAAGATGAATAAGAAGCATTGATTTAATTATATAGATTGATAGATATAGATATAGATAGATAAAGAAGATACATACATGTTGTTGGTTAAAATCTAAGCTAGGTGATGATTCCTAAAAGAGAGAAACAAGTTAGGCTTCGGGGGTGCTAGGAGGTGTAACCATTCCGATGCTTAAGTTGGAGTCTATTTAAGTGTTCTTTTTAAGAGTAAGGTAGGTGAGCAAGTAATATGAGTAAGTAAAGAGTTTGCATAGTAGCTGTATTCTCATATTTATAGGCATATATCTGATAACTGAAGTGGTAGGTAGTTTAACTACCCAAGATATGTGGCAACTCCTTAATTTAGTCACAAGCCAAATGTCATGGGAAGTAGGTAATTACATCGTTGAAGTGGGCGATGGCCAAACTTTTTGTACCTAACATTTAAATTCAAACATTTAACTAAGGTAGGCTAGGCTTTCTAGCCTACTAAATGGCTAGGACTATAATTCTCTTAGTTGTTAAACTAGGTCGGCAATGCAACTATGGCAATACGAAGACAGGTCGATAGAGTGTGAAACTTGGTTAGTGCATCACCAAGCAGTCATTAAAGAGGTGAATAATCACTAACATCATTTGCCCCTTGATTCCATGATTAAGGACTCAAGCATAGGAGTAAGTAAAAGGTGTCTTTAATACATTTGGTGAGCAAGTAGGCATTTATGCTTGTGCTTTTTTAATCAAATCGTATATCTACCGGGATCTTAGTAGACACTTTAACATTTTGGTCCTATATTCATTGTCAAGTGTAGTACAAACTTCTAGCTCAAAGTTCACAACTTTTCATTTTCCTGCCTAGTTGTATATTGTGTACATGCGTATGATTACCATCAGATCAACTGTCATTACCTTACAAGCTTTTATAACTAATAACTACACCATATCCATAGGATCTTTGATAGTAGACACGTATTAATACAATATGTTGAGAGCAGACAAGGGTAATAGTATTGGGATGGGTCCATGTTTGTAGAAAGCTTGAAAAATGAGATAGGGAAACACGTGAAAATAAGAAAGTAAACAAGAAACTGATGAACGATTCCAAAGATATGATACACCAAAGAAACTTTAAGGACTCACGACTCAACTCAATGTGACGTAGGAGTTGATCCAATGAGGATACTCACAACTTAGCCTTATTTAAGGGTTAGGATAAGAGTAAAATAAGCAAATAAGCAAACAAGCTGAGAGCAAGGTTCATGATAGGAGTATATTCAATATATTAGATGTAATTTGTTTTTTTCTTTTGTGGCTACATATTACAAGAGTATTTATACTTGAAATGTTAGAGTATCCTATCTAAAATGGAAAAGATAAAAAGGGTATTGCCTAAAAGGTAAAGTACAGGAATAATAAAGGGGTACAAATGAAAATTCAAAGAAAGCAATCATTAGTGTAGTAAAGTCCTTTCACGTGGGAATGGATACGTAGTAATAGCTCACTAGTGATGCTTCTAATAGAAATAAACAAATGGTACGGTCAAGATGGAGGTTACCGAATAGACTTGAGGATCCTTTCGAGAAGATGTAGCTATGGATGTTTGTTGGGGTTCTCAACACTAATACTGCTAAGTAGAAGGTCAACACGGTGAAGGCTGAGTAGATGTATGAGGGGTTGGATTATCAGTGGAGCATGCTTTAAGTCAACACTTAACTACTGAGAGATGAGAAGTTACTCAACTTAGCACTTGAAGCTGGTTAGAAGTGAGGAGTAGCTCGGCTTCACTTGGAATTGGCTAAAATGGTAGAATCTGCTTCACTAGTCCCTTGAAACCTCACACTCAAGCTTAGGTTAAAGGTTTAGTAACTCAATTCTTATCATCCCATTTAGGTTGATTTAAATTTGGGATCAAATCTGGCTGATCTTCATTCAATTCTCTCTCAAGTTGGTAAGGGTTAAGGTTAGCAATGTTAAAGGTGTCAACTAATAAATAGGTATTGTCATTGATCTTTTAGAGTATTTTGATGAGACCTTCGTCTTGAGTAGTCAACTTATTCCTTCTTTTGTTTAGGAACCTCTCCTTGCTTAAATGCAACTACACTAAATCTCCATGTTGAAACTATGCTGACCTCCTTCCTTCACTCTTTTCTCTCATTCTCTTGGTAACTTGGTCAATCTGCCAAGAAACTTTCTCATAGATCTATTACAAAGACTATGCTTGGGTTCTTATGTCAGGGTCTTCTTACTTAAACATAGGTATAGGGGTATGGTCAAGGGGCAACTCTAGATTGAAACCATAGACAACTTCAAAGGGTATTTGTTTGGTGGTTTTGTATACAATGCAATTGTAAGAGAATTCCACCACTGGCAAACAGATATCCTAATTAGCCAAGTTCTTCTCTACTACAACTCGTAGTAATGATCCTAAAGTATAATTGACTATTTGATTTGGTCATTGGTTTGGGAGTGACAGGAACTGCTAAATAGTAGTTTAGTCCCCATACAATGCTAAAGAGTCCTTAGGAAATGGCTTAAAAACCTTAGATCTCTATCCAAAACTATGCTTCTTGTCATGCCATGTAATCGAATAATTTCCTACAAAAAGAGAGAAGTAATAACTGAAGCATCATTATTTTTAGAGCAAGGCACAAAGTATGCCATCATACTAAATCTATCCACAATGAACATCACAAAATCTTTGCCTCACTAAAGTTTCAACAATCTGACGACAATGTCCATGCTTAAGTTGGCTTAAGGTCAAGTCAAGATGAGCAAAGGCATCACTTCCCCTTATTCAGCTCAACATTTGGCCTTCTTGCAAGTAATACAACTCTCAATAATTTGGGGCATGTTTTGCCTTATCTTTAGCCAAAAGAACCATCTACTCAACAACTCATACATCCTCTTCTCCCTAAAATGCTTGGAAATTCCACTAGAATCAGCTTCTCTGACAAGTAATTCACTTAAGGAACAAGTCAGCATGCATAACTTGCCTCCTCAAAATAGATACCCTTCTTCCATGTGATAGTCATCTATTGTTCTTCCCTCAACACATATTTAAATATAGGACCAAAATGGGGGTCTTATTGATATTGTTCTTTGATGCTCATGATCCTTAATAGCTTGATTTGCAACTTGATAAGAAAAACATGTCTTCTTGATAGAGCATTGCAACTACATTGTTCTTACTTTGTTTGTATTTGATTACAAAGTTAAATACCTCCAAGAATTCAATCCATCATGCTTACCTCTTGAATAGTTTCGTTTAACTTCTAAGTTGCCTCAAGGAGTCATGATTTGTGTAAATAACAAACTCTCTTGGCAGTAAATAGTACTGCCATACTTAAAGTGCTCGGATAAAGGCTAAAAGTTCTTTATCATACATTAAGTAATTCAACTGAGGTCCTTATAGCTCTTGCAAAGGTAAGCAATTAGTTGGCCATCTTGCATTAAGGTAGTACCTATACTAATGCTTGACTTGTCATACTCAAGCTAAAAAATCTTTTTGAAGTCTAACAAAGCTAAGACTAACGCATAAGTCAATTTTTCCTTCACTTCATCAAAACTTCCTTCCTCTCTCTCTCTTTACTTAAACTCAATATTCTTCTTTGTCAACTTAGTAAGGGGTACAACAATGGTATTGAAGTTTCCAATGAATTTTTGATAAAAGGTATCAATCCATGGAAACTTCTCACCTCAACACAAGTAGTTGGAGTTAACCATTCAAAAATAGCTCGAATCTTTTCTTCATCGACTTGCAAGCCTCTTCCTCCTATCACATATCTTAGAAAAACCACTTCCTCCTAGTAGAAACAACACTTCTTCAGATTGTCGAATAACATCTTGGCTCGAAGTTCATCAAACATGACACGAAGATGTTTTATGTGACTTGGTAGGTTGGTACTGTATGCAAACATGTCATCAAAGTATACAATGATATGCTTTCCAATTAGGTTTCTCAACCCATAGTTCATCAATCTCATGAAGGTGCTTGAGGCTCTTCAGATTGTCGAATAACCTCTTGGCTCAAAGTTCATCAAACACGACACGAAGATGTTTTATGTGACTTGGTAGTTCAGTACTATATGCAAGGATGTCATCAAAGTATACAATGATATACTTTCCAATTAGGTTTCTCAACACATAGTTCATCAATCTCATGAAGGTGCTCGAGGCATTTGACAAGCCAAAAGGCATAACCATCCACTTGTAAAAACCATGCCAAGTTTTGAATGTAGTCTTCCATTTGTCTCCTAGCCTCACCCAAATCTGATGGTAGATAGACTTAAAATCAATTTTACTGAGCACTTTAGCTCCATTCAGTTCATCTGACATGTCATCCAACTTAGGAATTGGATACCTATACTTGATTGTAATCTTATTTACAGCTCTACTATCTACGCACATATGCTAGATACCATCCTTTTTCAATACAAGGAGCACCAACATAGCATAGGGGTTGAGGCTCTCCCTTACATATCCTTTCTCTAATAGCTCATTGACTTGTCTTTAGAGCTCAACAACTTATTTGGGGTTCATCCAATAAATCAGCTTGTTCGGTAGGGCAATGCTAGGTATTAATTTAATGCAATGTTCAACACTATGAAAAGGGGGTAATCCTTCAGGCAATTGTTTAGGAAATAGGTCAACATACTCTCTAAGTAACTCTTTGACCTCTTGGGGTGGGTTAATTTGCTCCTTCAACTCTAATAGTCGTATGACCAATAGGAAGGTCAACATGTTGACTTTAATAGCTTCTCAAAGCTTGCCTTTACTTAGAATCAAGGTTTTCTTGGATCCTCAAGCAAGTTTAGCTTGTAGCTTACTAACTTAACTCAATGTCATAGGGTTCAAAGTGATCTTTCATCCACCCTTTTTAACCACATAGTTATTCTTGAATCCATCATGCATAACCCTCTTATAAAAAAGCTAAGGTCTACCTAACAACACATGAGATGCACACTTAGGTAGTATATCATAGAGAACTTTGTTTAAATAGTTTTCAATTGAAATTGACAACAGCACTTACTGATTGACATATAGTGCTGCCTTCTCATTTGACCAGTGTAACTTATATGGCTTGAGATGTGAGATTGTCAGCAACTTGAGCCTTTTAACTAGGTGAATAGATGCAACATTAGTATAACTTCTACTATATACTATAAGTGCACATACCTACTGATTCACCTTACATGTAATGTGGAACAAATTCTTTCTCTACTCCTCTTCAGTAGTAGGCTGTATACTTATTGTACTTTGGACAACTAAAGTTAGTTTGCCCAAATCTTTAGCAAACTTATCCTCCTCAACCAGTTCAATATCAACCTCAATCTTTTCCTCCTCTAATTCCTCATCTATGCTATCTACTTCAATTGTCGAGGCATTTCCTTTGATAATCATAGTTCTTCTATTCAAACACTGAACGACCATCTACCCAAATCCTTAACACTTGAAGCATTTGATTAGGCTCATCTTCCTTTTAGATCCTTACCCATTCTCACAAGTTTTCAACTATATTTCACTATTAGTGGTTGGCTCTTCCATTCTACTCTGACATATGCTCTTTTATTCAGCCTGGCACTTTGTTAAGCTTAGTAACTTCCTCAAGTAAGTCAGCCTAGTTAGACTAGTTGGCTCATCGTATGCCTCCTCTACCTTTCCATTTGCTAGGCTATTCTTATAGCTTCATCCAAAGTAGTAAACTATTAATGCTCTATGGCACCTCAAATGTCACTTCTATATCTAATGAGAAATCTTAATACTGTTCGAGCCAATGGCTCATCTACTTCACATTGAATCATGAGTACTTGAAACTCCTAGACATATTCATCAACAGTTCAGCTTCCTTATCTTAGCTCCTGAAGCCAAGAAAAAGTTTCTTGTAGATAAGTATCAGGCATGAATCTATTTCTAAGGATCCTCTTCATCTCAGGTTAGGTATTAACTTCCCTATATCCTTCTCGTCTACTCATAATTTGTTAGTTCTTCTACCATATTACAGCATAACCTAAGAACTTTAGAGTAGCAATCTTCACCTTCTCACAATCCTCAAACTGGTAATAATAAAAAATATGCTCTATCACTTCACAATCTAGATAGTCATTAGTGCTTATGGAACCATTGAAGCTTGGAATCTGAAGCTTCACATGTTCGGTAGCTTGAGGTGCTTGAGCTCTCTCCTCTTCTTCATTATACACTTCTTCTCCTTTATCATCCATATCACATAAGTCAATCCTTCTTTGTACTTGTCCTTCGACTCCTCCACCTCGAACTTGTTAAGTTGGAATCTATCCTCTTGCTGGTTGAGCAACTTGTGAAGTATTCTATACAACCTCAACAAGTCAATAAGCCAATACATAAATAGCTTTAGTCAAGTCAGCTATGAGGTTAGCCACCTCATCAGTTCGTTAATGTATACTTCTAGGAGTGTTATGGGGTTGTCGTCTATGGTGGAAAATATCGCTATTGTCATCTCCAATGCTAACATTGACACTGGGATCTATCATTTTCTTTGATTAAACTTAATGACAAACTCAGAATCCAAGAAATAGTAGACACTGTTCCTCCAAGCCAAACAATCTCACACACAAACACTTCTTTACGCGAAGGTTCAACTATCTTACAATCACAACAGCTACTATAAAGAACAATAAACCCAACTAAAACTTGGTCTGTTTTCATATTTTTGAAACAGGGAAAAATAGAGTATACAACTACAATAAACTACTACGCCTTCTACTTACTCAAATACTTATAGCTAACTTCTATGCAACTACAACACATTACCACAACAATTACTACTCACAAGAAAGCTCAAGTACAACTTACCTAAACAAAACCTTCGCTTTGATACCAATGATGATACACTATGCTAAGAGTAAACGAGGGCCATATCATTAGGATAGGTCCAAGATTACAAAAAGCTTGAAAAATGAGATGGGAAAACATATGATAACAAGAAAGTAAACAAGCAACCCACGGATGATTTCGAGGATATGATGCACCAAGGAAACTTTAAGGACTTAGGGCTCAACTCAATGTGAAGTACAAGCTAGTCTAATGAAGGTACTTGCCACCTAGCCTTGCTTAAGCATTGGGATAAGAGTAAAATAAGCAAACAAATTGAGAGCAATGCTCATGAAAGGAGTATATTCAATATATCAAATGTAAGGTGTTCATCCTACCTAAAATGGAAAAAACAAAAAGGGTATTGCTCAAAAGAAGTAATGTACAAAGAATAACAAAGGGGTATAAATGAAAATTCAAAGAAAGCAATTATTAGTGCAATAGAGTCCTTTCACATTAGATTGGACATGTGGCAACAACTCACTAGTAATGCTTCTAGTAGATATAAACATATGGTATGGTCAGAATGGAGGTTTTCGATTAGAGGTGTTGAGTAGACCTGGGGATCCTTTTGAGAAGACATGGCTGTAGATGTGTGTTGGGGTTCTCATCATCAATACTTCTAAGTGGAAGGTTGGCATGGTAAGGACTGAGCAAACGTATGAGGGGTCAGACTGCAAGTCAAGCATGCTTTAAGTTAGCACTCGACTATTGAGAGATGAGAAGTTACTCGACTCAACACATGGAGAGCAGTAAGGAGTAGCTCGGCTTCGATAACAGTTGGCTAGAATAGTAGAATCTGCTTGGTTAGTCCCTCGAGATCACGCTCAAGCTTAAGTTAAAGGGTCGGTAGCTCCATTCCTATCATATGTCCTTCATCAACACTTTACAATCAAATTACATTCAAATCTTGGTAGTTATCTTTAATTCCCAAGAAAGAAAATTATGTTTGGTGATGCCTATAGAAACCCTCAAAAATAAAAAAGTAAACTTTTTTGTCATTTTACTTACCACAAAGTACCATTGTTCCATTGTGCTCTCTTCTTCCTCCTCTCAAATTTCTCAAAAAATTGTCAAGTTTTTAAGTTCTTTAAGGTTTCGAAACATTATTAGGTATGGCTAGAAGTAAAATTTGCTCTACTAATTTGGACAACTCTGAGGCTACTCTTTGTCTACCTATGAAGCAACTAGATTGGCTTCAACATCCAGCAGTTCAACTGATAGTGCGATAGAAAGGTATAAGAAGCTTACCAATATAGATGCTTTACCAATAGAGACATACCCTAATGATGGATAGAATAGGACAGTAGCCAAGTACTTTTACAATAATGTTATGTATAATGTTGATTCTCCAGATGGAGTAGACAGTAGTACTTTTAAGGTGGTCATGTCTAAATGTAATAAGTATTCCGAAGATCTTCCAATAAAATGGAAATTAAGTAGGCTTAGGAAGGATGAAAGAGTGTGCTTTTCTATGTGATCGTGAATTCCATGCACATTCAAAGCATTTTAGGTTTAGGTTACGTTTGCCTTTGTCTAACTTTCAAATAGCTTTTTTCAATTATTTTCAGTTGTCGCCACACATGTTTTCTCTAAACACTTAAAAGATTTTAGTTGCTTTTGAAATAATTTGTGAGAAGCTCAAGGTCAAGGCTATTGTGCAACTTTTTAAGTATTTCCTTACAATAAAATGCTAGATAGATGGATGGTTTTATGTAGCTACTAGGTATGGCCAAAAATTTATTATTGGTTTGGAGTATAAGATCCATAGCTAGCATGGCAAGTACATACGGTTAGGTTAAAAGTAGAGTTAGATTTTTGGAGTATATGGTCAAATCCTATCAAGATCAAGGATATAAAATTACTACCAAATGATGTTGCATGAAGAAGATCTAAGATAGGTGATGTAACAAGATGTTTTATTGTAACTCTAAAATAATTATCTAAGGTTATAAGAATAGAGAGCTAGTATTTTTTGATGAGGAAGATATGGCTCGTTGTTCTTATCATGCCAAGTCGAGCTAGTAGTGAGGGCTCAATCTACACAATTCATGGTGGGACCTTTAGCCTTTGAGCTTTTCTTCACACGATCTTATGAGTTTATACTCTTTAATGCTTTGAATTATAATATTCTTCTTTTTTGTAGATATGGGTGTAATAGGGTAGATCCTAAAATGATGTTGGCTTAAGCTAAGGCTAAGAAAAAGAAGCTTGATAAGCATGATGCAAAAGTTGCTATCGAAAAAGGTGAAGTGAGACAAGTAAGGAAGAAGCAGGTTACCGAAAAAAATGTGATCTCATAACAAGATAACATTCCGAAGGCTATGCAAGAAAAATTTCCATCCAAGCTGAAGAAATCCACTATCGAGAAACCCACTAAAGAACTAAACCAAACAATAGAACCTAAGACTATTCCAAAATAATTTTATCAAACCCAACCATCGCTAGTTCGACTTCCTTAGAGTCAACCTCTTTATAGCTACTGAAGAAGAGGAAAGGGAAGGAACTTGCATCTAAGGGTCTAGAGGATGGCATAAATAAGGCTCCTTTGTCATGTGGAGGGAAAGCTCTTAGGTTTACTTCTACTAAGTTCATCCCATAGGCTAAGGAAAGTTATTACTATGTGCCATTTTAGAGCCAAACAATCTTAAACACTACATTATGGGAAGGGATATTGACAGGAATCATGGCTATATGAAAGGCCACATTTCTACAAAATTGTATGATGTAAGCTTCTAGCCCTTTAAAGTGATTTAATTTGCATTACTCATATAATTGCTGATCCTTTAAAATTGCTTTTGCAGGTGAGTGACCATGTTTTGACAGCTATTGATGAGGTCAAGGAGGAAATTAGGAAGGTAAGTACAATGTCTACCATCATTCTTATGTATTGGCATCGGAAGCCAATTACTTCATTGTTTTTTTTTTTTTATGCAGAAATGGAGGAGGCTTACAACTCCTCAAAAGCACAAACCATTGTAACCAAGAATGCAAGGATCATGACAAAGATGGAAGTAAAAAAATTGAAGGGACAGCTCTAAGTTGAGTAGAGAGCCCATAAGGAGGTGTTTGAAGAGTTGCTAACTCTAAAGACTCAAAATGACGAGCTATTCAAAGAAACCCAAGAGTTGAAGGATTAGCCACGAGAGAGAAAGTAGAAGTTTTGGAGCTTAGGAAAGACCATTGTCTCAATGAGTGAAGAGAAAGACAAACTAAGGGCCCAAATCAAAACTTAGAGAATAAGAATTCCCATCTTGAGGCTAAAGTTGTTGAATTGGAGCAGGCTTTAAAGGCAAAACCTTTCATGGAGGAAGCTTTGGAGATCATCACCCTTAGTTGAAAATATGAAAAGTTACTTTAGAGGCAACTGTTGGAAAGGGTACATCTTGTTAAGGAGGAAGTGCTAAAGGTCCACCCTAGTTTTGAACTTTCTTGCCATGACTTTGCTAACATTGATATTGATGAAGCCAATAGCAATGATGAGGAAGATGTTAGCATTAAGGAAGGAGAAAATGATCAGGGGCAGTATGATGACCCCCTTAGTGTAGTTGAAAACCATTGCCTGCTGAAGAGCATACTCCAAAGGATGTTCCCACTACTCCAATCGATGTAATTAACATCAATCAGGATCCTAACTTAGCTAACCTTAAGGAAAATGTTGCCAATCAACCATCTAACTAATTTATCCGTTTATGATTTTGAACTTTTCATCAAGTCGGATGCTGACCTTTATGTCTATAATTCTTGAACTTGTTTAACCTATTTGTTGATATATTGACACCTAATTTTTGCGCCCTTTATTTCTACTTTTATTATTTTTCTTTCTTTTCTCAACAGGCCTTAAATTAGGAAAAGTACAAAAAAAATAGAAAAATAAGAAAACCCCAAAAATATGAAGTGTAAGAAAAAATAAAAAAAAATTTCAAAAAATAAGAAAAGCTAAAAAAAATATGAAATTTGGATAAAAAACACAAAAATGGGAAAATTTGGCAAAAAGTTATAAAATTGAAAAATTACAAAAAATTAGAAAAATTGAATAAATAAAAGATTTAAGAAAATAACTTTCTATTAAGGTAGATTTTTATTTTTTAATTTGGTTTAAAAGTTGGGCCATTAAACTTGGGCTTAAATTTTGATCTAACCTAGGTTGACTGAGTTCATATGTGCAATTTGATTGCACATATGGACAAGACACAAGTCAATGGCCTAATGGTTAAGCATATGGACTGGACATAGGGTTTGAGTTAAGGTCCTAGGTTCGAATCTTAGCAATGGTAGGGAGGCTTTTTTTCTTTTTATTAACTAGTACACTGTCACGTATCAGGATTTTATTGCACCACGTATCCTGATACATGGCAGCATCAGGTTAGGTAGCCTTACTGACATAGCGCCACATGGCATCCAAGTGGCGTACCATGTCAGCCACCAAGTGGCGTACCATGTCAGCCACCACGTGTCATATGATGATATGTGGTAAGTTGGGAGTGGTTGACACGATTGACATGGCACCACATCAGTGGTACGGCAGACGTAGCACTACTTTCCCTTAGTTTTCCCTTATTTTATCTTATTTTTCTCCTTTTTCCTTCTCAAGAACAGCCCACTCCCTCTACTTTAACTTCAATTTCTACACAAATTCTACACACAAGCACATAGTTTCTTACATTAATCTTGCATTAGACAAGGCATGCTTTGAATTAGTGTTAGGAACAAGTCCAAATTCAGCTACAAGTACATTCAAATTAGCTTCCAAAAATCCAAAAAAAAAAAAAAGAATTTTTATGCATTTGATTTCAAATTTCCCTAGTTTCTAGGTGAAATTCATGCATAAATAGAGGCTTAAGGACATCCATGAAAGAGCACAACGTCACATAATCACCCAAAACACCTCCTCTCTCAATCTCAAAAACTTTCTCTCTAACTCACTCTCTCTCTCTCTTCGAACCCCTTTCTCCAGCCACTCCCAAGCCAAGCCACCACTACGACCAAACTCCCCATCACCTAGGCCCTAGAACCCAACCACCTTCAACCTCCGCCATGGCTAGTGGCATCACCACCAATTTGCTACCACCTAAACCCTAACCACCGCCTTACTTTCTCCTCAAACTACCACTCCAGCCACTCTTCAATCCTAATTGACCCTATAGCCACTCTCCTCGCATCTTTAAACCTCACACTACACTCCCCTTTCGACTCCAGCATCCCTCGACACCACCATTGACCGCCACTCACCAACACCACCTAAACCACCCCTAAACACGTAGGCAACCTCTTTACCCCTACCCCCCCAATCTCAATTGGAAATACATAAGAAACCCTTTTCCCCTTCGGTTCAGTGGCTAGATTAAGTCAAATCATACCTTGCTATTGCTGTTGAAGAGGAACCCATGATATGACCCAACCTAAAGATTCGACTCGCAACTCGATCTGTGATTCAATCTAAAGCCCAAACTGACCTGCATATCCAAGAGCCCTTCTTAGTTCGATTCTTTTTTGGATTATTTTTATTTATTTATTTTAATTAATTAATTTACTCATTTATAATGTAAATGTAATAAAAAAAATGAGAGAAAAAATAGCAAAAGAAAAATTAGTTTTTTTTTTATTTATTTATTTATTTTTTAGTAAANACCATCACCAACCGCTACTCACCAACACCACCCAAACCACCCCTAAACACTAAGGCAACCTCTTTACTTCTCTTAATCCCAATCGGAAATACACAAAACCCCCTTTTCCCCTTCGATTCAGTGGCTAAATCAAGCCAAATCATACCTTGTTGCTGCTGTTGAAGAGAAACCCAAGATCCAAATTGACCCAGAGATTCGACCCACGACCCAATTCGTGATCCGATCCAGCATACAAATCAGCCAGCATCCGACTTGACCCGTGTGTCCAAGAGCCCTTCCTGGTCTGATTCTTTTACGGATTTTTTTTATTATTTATTTAATTTATTTACTTGTTTATAATGTAAATGTAATAAAAAAAGAGAGAAAAAATAGAAAAATAAAAATTAGTTTATTTATTTATTAGTAAAAAGTATATAGAATAAATAAAATAATAATAATAAATAAAATTAAAAAAAAGTAAGTAAATAGAAAGAATAAAGATTATTATTTCTTCTTGTCACTTAGAAAATCAAGTTTTAAAAAATAATAAAAATAAACGGACCCTTTACAATTTAGGGCATTTTTCGAATTTTTCAAAAATAAATGAAAATCTAATTTAGGACCCTCTTTTTTTTAGAACTTTCCTTAATAAATCAAATTAACTAAAAATATAAACCCGGCTGTTTTAAAAACTAAAATCAATTTAACCTACTAAAGTTTTCATTAAAGAATTATATACATCTGATCCCGAATAATTGGTATATAAGCACTTACGAGGTGATAATAAAAGTAAAAAAATATAATTTTCCTTTTTAGTTTAAATTACTTAAGTGATCCAATCGAAAGTAAATAATAATTGAGTTTTATCTTTCAAAATTAAAAGGTGATTTTTAAGTTTAATTTTAATTTTAGACCGTTAATGGTACCCGTATGAGTTTAAAATTCCTAACCCCCAAATCTATCATCTCTAGTTTCAAAAATTTATTTCAAAAATTGGGTTTTTTTTCGTAAACTAGTAGCTAAATTATAATCAGTTCACTCAATTGGTTATAACTTAACTGTTTTTCCGGACTTCAGTTGAGTGGCTATTCTAAAGTTGTTTTAAAAAGAAGCAGTTTTTCTTTAAATCCTAGTTGAGGATCAGTATTAAACAAGTAAGGTTTAGTACTGATCGATTTAGAGAAAACTTAAATTTTAAAAAATCAGGAGGGTGAAAAACTAGGCTCTACAACTTGGTGACTTTCCTAGGGAAGTCAAGAGGGTTAACCATTCAACTTTCCAAAAATAAAATTAAACTCTAAAAATCACTTTATTGTAGTTTATGTACTTATTCATTCTTTGTTTGTATCATAATTGTACCAATGTCTTTGCGGGTTTTGTTTTATTTATTTTATTATTTCAAAGGGGGGATTTATTTCTTGTACTATGAACACATGAGAGATACGATTGAACCCAAGCCATCATAAAACTTTAAGATGGGGAGCCATTGTGTAAGCTCCAAGCGTAATGGGGCAACCACCATTCGAGGCCAATTAGGCTACCCCACTTAAACTTCGATGTAACCAAGGAACCATTTTGTAAAAATATGTGAAGTCACAAAGTTTAAGGACCTTTAGTACCTACCCTTCTTGCATATGTTCTTTAGGGTTTGGCAAATAGCTAATAAGGCGACATTATTATAAAATAGAAAAAGAAAAGACAAACTTGAAACTTCTTTCCTAGAGTTCACTCTTAGCTTTTGTTTATCTATCTTGCATATCACACGCATAGGGATATGGGGGATCATTTGTTGCATCAAAGATGCATGGTAGATGCGGTCAAACTTGGGCCATCTTAGGACCCTAGGAGAGGGGCCATTGTGTAAGCTTCTGGTGCTATGGTGTAACCACTGCTTGAGATTGATTAGGCTACCTTACTTAAGCTTAATGTGATCAATGAAAGTATTCTTTAACAAGTGATATCATAAAGCCTAAGGACCTTTTCATAACCTACCCTGATTGCATATAATCCCTCCCAAGCTTGAGTTAATACACTACCCTTAAGAAATTGTAACCCTATTGATCATTCGAGAGTTTTGATGCAATTAAGTTCCTGAAAATAACAATAAGGTTGCAACTTAAGGGGGTAATGTATTAACCCAAACAATCCCAACACCTGCATATTTCCATGAGCTTTCTTTTCTACATTAATGATTAATTGTTGTCCATGAAATATGTAGAACTAAAAATGGCAGGTAACCAACAAGAGAATAATGAAAGATTGCTAGTTGCCTAAGGAATCCATGAGCAGCTGTTACAAGTTGAAGCTACCTATTAGAAGTAGAGGGCTAGGCATGCTAAGGCCTCTAACAAGGCCTTGTTAGCTTAAGTTAAAAAAGTGAGAGGACCATGAATTGGGCTTTAGAAATGCTAGACAACATTGAAGCCTAACTGTAAGAGTTAGATTAGAAACTTTAGATTTAGTTGAAGGACTTTGAGTTTCATGTACTCTGATCTTTCTAAAATACTTTTTGTTTCTCTCTTTATTCATCCTCCGTTCTTTCCTTCTTTGTAAACAATCCTTCAATAGAACTTTTCATTTTCCCTCACTCAAGGAAGTAAAAAATAAATAAATAAATAAAATAAAAATAAAATATCTACCATTTTTATCTAGTTTCTATAAAATAAAGTTTTATCTTTCTCTTTCTAAAAAAAATGAAAAGAAAAGTTACCAACAACTATAAATCCTTATGAGCCTATGGAGCCAACACAAGCTCAAGCCTTTGGCCCACTTAAGTAACCAACCCAAATATTTGGTTTTCAAACCACACGAGGTCCCTCAACCTATTAAGGAAGCCACATACGAGCCCCTTGGCCCATTCAAGCCAAATACAAGTCCCTTAGCCCATTTAACCCCAAATATGAGCCCCTTGGCCCATTCAAGACAAATACAAGCCCCTTAGCCCATTCAACCCCAAATACGAGCCCCTTAGTCCATTCAACAAACATGAGACTTGTGGCCCATTCAAGCAGCCAGTCTAAACACTTAGCTTTTAACCCACACTAGATCTTTTGATTTATTAAAAAAGCCAACATGAGCACTTTCTCCCATCTAATCCAAACACAAGCCACTTAGGCAACACCAACCTTAGGCCCATTCAAGTAACCTAACTAGATATAAGCCACTTAGCTAGGCATTTAACTTAAACAAAAACCTTAGGCTCATCCCATCACCCTACCCAAACACAAGCCATTAGGCCAGGTAGCTAATCCGAACATGAACCATGACCCATCAAGGCAGCCAACTTGAGCACAATCTTTAACCCCTAAAAATAACCAAGTTAGGCTAAAACCACTAATCTACTTAGAAAGCCAAGCTTAATCATAAACCAAACCAAAACACAAAGTTAAATACTGAGGCACGATGTAAGAAACTAGAGGGCAAAACCTGATCCTAGTTAAATAAAAAAATAGACTCCTCCTTAAGAAACTAGTAACTTACTTTTTGAAAAGTTTAGGATGAGAAGAGGCAGACTATTTCCTATACACTTACCCTTAAAACACTTTAAGAGTTGAGCGATATAATAGTGAGAATACTTTAGATTCATTCCTTAAAGGAGATTCACTTTAAATGTGATACGTAGATTAAAGTGAAGTTAGTTATTCATTTCTAAATCCTAAACACAATCATCTGTTACTTGCCCCGTTGGACCTATTTTAGAGAATTTTCAAATTCAAAACCTTATCAAGAACCACCCTACAACAAAGCAATTGAGAGGTTAAGGTTATTGATTAAAAGATAGGGGTAAGATTAGTTTATGCTTGTTTGAGTAGCATTAATTCAAAAATGACTTTTATTTCTGATAAATTATTTTTCTTTGAAATGAAGAAGAGCCAATTTCCTTTTTCAACCACCTCAAGCCCATACACTTGAAATCTATGCAATTAAGGCCTTGAATCATTTAAAAAGAAAAAAACATAGCAATGGAAACAATCACTCTTGAGGCCAAAAGAAAAGAGAGAATAGTAAGAGATAGTGGGGCGAAGTAATTAAAAAAGAAAAAAAAAAAAGAGAGAACAAAAGAGGCTAAAGAATTAGGCTCGAAAGTATAGGACAAAAAGCCCCAAGAAATATTTCACATCCCAATAGGAGCAACTAAACCAAATCAAAGGACCAGGTGTCAATGCCCAAATAGCCTCAAAAAACATAAGGCTCTAAATCACACTCCTAAGTCTAGAAATCCAAATTTCCATATCCACACTAACACTCTGAAGCCTCTATTATCTAGAGTGAATCACATAAGGCCTCCCTACCCACAATACCACCTTTACACATGTAAAAGCTCTTCTGATCTTAAAAGATAATTTAACTTTAATAAATTTTTTTTTTTAAACTGAGGCAAGCATACTTCTAATTTTTCCCCAAGGTTCTTGATTTATAAACCCAGGATTAATAAAAGTATTTCTATCAAAATAAGCCTTTTCATTAATCCTTTTTGAAGCCCTTAGACCAAAAGCCTAAATTCATAAGGGTAAACAAAAATAGACCTAACAAATTGATCAAAGAGTATCACTTACAAAATGGACTATAATTTTTTAAACTAAAGTCGAGAGTGGGATCTAGACCAAGAGCTAGCAAGGAAGATCTCTTTGACTAAACTAATTGTGAGTTACCTTTTCCTTAAAAAATGAATGTTTTGAAATCACAAAAGCCTTATGAGAAGCCCTAAGATTAGGGGCATTAAGAAATTCCACATAATTACCAAGGATAGGGTCGGTTGTAAGATTGTTCCTCAAATAAGAATTTATACCCATTAGCAAAACTTTCAAAAAAAAAAAAAAAAAAGAAGAAGAAGAAAAAAGAAAAGAAAAGAGAGAAAGTAAAGGCTTGTCACAAAATTCTTGTCTAATCCATGTTGATCCAAGCAGCTAAGTTTTCAATCCATTCTAAAGAAAAAAAAACAAACAAGAAACAAAAAAAAAAGGGTTAAGAATCCGGGCTTTTCTCATTCTTCCCAAAATAAAGGAAATTATACCCAATGTCTTTTTCAACATAATTGGTTTTCACCAAAAGGGATTTTCTGTAAATAGTTTCCTAAAAAATCGGGCAATGTTTTTGGATGAGTTTTTATCCTAACCAGCTCTCAAATAAGCTATGCCACCTTCCATCCATTCAACTCTCTTCAAGGTCTTTAGCAAACTCATAGAGTGCCTCTATTTCGTAATTACCTTTAGCGTGCCCATAGGGCCTTTCAGTTCACCAAGTTCTTTTAACAAGCCCATAAGGCACTTCATTTTGCAAAGATCTTATAGCAAGTTCATAAGACGCTTGATTTTTCTAGGCATACCCATTAGGATCCTCTATTCATGAAGTTTCTCTTAGCTAGTTTGAATGGAACTTCTCTTCATTGTCTCATCTATCCAGCCCATAAAACACTCACCTTCTACATCCAAGTGATTAGCTAGTCTTTGAAGATGCGATCTTAACAGAATCTCGCATCCAAATTCTTTCAGCAAACCCATTAGGCATTTTTTTTCAAACAAGCCCATTGGTCCCCTTTGTTCACCAAATTTCTCTCAAGCAAGCCCATAGGGCACTTCCACTCTATACACCAAATTTTTCTCAAGCAAGTCCATAGGGCACTTCTTTTCACTAAGTTTTCTCTTAGCAAACACATAGGGCACTTCTCTTTATTGGTTCCTTTTGACACAATATCAAGTTTAGGGTTGCTAGTCCTCGAGAGATACTCCCGCCTAGGTTATTGAGCTTTATAAGGCACGATTAGGTTTTAGATCAATCCTAGCTTAGGGTTATTAGTCCTCGAAAGATGCTCCCACTTAGGTTAGTGAGCTTTATGAGGTACAACTAGGTTTTAAATCGATCCCAGCTTAGGGTTGCTAGTCCCTAAGAGATACTCCTACTTAGGTTAGTGAGCCTTGTGAGGCATGACTAGGTTTTAGCTTAATCCCAGTTTAGGGTTGCTAGTCCCTAAGAGACGCTCCTACCTAGGTTAGTGAACCTAGTGAGGTACGACTAAGTTTTTAAACTGATCCCATTTTAGGGTTGCTAGTCTTTGAAAGACACTCCCACTTAGGTTAGTGAGCCTAATAAAGTACGACTAGGTTTTAAATCAATCCCAGTTTAGCGTTACTAATCCCCAAGAGATTCTACAACCTAGGTTAGTGAACGTAGTGAAACACGACTAGGTTTTAGATCGATCCCACATTAGGGTTGCTAGTCCCCAAGAGACACTCCCGCCAAGGTTAGTGAGCCTTGTGAGGTACAACTAGGTTTTAGATCAATCCTAACTTAGGGTTACTAGTCACCGAGAGACACTCCTGCCTAGGTTAGTAAGCCTGGTAAGGCATAACTAGATTTTAGATTGATCTTAGTTTAAGGTTACTAGTCCTTGAGAGACACTCTCGCCTAGGTTAGTGAGCCTAGTAAGACATGACAAAGTTTTAAATCGATCACAGTTTAGGGTTGCTAATCCCCAAAAGACAATCCTACCTAAGTTAGTAAGCCTAGTGAGGTATAGCCAGGTTTTAGATCGATCCTAAATTGAGGTTGCTAGTCCCTAAGAGAAGCTCCCACCTAAATTAGTGGCCTTATGAGGTATGAATAGGTTTTTAATCGATCCCATTTTAGGGTAGCTAGTCCCCGAGAGACGCTCCCGCCTAGGTTAATGAGCTTAATGAGATACGACCAGGTTTTGATCAATCCTAGTTTAAGGTTGCTAGTTCTCGAGAGACGCTCCCGCCTAGGTTAGTAAGCCTTATGAGGCACGACCAGGTTTTAGATCAATCCCATTTTAAGGTTGCTAGTCCTCGAGTAATGTTCCTTCCTCAATTAGTAAGCCTTATGAGGTATGACTAGGCTTTAGATTGATCCCATTTTAAGGTTGCTAGTCCACGAAAGATGCTCTCGCTTAGGTTAGTGAGCCTTATGAGTTATAGCTAGGTTTTAGATCGATCCCAATTTAGGGTTGCTAGTCCTAAAGAGATGTTCCTGCTAAGGTTAGTGAGCCTTGTAAGGCACGACTAGGTTTTAGATCGATCCTAGTCTAGGTTTGCTAATTCCCAAGAGATGCTCTCGCCTAAGTTAGTGAACCTTGTGACGTACGACAAGGTTCTTTTATCAATCCCAGTTTGGGGTATCTAGTCCATGAGAAATGGTCCTGCCTAGGTTAATGAGCCTTGTGAGGCACAATTAGGTTTTAGATCAATCCTAGTTTAAGATTGGTAGTCCCCGAGAGACACTCCCACCTAGGTTAGTAAGCCTTGTGAGGCACGACCAAGTTTTTAGATTAATCTCAATTTAGGGCTGCTAGTCCCCGAAAGACGTTCTTGCCTAGGTTAGTGAGCCTAGTGAGGCATGATTAGGTTTTAGATCAATCCTAGTTTAGGGTTGTTAGTCCTAGAGAGATGCTCTCACCTTGGTTATTGAGCCTTATGAGGTACAATTAGGTTTTTAGATCGATCCCAGTTTAGGGCTGTTAGTCCCTGAAAGACACTTCCACCTAAGTTAGTGAGCCTAGTGATGTACAACCAGGTTTTAGATTGTTCCCATTTTAGGGTTGCCAGTCCTCAAGAGATGCTCCTACCTATGTTAATAAGCCTAGTGAAGCATAACCAAGTTTTAGTTCGATCTCACATTAGGGTTGCTTGTCCCCGAGAGATGCTCCCACTTATGTTAGTAAGCTTGGTGAGGCACAACTAAGTTTTTTATCAATCGTAGTTTAGGGTTGCTAATCCCCAAGTGACTCTCCCGCTTAGGTTAGTGAGTCTTGTAAGGCACGACTAGGTTTTTAGATCGATCCCAGTTTAAGGTTGCTAGTCTCCGAAAGACGCTCTCACTTAGGTTAATGAGCTTAGTAAGGCAAGACCAGATTTTAGATCAATCCCATTTTAGGGTTGCTACTCCCCGAGAGACACTCCTACCTAGGTTAGTGAGCCTAGTGAAGTACGACCTGGTTTTAGATTGATCCCACATTAGGGTTGCTTGTCCTCGAGAAACACTCCCACTTAGGTTAGTAAGCATAGTGAGGCACAACATAGTTTAAGATCCATTCCAGCATAGGATTATTTATCCCTTAGAGATGCTCTAACCTAGGTTAGTGAGCCTAGAGAGGTACGACCAGGTTTCTTTTCTTTATCCAAATCAATTTTAGGATAGTTATAATTGTTCATCTTGAAGGAAAAAATTGTGTCTCTTTCTCATTGTAGTAAAGTTTTGTTCAAACTTCACCACAAAGAAGGATAGCCATAGATAACCAATTTTTGCCCCCTTTATTTTAATTTTTATTATTTGTCTTTCTTTTCTCAATAGGCCTTAAATTAGTAAAAATACAAAAAATATAAAAATAAGAAATCCCAAAAAATATTAACTTTAGGAAAAAATACAAAAATTTTCAAAAAATAAGAAAAGCATAAAAAAATATGAAATTTGTATAAAAAAACACAAAAATTGAGAAATTTAGAAAATGGGAAAATTTGGAAAAAAGTTATAAAATTGAAAAATTATAAAAAATTAGGAAAGTTGAAGAAATAAAAGATTTTAGAAAATAACTTTTTATTAAGGTAGATTTTTATTTTTTTAATTTGGTTTAGAAGTTGAGCCGTTGAACCTAGGCTTAGAATTAAATCTAACTCAGGCTTATCGAGTCCATATGTGCAATTTGATTACACATATGGTCAACGCACAGGACAACGGCCTAATGGTTAAGAATATAGATTGGACATGAGGTTTGAGTGTGAGGTCTTAGGTTTGAATCTTGGCAAAGGCAAGGAGGCCTTTTTTCATTTTATTAACTAGCACACTGTCACATATTGAGATCTTATTGCGCCATGTGTCCTGACACATGGCAATGTTGGGTTGGGCAACTTTACTAACGTTGCGCTACGTAGCATCCACATGGCAAACCATGTCAGTTTCCATATGTCACGTGATGACATGTGGCAAGTCAGGAGTGGTCAGCATAGCTGATGTGGCGCCACGTTAGCACTTTCCCTCAATTTTCCCCCATTTTCTCCCAATTTTCCTCCTTTTTCCTTCTTAAGAATAGCCTACTCCTTCCACTTTGGCTTCAATTTCTACACAAATTCCATACATAGGTACATAGTTTCTTGCATCAATCTCACACTAAACATGGCTTGCTTCGAATTGGTGTTAAGAATAAGTCTAAATTCAAACAAAGCACATTCAAATCAGCTTTCAAAATTCGAAAAAAAAAATACTAAACTTTCATGCATTTGTATTCAAATCTGATTTTGACTTTCCTTAGTTTCTAAGTGAAATTCGTGTATAAATAGGGGCTTAAGGATGTCCATGAAAGAGCACAACCTCACACAATCACTCAAAACACCCCCTCTTTCATCTCTCTCTAACTCGCTCACTCTCTCTTCAAACCCCTCTCTCCAGCCACACCCAAGCTGAGCCACCACTACAGTCGAACTCCCCATCACCTAGGCCCTAGAACCCAACCACCTTTGACCTCCATCATGGCTTATGGCCTTACCGCAAACTCGCTACCACCCAAACCTTAACTACCACCCCTCTCTCCTCAAACCACCCGTAAGAGTTTAAAATTCCTAACCCCTAAATCCATGATCTCTAGTTTCAAAAAACTGTTTCGAAAATAAATTTTTTTTCATAAACTAGTAGCTAAGTTATAACCAACCCAATTGGTTATAACTTAACTATTTTTCCTAACTCCGATTGAGTGGCGACTCCAAAGTTGTTTTAAAAAAGAAAAGGTTTTTCTTTAAACCCTAATCGAGGATCAGTATTAAAATGGTAGAGTTTAGTACTGATAAGCTTAGAGAAAACTTAATTTTTAAATAACCAAGAGGGTGAAAAACCAAGCTCGACATACCTTTTCTTGCTTAATTTTAGTATATTTAGTTTCATGTGCTTGAGAATTAAAGTATGAAACTTGCATGAAAAGGCTTTTAATGACATGCGCTTAAATCCTTCTTTTGATTAAGGTAGTAGTCATTTATCTGTTAATCCTCATAGATGGGGATAGAAGTTCATTAATCATTTTAGATCAATAATTATTTTGAGTGTCCGAGTTCATCAATTGAACTAGATTAGAGTTTATCAAGATTGGTTGAGTCCATTAATTATGTTAGGTCGGAACCCACTGATACTTTTTAAGTTCATTGACCATATAAGGTCAGAACTTCCTAAGCTCATTAACCATACTACATCAATAATGTTTTAAAGCTAGCTCACCCATTGCATAGGCTTAAATTGTATTATTTGTCAATCATGATTTGATCAAGATTAATTAAGAACATCAATATAGATCTATGTGATAGATTTGAAAACAAACTTTTCATTTCACCACGATCAGGGCTGGTTTTGTAATAACTGTTGAATGCTAAAACCTAAACACAATACACCTAAATAGGAAATTAAACACATCTATTCAAAATACAACTTCAAATTCTCATCATTCTATGCTCATGGGATTATTTATCCATCGAATCTCTCTAATCTGTAAGCCTTACTCCCTATGACTTCTTGAATTTGTATTAGGTCTTCCCAATTAGCAACAAGTTTCTCTTAGTTATCTTACACATCTATCACTTCCATCTTCTTACAAACCAAATCTCTTAGCCAAACGACTTTATGCTTGACTTTCTAATTGTAATATCATGCCACCTTATGTTGATAAGCAGCAACCCCTACTCTAGTGATGTTTCATATCTCCTTAATGTTACCTAAATTCACTTTTAAGCCGACCTATTTTTCCATGACGTCAAACTTTTGCCTATGCAAATTAGGCAATTCTAGTACGATCAGCAAGACAACCTCCAACCAAAAGGTTAGTTTAAATGGAGTTTCTCTTAGTGAGGTTCTATGGGTGATCCTGTATCCCCATAAACCATTAGAGAGCTCATCAACCCATTTACCCTTCACTTGGTCAACTCTCTACTTCAAGTCATCATCAAGCCCTACGTCAGTTTTCCTTAATTTATTTTATACTAAACCCACCCTACTTAATATAAAATAAACGAAAAAAAATTAAGGAAAGACATTTTTATTTAAAAAATATTTTAAGGAGAATATTTTGAAAAGGTTTTAAGAGTTGCCAACTAGTTAAACTAGTGAAAAGAAAGATTAGGGTTTTTGGGTGAAAAACCCTAATTAGTTTACTAGTCCTCAAATTTTTCAAAAAAAAATTTAATTAGATAACAAAGTTTGAAGGCTAACTTATTAAGACAAAAGTCAACATGTAAAAATAAATAAATAAATAAATAATGGGCCTTTATATTTATAATTTTTCTAAAAACATGAAAATGCATGGAAATGAATTTTTATTATTTTTTATTACAAATTTTTCCCAAAAAAATAAAAAGAAAACTAAATATTTTACAAATTTTATGATTTTCTTGAAGGTGCTTACTTACCCACTAATTGAGATTAAATTAATCATAATTCGATCATAATTCTCATTTTTTAGAAAAACTTTTATGGGTCGACAATTTTTATTTATGAAAACAAGTCGAGTTTATGTTTTTATCATGGATATTTTTAAAAAAGAAACCCTAATTTTTATTGTCCAATTTTGAAAAAATCCAACTGAAAGAAAATTCAGATTTTTATTTAGAGAAAAACCTTTCCTATGTGATAAAAATTTTAGAAGAAAACCTTAAAGTACCCAAATGCAATTTTCCTTGAAATATGTAATAAATGTGGAAAACATGTCTAAGATACCTCCTTAGAAATGATATCTAAACCATAGAAAAAATTCCTATGTAAAAGATGCTTAAATCACATAAAAGATGCATAAACATAAAAAAGAAGCCTAATTATGGATTTTATTTAATATAAACTTAACTAAGCGACAAAAAAAATTTTCACTAAAAATCCCCAAAATGCCTAACTAAAAAAATGCAAATTCAATGGAAAATATATGATACTATCCTAATTTGCTAACATATGTGACCTAGATATGAAATATGTAAATGCACCTAAAAGATACAATTGTTTAAAAAAATACAACAAAAATGAATTTTTTCTAAGAAGTTGCAATCTTTAATAAAAGGTGAATTTTCTAAAAAAACATGCAACTTTTTGAGAATGTGCAATAATGCAATCTTTCTAAAATATGCAATTTTTCTAAAAGGACATAAATGTTCTAAAAAAAAAGCCATAATAATAATAAATATGCAACTTTCAATCTTAAGCATGCAAAAATAATTAATCCATTGAAATTGGTATAAAAACCTACAAAAAAACTCACATTAAAAATTTTATCATGCAACAAAAAGTTAGTGTAAATTACTATTATTTCATTATTTGTTTAGTTTTTTTTATTAAAATGACTAAAACTAAGGCAAACAATGCTAAGAAAACTCTATAACTATTATTAAAGACCTACAAAAGAACAAATTAAATTCAATACATGTAATTAATAATAAATAAATAACTACTAAAAATAATAAAGAAACAAGGAAAAAAATAATAATAATAACATAAAAGGAAAACCACACCTAGACTAAGTGTCGAGCTTGGTTTTTATCTTAGTTTTTAATATTTTCCTTAATATGGCCAATATTAAACCCTAATCTATTTAATATTGGTCTTCGACTAACAATTAAAGAAAATTGTTTTTTCTTTTAAAAATTGTTCAAAGTCGCCACCTGACCAGAATCAAGAAAAAGAATTAAATTATAACCAATTAGGTAGATTAATTATAACTTAGCTACCAATATTTTGATAAAACCTGTTTTTAAAACTATTTTAAAACTAAAGATTTGGATCAAAGGGCTATCCTATTAAATCATAAATGGGTACCACATTTAATTTTTCGATTTTAAACATATGTAAATAACATCTAAAAAAAAAGGATCATCGAATTATTAGTTACAAATATAAAAAAAAAAAAGAAAACTTTTCATATTTTAAGTTGCCTCGTATTTGCAAACGAGTATATATATACCTATTATTCAGGATTAGACTTCCGTAGTTTATTCAAAAAATATTAGTGGGTTAGTTGATTTTAGTTTTTGAAAAGTACCCAGGTTTATGTTCTTTGTCTTTATATTTTATTTTTGAAAATTTCCTAAAAAGGGTCCTAATCAATTTGTTTATTTTTGAAAAATTCAAGATATCTTAATTTTCAAAAGAAAGGAATGGTTCATGTTTTATTTATTTTTTGGAAAAATTAGTTTTTTTAAGTGGCAAACATTCTTAATTTTATTATTTTATATATATTTAAATATATTTTTATATATATATATATACATATACATATACAAACCTAGGGGAAGCGGATTGGGCTAGGTGTAAACCTAGCCTATGGGTTGAGCCAAAAAGTTAAGGGGCCTTTATTAGGCAAGAGCCTACAATGCAAGCATAAAGTGGCCATAGAAATTTCTTTTTTTTTTTTTTTTTTTGAGATTGCAATTATAATGTAGTTATAGAATTAAAAAAAAAAAAGAATAAGCAAATTCGAAAAAGAAGAAGGCTAGACCAAAGATGCAATTAAGGGAATCAACTAGAGCAGGTCGTCGTAGAATTAGGAGTGAGTACTTGGGTCGAAGTTTGGAGACCTGACTAGGTCGAACCCAAGTCACACACAAGAGGAAGGACCAATGGCTGCTTGGGTGGTTGTGGGGGTTTTCGACGATGTTTCAAGGAGATTTCATTTTCATGCACACTTTATTGGAAATAGTGGGTGGAGGGAAAGTGCCATGGCCAATAGTAGTCATTTTGGGGTTGGTCGATGTTAGGTGGTGAGTGGTGGTTATGGATAGCATGGTTGGTGGCCACTAGAGTTGAATGGGGTGTTGGGTCTTAAGTTTTCAGGTGTAGAAAAGTTGGTCGTGATGGTTGCTTTGGCCAGAGAGGGGTAGAACTGCTAGTTTCATAGTGGTAGTGCAAGGGTAGTTTAAGGTTTTGTTATTGAAAGTAGTAGAGCCACGACAAAGATTACAAGTTATTGGCTTCAAGAATAGAAGGTTTGGCTAGGCTTGTTATGGTACTAATTTAGATTGAATACCACTATGCTCAAGCTTAGAGCTAAAGGGAGAGGATGACACGACCTTAGAGAGAGAGTGATCGCTTGTGTGTGTTTAAAGTGATGGTAGGCGAGAGCTTGATCATGAGTTCCCTTACCCCACACAACACCTTCCCCCCCTAGAATCGACTAATCGACCCCTATTTATACTAAAACTACTTAGTTAACCGTAGAATGGATTAAATGTGAAACCCCTAATTTCTAGTTTTTTTTCGAATTTTCAATGCCAACTTGAAAGCTCAAACGTATGAATCTATACGTATTCTTAGGTTCTATTCAAAGTAAGTCATGTCTGGAGTGCAATTTCACCACTAATTGGGCGAAATTGCCATGCAAAGTGGCTTGAATTTAAAGGTAAAGTAAGCTAATTGGAGAGGAAAGTGTAGGTTTTCTAGGGAAAGGGGGAGAAAGAGAAAGGAAAGGAAGAGAAAAGGGGCCGATGTAGCACCATGTCAACCAATGAGAAGTTGCTACATATCTTGAAAGACACATAGTCAATTACATAACGACACATATGCAGTACTTGTCATGCCACATAGCAACATGTGTCGTATGGTGCTCGTGCATGTAGTAATGCCATGTATCATAACCAGACACATGACCTAATAATATCATGACATGTAGCAAGCATGTTCTTTAGAAAAACAAAAGGAATTTTTTGCTTTGATGTGATTTAAACCCAAGACCTCCAATGCCTTATCCATATGTACATATGAACTAGGTCAACTTAGGCTAGTTTCAAATCTAAACCTATGCTCAATAGCCCTTCCCTGAAAATAATTAAATGTAAAATATTTTATTATAATTCAACATTATTTTCCAAATTTCCTTAAAATCCTATATTTTTTATTTTTCATGACTTTTCCAATTTTCCTTTTCTTTGTGTCTTTTCTAAATTTTTTTATTTTTTTGTAATCTCCTAAATTTTCTATTTTTTGGTATTTTTTCCAAATTTCTTTTTTTTTTCCCAAATTTTATATTTTTTAATTTCTTTTTCTAAAATTTTTTTTTTTTTGTTTTTCCTAAATTAGGTCCATTTACCTTATCTAAAAAAATTTTTAAATTTTCAAAAATAAAGATGTTGGGGTGAGGGGTGGGAACAAAAATAGGGTGTTCACACTGAGTAACAAGTCATCCAATAAGGAAGGAATGCGGATAGGCTCAACCATAGACCAAGTTCTATACTATATTTAGTGTTAGTCTATGCCATGTATGTTAGGTTGTGATTGAGGGTCGGCTATGTGATAAGTGTAAATTACTTTATACTTTCAAGGTATGTTTAGGCATATAATTGATCATAATTATGATTTAATTCTTAAGTTTTAAGTACTTAATTGAATAAAATATTGATTTTAGGTAAATCATGAGTAAAGGGAGGAATTATATACAAGAACAACAACTTTTTAGTTAGTCATGACCACGACGAGAAGAAATTAGTGAAGTAACATCAATCACGAGCGTGATAATGAAGTAATAAAGAATCCAACCTTAATCACGTCCTCAATCATGGTTGTAATCGAGGAAGTATTGACAATTCCCTTATCAATCACAACCGTGATTAAATAGCAATAAGAAGATTACAGCTATTGTCATAAGCATGATGAGATCTAATAATGCAACAAGGAGTTTACAGCATTTATCGCAACCGTAATTGGTTAAAAATAATTCTTCTCGAGACTATCTACCTCGAGTCATAGGCATGATGGAAGGGGTACAACTGTTCTTTTCAACCTTTTCACACAAACCAATACGTAGAAAATGTCAAGTGATACCGTGAAGGGGTAGATTCAAGTCCTATGATAGGAAAAATATAAAAATACCACAACTTGTAGAGAAAGGAGAATCAATTTCAGACATCAATTTTTTAGAGTAGAACATCATCATGAACACATCACCTATTGACAACACATCCATTCACTCATCCTTATACCCAATTTGTATTTTTTTGTTCTCTTTTGTATAATTTTTTAAGTGTTATATTGTAATTTCTTAGAATTACTTGAGAGAGACGATAGGAATTCATTGTTCATGTATTCATCAAACTTCTTCAATGAAATAAAAAGGGGTTTTTACTTTTAATTTTGTCTATGTTTTATGTTTGTTTAATTATGATTCCTATTAGTTTGTGTTATTGTTTTATCATGTGCAAGTAGTTTGTTAGGGCTTGCTACATCACTTAGTATGATCATATGCATGGAAAAGTAATTTCCTGATGTTGTTAATTCCGATGAATGGTACTAAATGAATCTAAGTATGATGTAGTGCACGACATCAACTTAGGATAAATTTCAATAGAATATGTCAAGAGACAATTCTATTGAATAAATCTACTTTATTGGGACAACTTACTCCTAACAATATAAATATTGTTAGGAAAGTTGCTGTATCTTTAGGGGATTCAATATATTAATACGATATTAATGCAATTTTAGTTGGCTGTTAATTATGAAGAGATTCCAATAGACACAATTAGGATTAGAGGTAAGTAGTTCTAAGAAGAATACTTACACACTGTAATTTTTCGTAGATAACAAGTATTGGGATAAAAAAAAAAATATTTTGGTAGTATTATACTAAGTGATGAAGTAAGTCTACGTGTTAATTATGTCATTAGTAATTGTTTGGTAACCATTGTGTTAGCTGCATTAGTTTATGGTTCAATGTAGTTTAGTTAACAAATTAGAGTGGTAGTAATCGATTACTTGATAAATTGGATTACTAGATAATAGAAAAATTATTAAGTACAAGTATTTAAGTTATTTTCCCATTAGAGATGACCCCATACTCATTTGTGCTATAAAACAATAGTTACACTTGCCTGTCAAATCGAGTTAAGGATAGAATATAGGTTTATGAATTGTAAAACTCGGAAGCTCTAAAAGGAGGCGATCACTATGCTTGTTTGTTTTTTATGGGTTAGTGATTGGTTGTATGGTATGAGAGAAAAAGGAGTGAACCATGTATACATGTTATTTCTACTATAGGAGGTGGTAGATAGATACGTAGTAGATTAACGCACTGTACATTTGGATTGGCTTGAGTCAAGGATGGTGCTACAGCAAGTGGGGTAGTTTCTAGGTGATGCGGTTATGCATGGGAATTTTGTGAAGGATGAAGGTCAAGATAAAATTGAAGGCAACTACTAGATATTGGTCTTAGGTGGTGCAATAGTTGTCGAGTCAAGCAAGAATGTCGGACTTGGGACTCTCAAAAGTGTAGAACACGTTGATGTTAGTAGTAGTGTCTCAAACACAACAACGGTCGACGATGGACATAACCCAAAAGTGGTTGAGTTTGGTTCTTCTATTCAAAGTGATACTTAATGATTCAAGAAGAAAGTTCCCTTCTTTCTTGATCATTTGATGCCTAGAAACTCATAAATCAACTCATCTTCTGTCAATTTTTCCTAAAACCCATGAAATTATAGAGAGAGAAACTGCCTGTATTTGTTGGTTTAAAGAGAGAATGCAAGTATGTTGAACTCGATTCATGTGTTCACAGATGATATTAGACCCCCTTCCTTGTTTCCCATACTCTAATATTTATAAATATATTGCTCATATCAAATCTTAAGCATAGGATAACTTACAATTAGATACAGTCAGCCATAGATTTCCTTGAACAAGATGCGATTTTACCAAATCTTTATTTAGTTCATATTAATCTAAATCTTTTAGATATATTGAACTTTTGATAATGATTTTGTAGATTTGCATCAATATCCATGTAAAAATATCAAAGAGTTGATAAAACTGGGAGTAAATTCGCATGGTTAGACCTGTTTCCTCTATTATTGGGTTTGGTTCTACTTAGTTAAGGAAGAACATGCTACCACATTAGATGCATGTGGACTAGAAGCATGGCACAAGGGAAAACAAAATTACACAAGTTGCACTAATGGAGTATCGAACTAGTAACATACAACATCCAAGACCAATTCCTTAGCCACTTGGCTTCTAATATTTCCTTATACATGGTTGTAACCATATTATCCTTAGGCTAAACTTGGTTCAAACTTTCATGCCTAAAGTAGGTTTCTTTGAGGGATTAAACCACTCTCAAACCAATTAAAAACACATAACAAAGGATTTTTCAATATAAGTTCACTTTTATAAATTCTAAGTCTATATTTTTGTTTGTCCAGTAAAAATTATTCAATATTCAATATTTTTAATGCAATGAAAGCCCATTTTTCATGATCCCAAATTTTTACTGGACTTTTCTCAAAAATATTTTTTAATGAAGACTAAATTTTCTAAGATTCAAAATTTATTACATTACATGTATATTTTTAACATCACTTAACCCAACCTTAAAAGACTCATTGACTTAATTTGAACACTTTTGATATTTGTTATTATTTCAATTTTTTAGGTTCTTATATTTTTCAATTTTTTTTGTGTTTTTTTAGTTTTCTAATTTTGTTTTTTTTTACATTTTTTGTAAACTCGACCCAAAATAAAGAAAAAAGAAAGAACCTAAAATAAATGAGTAGCAAAAACGAGGTGTTTACAGCTACTCTTCTTTATAATAAAGTTTGAATAAAACTTCCCTACAAAGACAAAAGGCATATCCATTTTTGCTAAATCCTAACTTGAACTAATAGGGTGAGAATTATTAACTTAAATGGTGAACTAAACAATGTCTCATCCTAAAAGAATGAGATAAAAGGATACTGTTTTAAAATATCAACTTGAAAAGTTAGTGTAAAGAATAAGAGGCCCGACTTGACAAGTTGGGGCAAAATGTTTGAAGGGGATCATCTTGAAAAGATGAGGAAAAAGGGATAGAGGCCTGACTTGAAAGACGAGGCAAAAGGGATGAAGGGGCCCATCTTGAAAGCATAGGGCAAAAGGATAAAGGGTAGGCATTATGTAGAAAAATTGATGCTCTTAAAAGAAAATTTAGCTTTTGAAAGGAAAGATCTTTTGAAGAAGAAAACTTAACAAAAAGGTTTCAAGGCATGGCTAATTATTTTTTATCCCTAGATAATTGATGTTCCTTTATGTAGGATGAAAAAAGTTCTTATAGTGAAACTTTTTGAGCTCTAAACATGAGGTAACTAAAGTGCTCAAAATTCTTAAGATAGCCTAAGCTTTTAGTATAATCACAAAGGCTCCTGAATAATCTTTTCATAGCATGGCTGAAGCTCCTAAATGTACTCAGACTATAAGATAATCAAAGTTCATGATCTAAGGATAACTAAGACTCATGAATTATGAGATAATCAAAGTCCCTAAATTCAAGGATAACTAAGGTTCTTGAATCATAAGATTACCAAAGTTCCTAAGATAAGGTAACAAAGGTTTTTGAATCATCAAATAACTGAAGTTTCTAAGATAAGGATAACTAAGGTTCCTATCAAGATGACTAAAATTTTGACAGGATAACTATGGTTCTCATTAAGATAATCAAAGTCTCAAAAGGATAACTAAGGTTCTTGAAATTTCCTCAAGAGATTAATGAAGTTCCTAACTCGAGGATGATTGAAGTTCGCATTGCAAATTCTTAAATTTTTCACTCTTTAAATCTTAAAGGAATAACTGGTGCTTTTATTCAAAAAAAAAAAACTATTCATCTTTTTCTTATTAACGTATAATGAAATTATACCGACTTTAAATGTTACAAATTCTCAAAAACTGTTCATCTTAACCCATTGGCCATTTATTCTTCATCTTTGATTGCTTATCCACTATGATGAGGTAATAGGAGAAAAACTTCAACTGAACAACTCGTGCTTCTTGCCATAAGGAATTCCCATTTAATACTACAACAAAGTACTTCTCATGCCCCCAAGAGTATACTTGACTTTTGTATTCATAAGTTTCATACCAAGAAAAGTATCCCAATTATTTGAATTATTTAGTCCAAGAGGACTTCCTTATACTCTCAAATGTTTTGTTTCACTCTTAACTACGATTTCAAAAATTATAGTCAGTCTTGTAAGCAATAGACTTTGATTGATCTAATAGGCCTTTTCCTTGAGATTGTAACGTAGGCTTTTCATTATTAGTTTAAACAAAAGGGAACATTGATGTGGAGGCTAATTTTGAAAAAGTAACATCTAAATCTAGGTTTACATGCCAAGAACCTTAAAGGAAACGCTAAAAGGGCTTGCCTTAGTTTCACAAGCAATTATTGCTTAAGATAAATCAAATTCTTTAGTCAATATGAGTTTCATTAAGGTTGACATAGTGGGTGAGACCACTAAATTAGAGTTTCATTCCTTTTGGCTTGAAATTTCTTGCTCATATTTGTGCTTTAAAGTGTATTAAGAAAACTCAGGTCCTTATCTTAGGATTCATAGGCTCAACCTTTTTAATATACTTAAGCCTTGGGCCTTTTTAGGCGTTTTAGGTTGCCCTTTAAGATGTGATTACATTTCTTTTATTTCTTTAATCTTTTTATTTCTTTTTTTCAATTTTTTCTTTTTTAATCTGTCTCTATCTTTTGTCCTTTTTTTTTTCTTCTCAAGTTGATCATTCTCCATATGTCTGAGTTTCCATTTGAGGAGATTCAAGGCCCTAAAACCATGAGTTCAAAGTGTATAAGCCTGTTGAAGCATGTATGGCTTTAGAGTGTTTATGAAGAGTCTATGGGCTTGAGGTGTTTAAATGAGAGTATGGGCCTAACTAAAGTGCATGCAATTTGAAGCTCTTTTTCATTCTAAAGAAAACAAGTTATCTAAGACAATTATTACTCATGAATTAACACGACTTAAGCAAGCACAAGTTAGTATATCCCTTTTCTCTAAAATCAATGCCCTTAACCTCTTGATTGCCCCATTATGGGGTGGTTTTTGACAGGGCTTATTTATTTATTTTGAAAAACTTCCCTTAAAGGTTCAAAGGGCAGAACAAAGGATAAAGTATTTAGGGTTACGAAATAAATGCCTATCATCCCTTCAACTTACGTATCACATGTAAGATAAACCTCCTTTAAGGAATGAGTCTTATCCTCACTTTCATGTCTCTGAACTCTTATGAGCTTTAAGGAATGAGTCTTATCCTCACTTTCATGTCTCTCAACTCTTATGAGTGTTTTAGGGTTAGTGTTTAAGATTAGTGCTTACCTCTTATCATTGTAAACTCTTTGAATAATGAGATACTTTTCATTAGTTAAAAAGACTTGGAGCAATTTATTTGTTTGCCCCTATTTTTCCTAGTCTCATTTGATAAGACTAAATACTCTATAATGCCCTAAGGTATCACATGCCCCTCTAGCTTTAAAAGACTACCACATTTGCTACCCTTTAGCCTAAGCTCATTAAGCTTATTTATGTAATGATCCATAGTGGAGACAAACTTCGTCTTTAGCTTTAGGGTTGAAGTGGGTAAGCCACTTTTGTAGAGTGACTGTGTAGGACTTTTATGCTTAAGGAGGTTTGGTGTAGGTGGACAAAACCCTGAGTAAGGTCAATAAGCCACGCATTTTGGTTTTTTTGGCTTAAATTAGGTTGAAATAGGTTAGGAATGTCTATTGTTTGTGCTTAAGCTTTTGTGTCTAAGGCTTCTAAAAAGGTTTGATAATGGGCTTCTCTTCAAAGATTATGCTTGGTTTAGGCTTTTGCTGGGGAATCAAAAGTGTGTCTAGTTTAGGGATAAGTAAATGAGCTATGTCTCCACCATTTTCATGTATCAATTTCTAGTGCCCTTTCATCTTTTGCTCCTTAGCATCAATCCTCAATTTATGGCTTAATTCCCATTTTTTAAATAAGTAACTACTAAGACTAGGCTTGGGTCAAACTCATTGTTGTTTGTTATCTTGGCTTAACAAAATGAATGACTATGAGCTTCAACAATGGGCTTAACTACTCAAAAGTAATAACTCAAAGTCCATAAAACTTATATTCATTAACTGATATTTTTCCTTTGAAAAATTTATGATTTTATTTTTTTGCTCAAAAAATTTATTCTAAAAGATAAAGCATTCAAAAACACTTATTTTACAAAACTATGTTACAAACCAAATCACTAATTTCTCCCTACCTTATTCAAAAAACTAAGAATTGAAGGTTTGATGGGAATGAGTGGCTATTTTATAAGATTAACCATTAAGGGTAATGACTTGTTTAAAAAAGAAAGAAATCTTTCTCTTTTCATAAAAGAGCTCTTGAATATCCTAAAGGAAGCTAATGAGAACCTATGCTATAGATGACTAAATTGCTAACATTACCTAAAGAATGGATAAATTAAATTATGAAGATCACATGATGAGGGCAACAAAGCTACAAAAAGACTTAAAAACCTTAATTATTAAGGGGAGCCAAAGAGAACCTATGCCATAAATAACTTAATTGCTTATATTGCATAAAGAATAGAAATGCCAATTATGAAGACAACATGATGAGGACAATAAAGTTACAAAAGAACAACAACGATTAAAGGGTAATAATTTTACAAGAGGTATGCCTAATGTTATAAAAAGATGATTAGGAGATGCTCTAAGGATGATGACTATTTATTAATTAAGGGTAACAAATATTTACAAGTCAAAAGATTATTATTTATTTCTTTTTCTTATATTTTACTTTCATGTATGTTATTGCACAAAATTTTCAATACGAATAAGCAATACCAAACAATAGAGTAACAAAAATGGACAAATAATTAACAAAAAGTAAAAGGGCATATATGTACATGTTGGGCAAGCAATTAGATAATAGTGCCATAATTTATTGTCATAAAAAATTTTAGGTTGCAACTTTATTATAACACCATGATTACATTAATTTGAGTACAAATACATTAGGCCCTTATTGAGTATAGAATTTTTCTATAAGTACAAATGTGAACAAAGTAAGGCGAAAATTTTACAAAAAAAAATATCATTTAATAAATTATAGGGAAATATTTTTTGTACAACTATAATGGATGGGAAAATAAAAAAATTGTAAATCCCTACTCATTATATATTTTTTGAAAATATTGCATTAATATTCATTTTCTTGCTTACAAAAAATTTTATGCAATGTAGTGGGTTTGATCTTAAATATTGTTATGCTGCCTTTTATTTGTAAAATGAACAAAAAAAAAAAGAAAAGCAGTATATAGTACCTATATTATAAGATAATGCATGGGCAATCATATAATACAAAAAAAAAAAAACATATTCGAGATAACAATATATATATATATATATATAAGAAAGTATAGTATAAACTTGATGCAATAATTAATAAATTGTAGAAGTGGCATTATTATGAACCCATAGTCAATATTCATGTGCAATTACATATATAAGTGTATAAATTTCAAAAATATATTTTTATCAAAATAAAGTTCCTTGATACTTATATAAGTAAGCTTGATAAATAATTTTATTTTTCTTGTTAAATAATGACCCAATTGGCCATGCGTATAATAATTCTTTTCTAACCCTTATAGTTTAAAAATTATTAACCCACTTTTTATTTAAGATAATGTAGAAGGGTGAGATCCACAGGTCTCAAGCTTTGTAGTTTCAAGCATTCCTAGAGAAATACTTAGTGGGCTATATTGAAACATAAGTGAGCTTGCCTATCACTGTTAAGAGAAGGTAAAGACCCTAGTGACTTATGGATTACACAATGGTAGCCCATCTTAAGTTCTTAAGGTGACTTAATTTTGACTATATCTAAGCATATAAATGATATTTCCCCCCCTAATTCCCCAAGATGGGGCCTATCAAGCTGGTTTCTTTCAAGTGGACTTGCATCAACAAAACCCAATTAGTACAACTACATATAATAATGTACAAGTTAAAACTAAAAGAAAAATAAGAAGAGTAAAGCCCGATTAATTAATTTTTTAAAATTCCTACATAACTAGCCTATTAATGTTCTTAGTGAAGTTGTCAATTCTATCGATCCCTACTTTGGTTTTCCTTAATTTATTTTATACTAAGCTTAACCCGCTTAATATAAAATATTCAAAAAAAAATTAAGGAAAAACATTGTTCTTTAAAAAATTGTTTAAAAAGAATATTTCGAAAAGGTTTTAAGAATCACCAACTAGTTAAATTGGTGAAATTAAAAAGATTAGGGTTTTTGGGTAAAAAAACCTGAATCAGGTTACTAGTCTGGAATTTTCTAAAAAATATTTTTAGAAAATTTGTATTTAGATAACTTACTTCAAAGACTAACCTATTAAAAAAAACACCATATAAAAATTAAAAAAAAAAAAACTAACGAGACCTTTATTTTTATTATTTTTCTAAAAAATGTGAAAACATGTAAAAATGTGAAAATGCATGGAAATGATTTTTTATTATTTTTTATTACGAATTTTCCCTAAAAGAAAAAGAAAACTAAATATTTTAAAAATTTTATGTTTTTCCTAAAAGTGCCTACCTATTCACTAATCGAGATCAAACCGACTGTAGTTTTTATGTTTTAGAAAAACTTTAGTTGGTTGAAAATTTTTATTTACAAAAACAGGCTAAATTTACATTTTTATTAAGGTTATTTTTAAAAAAGAAACCCTAATTTTTATTGTCTAATTTTAAAAAACCCTAACTAAAAAATACAATTAGTTTTTTGTTTAGAGAAAAACCTTTCTTATATGATAAAAATTTTAGGAAAACCTACAGTACCCAAATGCAATTTTCCATGAAATATGTAATCAAAATATGTCTAAGAAACCTAAACTATAAAAACGATAACTAAACTATAGGACAAATGCCTAAGTTATAGAAAAGATATCTAAACTATAAAAAAAAAAAATGCATAAATCACAGAAAAGATGCATCAATTATAGAAGTGATGATAAATATAGAAAATATGCCAAACCATAGAATTTATTTTATGGAAAACTAACTAAGTAACAAAAAATAGTTTTCACTAAAAATCCCTAAAATACCTAATTAAAAAAATGCAAATTCACTAGAAAATATACCATCCAATCCTAATCTTCTAAAATATGCAGCCTATATATTAAATATGCAATTGTACCTAAAAAATGCAACAAAAATGAAAATTTTCTAAGAAGTTGCAATTTTTAATAAAAGATGAATTTTATAAAAAAAAAAAAGTGCAACATTCTAAGAATGTGCAATAACGCAATCTTTCTAAAACATGTAATTTTTCTAAAAGGATGTAAATGTTCTCAACAATTTAATTTTAATAATAAATATGCCAATATGCAATGTTTAGTCCTAAGCATGTATAAATAATCAATCCATTGAAATTGATATAAAAACTTGCAAAAAGACTTAAGTTAGTGACATTAAAAATTTTATCATACAACAAAAAATTAATGCAAGTTATTATTATTTCATTATTTTTTTTTTTTATTAAAACGACTAAAATTAAAGAAAACAATGCTAAAAAAACTCTATAACTAATATTAAAAACCTTCCATAAAACAAATTAAAGTCAGTACATGTAATTAATAATAAATAACTAACTACTAAAAGTAATAAATAAATATGGAAAAAATAATAATAATAACATAAAAGGAAAACCATACCTAAACTAAGTAACAAGTCAGGTGGTCCAGCAAGGAAGGAGTGCTGGTTGGGTCAATTGTAAACCAAGTTCTCCACTATGTTGAGTGTTGGTCTATGCAGTGTATGTTGGGTGATGGTGTAAGAGAAAAAGGATCGAATTATGTATGTATGTTTTTCTACTATGGGACATGGTAGATAGACGTACGGTATATCTAGGTTAGCTTGAGTCGAGGATGGTACTACAGTAGGTGGGGTAGTTTCTACTTGATGGGGCTGTACGTGGGATGTAGGTGAAAGATGAAGGTCGAGCTAAGTTGAAGGCAACAACTGAACGTTGGTCCAAAGTGGTTTAGTGGTTGTTGAGTCAAGCAAAAGCATTAGACTTAGGGCTTTTGGATGTGTAGAACATGTTGACATCAGTAATGGTGTCTCAAACGCAACAACGACCAACAGTAGACATAACCCAAAAGCGGTTGAGTTTAGCTCTTCTATTCGAATTGATACTTTATGATTCAAGAAGAAAGTTCTCTTCTTTCTTGATCTTTTGATGCTTGGAAGCTCACAAATCAACTCATCTTCTCTCGATTTTTCCTACAACCCATGAAAGTCTAAAGAGAGGAAACGGTTTGTATTTATGAGTTTAGAGAGAGAATGCAAGTATGTTGAACTTGATTTGTTTATTTACAAATCACATTGGACCCCCTTTCTATGTTTCCCATACTTCAATATTTATAAATATATTGTTCATATTAAATCTTGAGCACGAGATAACTTACAATTAGATATGATCAACCATGGATGAAATTTAACTAGATGCAATTTTACCAAATTTTTATTTTGTTCATATTGCATCTATGGAGTGTCATACCAATAACATATAGCATTTAAGACCAATTCCCTAGCCGCTTGACCACTAATATATCCTTGTACATGGTTGTAACCATATTATCCTTAAGCTAAACTTAGTTCAAACTTTCATACATAAAGTAGGTTTCTTTGAGGGATTAAACTATTCTCAAACCAATTAAAAACACATGCCAAAGGATTTTTCAATATAAGTTCAATTTAATCAAATTCTAAGTCTTTGTTTTTATTCATCTAGTAAAAACTACTCAAAATTCAATATTTTAAATGCAATGAAAGCTTGTTTTTCATGAACCCCAATTTTTATTGGACTTTTCTCAAAAATATTTTTTAATGAAGACCAATTTTTCAATGACTCAAAATTTATCAAATTACATTTATATTTTTAATATCACCTGACTCAACCCTAAAAGACTCACTAACTTAATTTGGACACTTTTGATATTTTCTATTTTTTCAATTGTTCAATTTTTTGGGTTTCTTTATTTTTCAATTTTTTTTTGTGTTTTTTCAAATTTTTAATTTTTTTTTCTATATTTTTTGCATATCTAGCCCAAAAAAAAAAAAACCTAAAATAAAATGGTGACAAAAATGAGATATCTACAACAGTATAATATGGTCTTGATAACGGCATCCACTTGCCCATTTGTTTAGGGATAAGCCATTAAGGTATAGTTTAGCCAAATGTCATGCTTGTCATAAAAAGGTCAAAACTTGTCATTATTAAACTATGGACAATTATCAATGACAATCATATCAAGGACCCCAAACCTTACCAAGATGAAGTATGACACAAATGATTAAACTTCTACTCAATTACCTTTGCTACTATTTCGGCTTAACCCACTTGGTAAAATAATCTACTACAACTATTATGAATTGACGTTATCTAGTGGCCTTAGGAAAAGGCTTGAGCATGCTTAATCATTGTTGGGCAAAAGGCCATAAGCTAATTAAGCTATACAGTTCACTTGATGGTGTATGGCTCAAAAGCTCATGCTTTTGACATTGTGGACGTTGTTAAACTACACCTTTCACATCCCCTTCATGGTTCGCTAGGAATAGTCGAGCCTCAACACTTGAACATATAATGTTTGAGCTTTCACGTAGTTATTGCATACACTTGCATGCAAATCAAAATGATCTTGTTAAGCTACCTTGGGTACAAGACAACAAAGATACAATTGGCTAGAGCCACGCTTGTAGAGCTTGTCATCAATCACGATATAGTTTGCGGCTTGGTACACAAGCCTTTGAGCTTCCTTTTTGTTAGGGGGAAGCACCCCATCTCTTAAATATTCAATGATTAGATCCATCTAAGATATTTCTTTCGGAGAAGGCTACACTTCATAGCATTGTCCCATAACTTCTTGGTTGTTGCTCAGCAAATACTCAATAAAGAGTTGATCATTTAAGTTTAGAAGCGATGTACTAGCTAACTTTGACAGTTTGTCAGTAGTAATATTCCATGTTCTTAGGATGTTTACAATGGTATATGATTGAAGTTCCTCTATCAGGTTAAGTACCTACCTATTACTTCCTCTTTTGCTAGATAATCTCCTTTACCTTAGTTGATAATCAAATCTAAAAACACTTCAGCCTTCTTAGCTCCAACTTCCTTTGCTAACTTTAGTCCGACAATTAAGACTTCGTACTAGGCCTTATTATTACTTGCTATGAATCCAAATTTTAGTGCATATCGAATTTTCACATTGTGTAGCCCTTATAAAGCAAGTCCTACTTTATTGCCTTCTTAAGTCGAAGAGCCATCCACATACAAATTCCAAATAGGTTTTTCAATAATCTTGATACTATCTTCTTCTCTAGTGAATTTTGCCAAGTCTACCAACACTTACACTTTTAGTGTTGTTCTAGGTTTGTACTGAACACTATAGGCACTTAATTTAAGAGCATATTTCATCCTTCTTCCTAGGACATCAAGTTAAGGTAAGGTCTGCTGTAGTGATTGATCCGTAAGAACTACAATTTGGTGAGCTTCAAAATATGGCTTGAGCTTCCTAATTGAAACCACCATAGCTAGCACAAACTTCTCAATCTTAGTGCATCACTGTTTTAATCCTTTCAAAAGTTGGCTTACATAATAAATTGGTTAATGCTCTTTTCCCTCCATATAGAATAATACAAAGGAAAGAGCTTAGTTGCTGACATATAAATACAAAAACAGGTTTCAAAAGCATTGGTTGAGATGATAAGAAATTCTTCAATTCTTTGAATGCAACCTCATACTCATCAAACTACCTATTCTCCTGAAGGTTTTTCAAAAATTTGAAAAATTCAATGCATCTATCTCGTACTCTTCAAGACAAACCTATTTAAGGCGACAATTTGATCTATCAATTCTTGAACTTCCTTAATCGTATGTGGGAACTTCATGGTTTTTAATAGCATCAATCTTCATAGGATTCACCTCAATGTCCTATTGGATCACCATGTACCTGAAAAATCTGCTTAATGTGGCTCCAAAATGGCATTTCTTGGGTTTCAACTTCATATTATATCTCCTCAACGTGTCAAAGGTCTTATGTAATTCAATAGGGTGCTAATCTTCTTCCTTCTTTTTGACTATCATGTCATTGACATAAACTTCAATGTTACGATTGATCTATGGATTAAACATTTTTATCACTAGCCTTGATTAGTCGTACTAGCATTCTTTAACGTAAAGGGCATGACCATACTGTAATATGTTCCAAATTTTATGACAAATGAGGTTTGTACCTCATCTTACTCTTCCACTCTGATTTGATTATATTTGAAAAACACTTGTATAAAGTTAAGTAAAACATGCCTAACAATTGAATCTACCATTTAGTCAACCCTCAGTAAGGGGAAGTAATCCTTAAGGTAAGCCTTGATCAGATCGATGGAGTCTATCTACAAATGTCACTTGCTATTCAACTTCTTGATTATCACATAATTGCCAAGGCTCTTCCCTCATGAATCATACTTTTAGTAACTTTTGGACTTCTTCTACAATTACAACCTATTGTTTAAGGGTGAAGTGTCTTTTCTTTTGCTAAACAACTTTTACATTAGGATCTATTTTCAATTTGTGGGTCGTGACCTCTCACTAAAGGTTCAACATATCCAAAGGAGCCCATGCAAACACATCAGCATTATCCCAAAAGAACTTTATTAGATATCGACAGTGGCTTCCTAATCTTAGTAGTTTTATTTGGCTCACTTCCAAGTTGAACTTCTTCAACTTCTCCTTCAGCATTTTCCACATTGCTTGACATACTTTCAAGATTTGCTTTAATGTAGAAAACTTCCTTATACTTGAGTGCCCTTAAATATAATGACTTAGCCAATTGTTAATCTCCCTTATAGACTTTAACCCATATAGGAGTAGGAAACTTAGCCTCTAAATGTGTTGTTGAAGGAACTATGCCAAACAAGTTCTAGCATGGTCAACCCATGATCAAATTGTAGGGCGACCAACACTTGATAATGAAGAAGTCCACTTTGTCTTCTACCACATTATCATCACCTCTAATATAAATTTAGAGTGTGATCACTCCAGTTACTCATAAGGCTAATTGTTGAAGGCATATAAATCGTAGTCATAAGATCTCAACTGTACCTTAATCTTTAGCTTCATTTGATAAAAGGCATGCTGGAATGTAATATTAGCCGAACTTCCTGTGTCATTTAAAATTTTCTTGACTTCAAAGTTGGTGATCTCATGCTAATCACTAAGGTGTCATTGTGACACCTTTGTATGACTTTGAAATCCCCCTCTTTGATGGAAATGGAGTTATAGACCTTTATTTTTTTTTTTTTTTGGCCCTACATATTGTAAACATAATTTCTGGTGCTAGTAGAGCTTGAAGAGAAAGACCAACCAAAATTGGATGGTCCGCCGATAATGGTGTTTATAACACCATTTGGGGCCCTATTGTTATTACCTCTTTCTTTCACCTCTCTTCTAGCCTAAGGAGGCTAATCATCTTCATCTTACTCATCTCTTATCCACTATATTGGTCATTCAATTTTCTTAGCATCACGAGCTATGAACTTGCTCAAGTAGCCTCTTTGGATTGCATCTTCAATAACATTCTTGAGTTGCATGTACTCATTATTATTGTATCCTTTATCATAATGAAAGTTACAATATTTATTTGAATTCCTTCATGATTGGTTTGCCCTCATGCCTTCAAGCACTTGTAATACCCTTTGATTTCATACTTCTATTAATAAATCTAATATTTGGCGATTCAGGTGGGGGGTGGGGGAGGGGATTGATAGAGTATGCTAGAATCTATGGCCTTTTCCTTTCATTATTATACCCTTCTAAGTATTGATCATCTTAACCACCGTGTCTATCCTTTGCACTCCTTTTGTTCTTGTTCTTCCAATCAATTCTACTTTAGTCGACCTTATGCTAAGCTTTTATATTATCCTCTTGTTGAATTTAAGGAGTAGCCTTGGCCTTGAACTTCACAAATGTCTTTGGTTTATTCTTAACTAGAGAATTAAAGTAGTCTCTTTGTGGCTTCACTCCATAGATTACTACGTTCAAGGCAACGCTCATGTTTAGTTTAAGGATTTGCACCATCTTAGCCATAAAACGAGCCAAGTACTCCCTAATCAACTCATTAGATTTTGTTTGATAATGTTAAGGACAGAGGAATCCTTTATAGGGAGTTTTCTTGCAAGGAAGTGCTATAAAAACATCCTTATTTATCGAGCCTAATTTTTTCTCAATTTTTATTATAAATTTTCCTTAACTCGATCAATATTAAACCCTAGCCTATTTAATATCGATCCTCGACTAAGAGTTAAAGAAAACTGGAATTTTTATTTTAGAAAAAGTTTTGGAGTTGTCATACGACTAGAGTTAGGAAAAAAGAGAGTTGAGTTAAATCGATTGGATAAATCCATTTAACTTAGCCATTGGTTCACTTGAAAAACCAATTTTTAGATAAAAAGTTAAAAAAAACCAAAGATTTTGGATTCGAAGGCTGATCTTTTAAACCCATTGTGGTTATCACTTTCACTTTCCAAATTTTGATTTACTTTTCGATATACCCTTAAAAAAATATTATCTATTCACATGCAAATAAAAATTGAATCTACAAAAAAAAAGATAAATTAAACAATTATTTACAAAAGATGGAAAAAGAAAATTTTCCATAGTTTAAGTCACTCTATAATTACTACAAGTACCTTTGAACCCACTAGCCGGGATCAAACTTCCATAGTTCTTTTGGTGAAAAAAAATTTAAGTGAGTTCGTTTCTTTTAAATTTTGAAAATAATTAGTTTTAAAAGGAAACAGTCTTAATTTGGTGTTCTTATTTTTGGGAAAATTCTAAAAGTATCCTAATTTTTGAAAAAAAAGGTCCATTTATTTTTATTTATTTGGTAAAAAAAATGTCTAAGTGATGAAACTTTATAGAAAAATCCTAAGATTCCTAAATGTAACTTTCCATAAAATATGCAATTACCATAGTTAACATGCCTAACTATAGAAAGATACCTAAAATATAGAAAAGAAGCCCAAATTATAGAAAAAAATCATAAATTTTGGAAAAGAAGCTTGAATCATGGCATCTGAATCATAAAAAATATGCCTAAAAGAATAAGGTCTTAGAACAGTGTTTTACTTATGTAAAATTCAACAAGAAACCCTAAATCTGGAAAGAGTTTATTTATTTTTTTGAAAAAAGGATTTTTCTAAGTGATAAATTGATTTTTCATATTTTCATTTCTTTATTTATTTTTTTATTTTTATGTTTCACTAAATAAAAATAAAATAAAATAAACTTACATATTTTCTTCTTTTTCTTTTTCGAATTTTTTTCTTCTTTTGTTTCTTTTTATCTTTTTTTTTTATTTATTTTACAACTACATTTACAATTCATGAAACAACAAAAAAATTACATAAATAACCAAATAAAAACAAAACATGCTAGACCAAAATGAAGCAGCGATGTGAGTGGGATGGCTCGGCTTGGTTTGAGTTTCGAGTTGGAACTCGGGTCGTCCAACCTAGTCACGTACGCTGCACATGCGTTGTGCAAAAGAGAAGGTAACTAGTTGTAAGATTCAAATCTAGTGGTTTCTAAATGATTTTCAAGTGGATAACTCATTTTTTATGTATATTTGATTAGGGAATATGGGGGTAAGAAACATGCCTTGGTGTTTGGAGGTGGTTTGGTGGTTGTTTGTGAAGGAGTGGGTGGCGATGGTGGTGAGTTGCCACATGGAGGTTGTTGTGGTTCAAGAAGGTATTGAGTGTTGGGTTTTAGAGGATTGTGATCATTGTGGTTGTGTTGGTTTAGCTCAAGTAGTGGTGGTTTAAATAGTGACAACGTAGTCGTGAAACCCTGAGTTAGTAGTTCTTGCGCTAAGAGGCATAACAATGCTTAAGATGGGTAGTTTTACGAAGCCTATGGCCTAAGGATGTTGGTTGTAGTGGTTATTTCTCTCAAAAACAACCACAAACATAACAATTCTAGAGAGAGAAACAATGGCCGTAGATTGGGGTTTGAAGAGAGAGAAAGCTTAGATTTGTGTTTGAATAGCGTGTCTTAATTATTTGTTGTTGATTGTAAAGCTTCCTCGAGGCCCCATTTATACTTGTTGATGCTTAACCAATCATGGCACACATAAAATCTGGCAAATCAAAGTAAATGGGTTTCAATTCGATTCTTCAAATTTGGTGTAAATATCCTGATTTAATGGTTGAAAAGCATCGCTAAAACTTTGTTCTCGCTAACAGAAGTGATTGGGAGCTTTGAAATTCATTACAAAGCTTGAATCATTAAATTTAAGTGATGAGGAAATTCTACACATTTTGTTTTTTCTCAATTTTTCAAGTTCAATTTAGAAGCTCAAATGGATGAATATTAACATGTTTTTAGTCTCAATTCAAAGTAAGCCACATGGAGAATGAGAATCATTCATTCATGTACTTACAGCATTTTGTAATCTTGAGGGGAACGTTTGATAAGCCACCAAATCACACAAGCCGTACAACTTGGCAAGAGTGTAGTAATATTCAAGGTGATTCTCAAGATCTCCTATTATAAGTTTCAAACTGTGGGAGTTTGAGGTATAGAGGGATTACTTCTTCAAGAATTTTTGGGATAAATGGACTCTTCTTAATAGTAAATTGACAACTAGTTAAAATAGGAGCTCTCATATGTGAAAGACTAGCGTAGTGCGCTTACTATGATTGTTTTCCTTTATCTACCTTATTAAGTGTAAGGGTTGGAGTTTCTTATATTACTCTAACCTACTTCCTTACTAGTTTAGGAGAATGGACTGAATTTCTAGAATCCTCGACCTTATTACTCTCGTGCTCTTAGTTATAGTTAAGAGAACTGTTCTTTCAGATAAAATTCAAAATCTCATTCTTTTTTCCTAGAAAAATTCTTAATCTTCTTTCACCAACTACTCCAACCTAGATAGTCAATCTTCATCAAGGTAGTGCCTACTCCCCCCAACAATTGTTAGGAAGCAGTTCTAACACTAACACTTTTAGGTAGCCTAATCTTAGCCATTAGTGAAACAATTCAAAATAGATGGCACCAAAATGTTATTGGTTGAAATCCCAACTAGGTGATGATTCTTGAAAGAGAGAGACAAGTTAGGCTTTGGGGGTACCCAGGCTAGTTCAGCGTAGTTACACCGATGCTTAAGAGTCTATTTAAGTGTTCTTTTTAAGAATAAGTAGGCAAGAAAGTAGTATGAGTATGCAGAGAGTTCTTACAGTAATTGTGCTCTTATATTTATAGGCATCTGTTCGATAACTAATGTGGTAAGCAATTCAACTATCCAAGATATGTAGCAACTCCTTAATTTAGTCACATGCTGGATGCCATGGGAAGTGGACAGTTGTACAATTGAGCTAAGCGGTTGCTAAATTGTTTACACCTAACATTTGAATTCAAATGCTTAACTAAGACAGGTCGAGTTTTCTAGCCCATTGGATGGCCGAGCCTAAAATCCTCCCGGTCGTCAAACAAGGTCAACAAGGCGAAGACATGTCAATAAAGTGTAGAAATTGGTCAATACATCAACAGTAGCTAAAATAGTTAAGATTCACTAACATCAATATTTATAGAAGATAGAGATATAAATTGATTAGACGATATAAATGCAGATATTATAGTTGTTTTTAGAATACTATTAACTATAAAGAACAGGAAGAGAGAGTATCTAAATTATATATTTAGAAATGTGTAATTGAATAAAGTTTATTGGGTTATATAAACGATAATAATAAGTTAAAGAATCGTTACATAATATAAGATTTATAAAATAATTATGTCAATCGTAGCAACAAAATGAACTAATATAAAATATATAAGTATGCATATATATATATATATATATATATATAGCTGTTAAGCTTTAATCTTATGTCAATGGAAGGGCTAGATTTTTAATAATAGATTTTGATCTACAAAGTTATCAATACAGTTTCTAGAGGGTTTACTCTGAGTATTGTTACGCTCCAAATACTGTTGAGTCATAATAGTTCACCGTATATATCAATTTTATGCTAGAAACTATCTACTCAGTTACTAGTATAACTCTAACATATATAAGGCTTATACAACAAACTACTTTAAAGTATTCACAATTTCACAAATATACTAACATTTATATACATAACAAACTTACATTTACAATAAGGCTAGGTACAGAGCATTTATAAAAGTACCTAAGTCCGTAATACGACTTAAAAGTAGGAATCCAACTAAATTGCCCAGGTGATCTAGTTGATCTTAAGAAACCAAAAAGTTCCAAAAATATAGTTCTTCATTAGTTCTTCCTTACTCTAGCCTAAGTATACCCTTTTTGAGCACCTAAGATGATTGTCATGCAGCATATTTACTTAGAACTTGCAAGGAAATTTGTGGGGGAGTAAGCAAACCACAACTTAGTAATGGGCAGGAGCCAAAATGCATATACAAGCATATTAGTATAACTAAGTTATCAAGTAATTATTACGTATAATGCATAAATAAGCAATGTATCATTTATACGATGTTATCCAATCCCTCATGAGATTAGAGAAATTACATCTCCTCTAACCTAGGTCGAGAAGTTTCAATATGATAGCCATAATGCCAATCACAAAGGCCGCAATGCCCTCTCATGGCCAATTTCGAGCTTGTACAATGGAGACTTTAGCTCTACCCACGACTACCTTTGAACTCAATACCCTCAACCTTACTACGACCTCCTCTCCTATCACTTTGTTTGATTAATGATGGAGAAAGGCTAGCTCACTGCACCTCATTATAGGTGTTAGAATTTAGTCAGATATACCTAAACATCCCCTAGTAAGATGTGACACACCATTTACAATTTTAATTCATGTTTCAATTAATCTAGTCAAGGGTGATCAACTAATTCATAATACACCAAATAGGGTCAAGCAACACAACAAACCATATAGCTCAACTACCAATCAGCATCTTAATAACCAAGCATAGGCGTAACATGCATACAAACAACTACTTACAACCATAAGGGATCATATACTTTAGTCTCTACAAATCCCACTTACTTGTACTAAAGATCACTCCAGCAAGTATGTAGTGTCAATTTTCCACTCACTTGGATGTCCTATATATATATATATATATATAAACCTAACTTTAGTTTTTGTAAGATTTACGAAAACGTTAGGGTTTTATCTAATTTTTTGTATTATCCTATAAATTGGTTGAAAAACTATTTAGATAATTATTTTATTGAGATTACATGCACACATAATGTGTGTGTATGTGCGTACATGCACTCTCATTTGATATACCTAAAGCATATTATAATCTTCATACTCTTATTTAATTATAGTTCATCTAATATAGATACACATATACATGTATATGTACCTAAAGAGTATTATTTATGTATTAATACCAATATATATATATATACATACACATTCACTTTAACTATCATATTTTACTTTATAGATTTTATTAATTTATTTAATATTAAAAGATATACATAATTATACTACTACCCATAATATACAATTTCGATTGTTTCAAAATGTACATTTTATAAGTTAAATTACGTGTCAATTATGGGAAGGTCATCTTAGGACAATATTTTCTGTAATATTATAAAAAGGGACCTATTTTACTACTTAAAGGTATCCAATTTTAATAAAGTCAATATCATCGAATTCGTCTAAACTCAACAATATATGTTATGAGTTCTATTCAAAAGATACTTTTTGAAGGGTGCTTTTGATCCTAGTATATAAGTAAATCCATATAGCAAGTAATATCATATTAATATTATATGATCTTTTTAAAATATATTTGTTCACATAAATTTCAAGTAAAACATGGTAAAACACATATTGTCTACCCCTAACATGTGTATATCATGACCCGATTCATATAATATTACGAAATACAAAAAAAAAATAGATAATCATATCTAATCAAAGCACATATAATTATAATTTAACAAAATAATTAATATATTTTAACCTAATATTACCAAAAACATGTCCTGATTATTAATTTAAGCCTTCCAATTGGGAAAATTCATAGTAAATAGCATAGATCATCAAATAATTCTACAAAAATTCCCATAAACTCAACATATATATATATATATGGAATTTAAACAACAACTTGTTTCATTCAAATAAGATTATCGCCTAATTAGGTAAAATTATATTTTTATCTTTAAATTGCGACTAATTAAGCAAATAATAATATTTATATGCAAAATAATCTTTAACAAGTCCTAACATCAAGAAAACTCTCCAGAAATCATTAAGTACCACTTTCACTAATTATTCTTTTTAAATCTATTCATTTCAATAAATTCCAATTTTATCAATTTTTTTAGGCTCAACAATACAATAAATATCAAACATGTATAAAATCAAAATTGAGGTACATAGCATTAAATTATATGTAATAGGGATCCTACATAGTTAAAATATCCTAATATATGCATTTTAGGCTTAAATACAGTAGAGGGCCAAATTTAATAATGGGCTTAAAGCCCATTAATCAAATAGATATAACTTATCGGGCTAAGGTGATAGGGCCTAAGAAGCTAAGCCCACAAATTAGCGGGATGATTAAAGGAGATTTAGCATGGTAAGCTTGGAGTAAAGCCTGTTAGATCGGTCTATCCAATCTAACCTTTCTTGGTTTGGCTTATACTAAAATAATAAATAAAGCTTTTACTTAGGCTTAAACCCATGAAAATAGCCCACTTAAGATCCATTAATAAGGACTTAAATCTCAACCATTGATGACCGTCATGATCTGATGGATGTGATCAATTACCCTTTCTTATAAATACCTTACTCACATCCTTATTTGAAAGAGAAAAAAAACCCCCATTAACGCCGTTACTTTACCGGAACTTTGCCTCAAAGATCGAATACTTAAACATTGCAAGAACACCACCTCGTTCTTCATTAATCTTAGAGTTTGATACCATTGTGCCCCTCCACCTATCACCATATATGGTAGAGCCTTACTAAGATTGCCTACTCTACCTCCCTACACTTCTCTCCTGATCATCTTATGTAAGTCACTCAAGTCATTTCCATGGTCACATGTAACGCGACTTCACACACAATACGCATATGACACTTGCACCCATACCTAACACCCCCACATTTTTATGGCAACTCTACTGGGGAGGGAAGACTTAATACTCACATCTTGGTACCTCCAAGGCGAAGACAACCTAACCCTATTGAAGAAACTAATCAAGAGCAAAATGTTAGTACTATGACCAATGATCAAAATCTACCTCCAATTGGAGACACTAATCAAGGTGATGGCACATAAGAAGGTGTCCTTGATAATGGGCAATTAACACACGAGCTACAGTAAACTAATCGGAACCTAAGTGAACTTATGGCAATGTTTTCTCAATGTGCGCCTGCTTTGGCTACCTTTACTATTACGCAACAAGGAGCAACTTCCTCAAATCCTTCTAATGTCATGCAACAATATACTCCACCTAACCCTTCGGTTGTCAATGACCATGTTGCTCCTAGCGTTAGAGAACAACTTCCTACTATAGAACCTACAACCATGCAAGATTTGTTACCTGAAGTAAGGAATCAAGGAGTTCAGATTGGAGGCTCATCATCCTCACGTATTATGCTGCGTATCACAATTATTGACTCTATTCAACCAATACCAATGAATCCCATGTCTATAAGATCTATACCTATTAATCTAGTGCCCATGCATCCTACTCTTGTGATGTCACTAAGGGTTGAAGCATCTAATCAAAGAGGTTCATTTGTAACCAAAGAAGACTTGGATATATATTTAAAGGAGATATAAGCGAAATCTATGATTGGGATACCAAAATTGAAGCTTCCGTATCACCAACGCATTACCACAAAGTCATACCTTAAGGATTATGTCAGTCTGAAGGTTATGCTATTTAATGGCAAGAAGGGAAGTGCTAAAGAACATTTGTTGAAATTTATCAAGATGCTAGAAGTATATGGCCTAGATGATGATTTGAAACTAAAAGAATTCTCTAAGTCACTCACCGAGAAGGCATACACCTGGTATGTTAATCTCCTTCCAAGATTAGTAGATTCATGGGGTAGTATATGTAAGATGCTTTTAGAGAAGTTCTTCTCCACAAAAGAGAGAGTCACCCTTACTGACATGAGAAGGATCTAACAAAAGTCCAAAGAGATCTGATGGACTATATCAAATACTTTAGGGAGTGCTCACTAGATATACAAGATGTTTGTGATGAGAGAGTGTTGGTCAAGATCTGTATCCAAGGGATGTTTCCTGAGTACACAATCTACCTTGAAAACATATCATTGGCCTCCTTTACTACACTAGTTGAGAACACGCGAAAGACCAACAATTCAATGGCAGGACAAAGAAGTGAAGTTAGGAGATTCAACAAGCGCACTTCGTCTGTAAGTGCGGCTCAGGGCGAATCACTAAGGGGAACAAAGAAAAAAAGAGATGATAAGCCTACTAACACCAGGCCATCTTTGACATATCCTTATCCCATGGCCAAAGTGCATTAAATGCTTAACCAGTAGATCTATGATGGAAACATCAAGCTTCTGAGGGTCGAGTGCCTCCCCACAAATGAAGAAAAGAGTAATCCTAAGTATTGTAGATTTCATTGGATTATTGGTCACCTAACTAAAGATTGTTTCACTTTGAAGAAAATATTCAACGATCGAGTTGCACGTGGTAAGTTGATTAGTGATAACAATGATGTTAGAAACGATCCAATTCCTGCCCATAACAACTGAATGGGTGCTATCAATGCCATTAGCCATGATCCCATCACAACAGAAATAATTGATGCCCGAGCTACTGGAAATGATGAAGATAAAGGAAAGTCAATTGAAGTTCAAGATGATGAACACGTACCTGTTGTTACAGCATTATTGGAGGCAGCTAACTTTAGGAATTTCTTTGATCTCTTAGGATTCAATGAGAAAGCTCGGCATGCGGTAGCAACTGCACTCACACAGATCTCTGAGAGTCAATACGTAGAGTGCAGTTTAATGTAACCTGTGAAGAGGATAGACACAGCATACGAAAATGCGATTTTATTTACTGATGCAAACATGTGTATGAATAATTTCAATCACAATCACCCTTTATATGTGGAAGGTGTGCCTAACAGGTCCCCGATCAAGAGAACATTCATTGATAATGGTTCTTCATTAAATATCATGCCAATGAGTACTTTTAAGGCTGCTGGAATTGATATTCGATGATTGGTTAAATAGCCTATTTCAATAAATAGATTTAGCCATGCCCCTACAAATTCTATTAGGTATGTTAATGTTGATCTCAAGGTTGGCCCTATCTATAGTACTACTACCTTTAATGTGATTGATGCGTCGGTCCAATACCATCTACTCATCGGTAGGAAATGGCTACATGATCATAACTTGATCCCATCCACATTACATCAATGTATTAAGGGCCATTAGAAAGGGAAGGATGTATTTATTCAAGCTACTAAGAATCCTTTCAAGCAATACAAATGATATTTCACTGAGTCAGCCTACTTTGATGAATTTACTGAAGAAGGCAAAACCGTAATAGCTAAGCCGATTGGTGTCCCTTTACCTACATGGGAAGAAATTTAAGATGGTCAATAGAAGAAAAGAAAGATGCATAGGTGTCGTAGGGGAAAGAAGAAGAATAAGCAACCTAAAGGAATTGAAAGCTTCGTTCGAGAAGATAGAAGAAGGGTATACTGCTTATGATGGTCTCAAGGGTCTAAGGAGGTATATTTTTTCTCTTCAAATCCTACACCAGTGCAAGAGGTCTAACCCGCCCCACAATAGCTACAAGACCAAATGAAGCCACAGGCTAAGGAAATAGAAGAATTAGATCTAGCGCAACTGGGAGAGTCGCAACGGCCAATCTTCATAAGCAAGAGCCTCTCATAAGAAATAAAAGTTCATATTATCAAGTTGCTAAGAGAATATAGAGACATATTTGCATGGACCTACGAAGAGATGCCAGGATTGAACCCTAATCTCATAGTACACAGATTAAGCATTGCCCCGAGAGTTACACTTGTAAAGCAAGGATAAAGGGCTTGAAGTCTAAATTAAGCAAGAAGTCGAGAAGTTATTATGAGCTGGATTTATAAGGCCCATCCAACATCCTACTTGGCTTGCTAATATTGTTCCTATAAGAAAGAAGAATGGATAGATAAGAGTGTGTATGGACTTTCAGAATCTAAACAAAGCTTGTCTTAAAGACAAATTTCCTTTACCAAACATCGATACTCTGATAGATGCAACTGCAGGACATGATTTATTCCCATTTATGGATGAATTCAATGGTTATAATCATATTAAGATGGCAATTGGGGACGCGGAGTGTATTGCCTTTCAGACACCAGTTGGAAATTTTTATTATACCGTCATGCCATTTGGAGTTAAGAATGCAGGCACCACCTATCAAAGGGCAATGACTGCTATATTCCATGACATGATGCATGACTTTGTGGAGGATTATGTCGATGATATAGTCATCAAGTCTAAAAGGGCACATGATTACGTAGTTCATCTATAAAAGGTTTTTGAACAATGTTGGCTATACAAGCTTCGCATGAATCCTCTCAAGTATGTTTTTGGAGTGTCCTCAGGAAATTTTTTGGGGTTTGTCGTCTATCAAAAAGGAATTGATGTTAATCCTACGAAAGTGCAAGCTATAAGAGCGATGCCATCCCCTATGACTTTAAAGGAACTAAAAACTTTCATGGGAAAAGTCTCTTATATCAGGAGGTTTATACCAACACTTGCTGAGATTTCATACCCATTGTACCAACTTTTGAGGAAAGGAATTTCATTTGAATGGGAACAAGTCCACGAGGAGGCAATTCAAAAGATCAAGTTGATCTTGACTTCTCCTCAGACCATGACCATGCCCGTTAAAGAATTACCATTAATTTTATATTTTACGTCTACCGATAAGTCCGTTGGAGCCCTACTTGCACAAGAAGTTGATGGTTGAGAGCGACCTGTATACTATCTAAGTTGAACCCTTCAAGGCAGTGAGGTTAAGTACTCAGCTTGTGAGAAATACTGTCTCGCATTAGTATTTGCCATGCAAAAGTTGCAGCATTACTTCCTTGCGTAAAAGATCAATCTAGTAACTTGTTCAGATCTAATCAAGTATTTATTATCACAACAGGCTTTATCAAGACGAGTTGCTAAGTGGTTACTCCTTCTTGGAGAAGTTGATATCTCAGTGAAATCCCTTAAGAACATCAAGTCACAAGCCCTAACCGATCTATTAGTACACTTCCTAAATGCCTAAGAGGGGACATGTATTAACATCACCTGACCGTCAAGAGATACCCTTAGCATTTAAACTTGATTTTCGATGCACCAATAATGAAGCCAAGTACGAAGCAGTATTACTTGGTTTGTTATATGTACGAAGAGTTAGAGTGCATAATTTGTGTATTCGAGGTGATTCAAATTTAATCATTAGACAAGCCACGAGTAAGTTTAGGATGAAGGAACCTACACTTACGCCTTATAGGGTTGTAGTGCAGGTTGTGGTAAAAAAATTTAATTCTGTACAGTACGAGCACACGAGTCAATCGGTGAATAGGTATGCCAATGCATTAGCCACACTAACATCTAAAATGTCGATTCAAGATGTTAGTGGTAATGTAAATATCCAAGTAGTTAAGAAATTTATACCGTGTACGGCTTTAAATTTTGTTAGTGAGGATGAAGACATGCAAGATGATTAGTGCGGTCCATTCGTGGAACAGTTAGTGTACCCTAATGCGGCTTCTATTTTGGCTTTGAAGAATTTCGTTAAAATCAATGGAATGTTATATTATAAGGGTCCATAAGGTGTTCTTTCTCGATGTATTGGTTCTAAGGAAGCTCATCTTAAATTAGAGAAGTATCACCAGATCTGGTGTAGGGAGGAAGGGCCACCACTATATTGTCGTATTCAATGTGTAAGGTATTATTGGCCATTGATGGCTAAAGATGTACTTCAAGTGTAAGTACATTGCCTTAAATGTTCTAAGCTTCTAGACCAAAGTGAGTGTAATTTTGCATCTAGTGCTGGAGATTAGAGGTGACCGTACATTGACTACTTGAGAAACAATGTGTTACCGATGAATGATAAGGATGCTAAGCTTGTAAAGCGAAAGACCAGGAAGTATCTTATGCATGAAGGTGAGCTCTACAGAGTATCGTTTATGGGAAAACCCCTAAAGTGTATTGCTCCTCCTGAAATGGAAATGATTTTGACTGAGGTGCATGCTAGAGAGTGCAGGGAGCATCAAGGAGGAAGGAAACTATATTATTATCTACTGAATAAAGGATACTATTGGCCAACAATGGAAGTGGATGCTTTCAACTTCGCTAAGAAGTGTGTTTTCTATCAACAGCATGGAGATGCCATTCATGCTCCTACGGTCACACTACATATCATCACAACTCCTTTGCCTTTTCATACGTGGGCTTTTGACCTTGTTGGACCTATACATCCACCATCGAAAGGATGCATTTAGATTTTGGTAAGAATAGAATGGTTTACGAAGTGGGTGGAGGCAACTCCTTTAAGGAAGGCTACAGGACTAGTAGTTGTAGGTTTCATGAAGGAGAATGTCATATGTAGGTTTGAAATCCCGAAGCGTATTTTATCTAACAATTGTACTCCTTTTATCAATTCGCATGTCCGCCAACTATTGGTTTCCTATAATATTGACCCTGTAAAGTCTACGCCGTATTACCCGAAAGGAAATGGATAAGTTGAGGCTACTAACAAAAGCTTGTTGAAGATACATAATCGCATGGTTCATGATAATCATAAGGCATGGCATAATAAGCTACCATTGGCGCTTTAGGCCTATAGGATATCTAAACGAAGGCCGGCGCAAGCAACTCCTTTTTCTCTAGTATATGGGACTGAGGTAGTAGTTCCCATAGAAGTCTTAATCCCATCTGCTAAGTTAGCAATCGATGCCGAGCTCGAACTTGACACATTGCAAGTGATGGATCTGGAAGCATTAGACGAAAGGTGTAATATCGCCAAACATAATCTCATCAATTATTAACATAAGCTTAGAGTGGCATATAACCATCTGGTGAGAAAGAGATCGTTCCAATAAGGCGGCGTCGTACTTCATGCAGCCGAGCATGTGCACCGAGGTACCCTAGTGCCCAAGTTTACACCAAAATGGGAAGGACCTTTTGTAGTTGAAGAAGTATACGAAAGTAGATATTGCAAACTCAAGAATCCCAACACGAATGCTATTACTACTCTTATCAATTTTCAATATATCAAAAAGTTCCATTTGTAAAAAGGAAACTATGATAAAGTTAAATGAATGAAACTTACAGCTCGAGCTATACGACCTTGTTTTGGATATCTATTCCTACTATTATCTCCTTTGCGCACCTTAGGTTAAAAAAATAATAATAACGAAGTATTGGTGTTTGTAATGCTACTTCTTAGTAAGAGACTTGTCTTCCAAGTGCGCAATATACATCTATCTTATAAGTTATTGACTGGTTGAAGCTTTAACTCCTAGGTGCACTATATGATGTTCTATCGAATAAGACAATGACTTACACTATTTGAGTACACATTCGTGAAGCATGTAAAAATAGTTAAGCAGTGGGTAATACCCCCTTAACTCACGACATTACTACCTAATGGAACTAACATTCCTCGTTTCAATCAATATCTCCATACTGTTGGATCATATATTCGAATCCTTGCTTGCAAATGGAATACACTTGCATTACGTAAGGTCTTCTTGAAAATTTATCAAGCCATGAAGTAAACTATCATGTAAAGTGTTACTAAGGAAATGTAATGTTTTCTAAGCGCATAATGATGTGAACTTTCAAGGGCTTACTAAATCAACAAACAACTTACATCAATTCACAATGTTCCATGTAAAGGCATAGATCGCAAATAAGCGAGAAGCGAAACTACACATACTAAGCTTAACAAGTCCTTAGACTCTATTAAAAAAAAGGGGGGGGGGGGGTGGTGGGGTATGGCGCGGGGTAAAGAGAACAAAAGTAATATTATCAATACTCAATACTAGATGCTACAATAGAATCAATATCTATGCCTACTAGACACTCCTTTCTCTTAAGTTTGGCTTTAAGTAGCTCCATCTTTCCTCAATGTCTCGACTGCCCAACACCTTTTGAGCTTCAGCTACAATGATTTCCATCTTGTTGAGCTTGAACCTAAAGGTACGTACTGTAATGACACTACTAATCAAAAGTTTGAGATTTTCTATAGATAGCTAGCACCAAACCTCATCAAACAGCCCCACAACTTGCCCAAATATGCCCAAGATATGAGTAGTCACATTGGAACCCAAACAAACCAATCCTACCCAAAAATCCTCCCCCCCCCCAATCCTATGTAAGCGCTCTAGTGGTGCTAAGAGGTTAGAAGGTATCGTAAAGCCATGAAAGGAGGAAGTATCTCTCGAGCTCGCTACCATCTTGGTTGTTGATTCTTATCTCCATATTGTATTGTTCTAATCTCTCGGGGAAGTGATGATGTGGGATCCCTTGGAACAGGCAAAGTCACGTCACTACAAAGGGTAGGAATGTTGCTAACTACAGTAGCATCCATGGAGGCATTGGGAGCAGCATGTATCTCTTTATCACAAAATCCTATACCTATCAAAGCATCAGTAAATGCTTGGATCACACTTTCCTCTAAGAGTAAAAATTCACTATCTTCACAATCGTCAATGATATCAAACACATCGAGGATTCTAATATTACCATGGGTATCTTCATTAACCTATTTTGTGGAGTCTGTTCTGTCATTGAATTGTCCCTCTTGGTCATCATCAATGTCTGTCACGAAATTTTCTCTATCGTCATCTGTGTGTTCAAGAGAATCCCCATAATCAACCAACTCAACGTCATCTTCTCCTTCGTCCACAATCTTAATAATAGCAAGCATCTCTTTGGCTTAAAGTACCTTTCCCATACCATGGTGACTTGGAAAAGGACGAGTGATAGGAGGGATACTGCTCACTCCATTAAGATGATGCTTCATCACTTTCTGTTTAGTAGAAGTGACATCCTTCTCCTTTCCCTTTAGCTCCTATGACATACACAAAATTGAGAAAACTAAGAAGAGTAAGTTTCAAGAAAATATTAGTGTATAAAAAAGGAGGAAGGAGAGTATAATGATAATGCTACCTCATGAATGCAGCTACGCTTAGGTTGTCTAATGATCAATGGGGGAGAAGGTAAGTGTTCGCTTTGTGATTTACCCCGAGCATCATCAAACAACTTCGCATTATTAGATGATTTTGGATCTTCCTTGGGTCGAAAGTGAAATTCATATCTCTAGATGACTATTTCAAGCAAATCCCCTTCAGCTGTCTCCGAGACATACTTCTTAAACCCATCCAAGCAGTTCTTCCAATATGTGAGCCAGCCACTCGAAGCAACCCTAGAACAACTCATAAAAGGAAAGAATAATTGCCTGATCCTCCCATGAATGTTCTTCCGGCTCTCAAGTCTGAACGTCTTACAAGACTCATCAAAACTTTAGCTAATGACCAAATCATGAGGTACTCCTTGATCAAACCGCAGTTGTCGAGCAACCCAATTAGGTAAATATTTCATGATACTACACTTAAGGAAGCAATTAGAAGCATCAGCCTAACCATAAAGTGACAGAAGACCCCCAAGTATACTCCATAAGATAAACTCTACCTCAACATCAGAAAGCTCATCATGAAGCTCTATCAAGTTTGCTAAGTCCTTTGAACCGGAAGGGTAGATTTCTAAGTACCATTCATATTCAGGCAATTCCTTTGTATATGGACGAAAGCTAAACTCATGACAAGTACTAATGACATTCTTCAAAGTACTTGGGAGTTTTCTATTGACCCATCCCCAAGCCTAAGGCCTAACGGCAACAGAATGTGTAAGTGAGAGACCAGAATATCTCCTATAATGCTCATAGAAGAACATATGAAGAAATACTAAGTCTATATGCGACACCACAACGTATCTTCCTTGCAAGCGTATCGAAGCTTCATGAAAGAGGTCCAAACGCCCATACAAGGAACCCAAGTAAAAAGGCCCCAAAGCAAAACGTTCCCCTCATACGATACCAATGGCCAAGTAGAAGAGTCGAGGACTAACGCCTTTTTCGGGGCCCCCTAGGAATACAAACGATGACAACCAACAAGCAATGAAAGCTTCTAACTCGTACTTGAAACATAAGACAAGACATATTAGGTTAGGGTTATTAAGTAAACATCAACAGGAAAAAAGGTAAACAATGACTATGCCACATCAAAATGTAGGAACTTACTTGCATTGATATCGAGGCCCCATCTTATCACCCTTTTATGGCCTAAAGAAATGCTTGATCCATGCACTAAGTGTACCATGCCTGTAAGTATCTAGAGCTTCTCTTTTGTCCACTTCTAATAGTTTAATCAGTGCTCGATTGTCTTCCGAGATTGAAGTCATGGTGATGTTGGTCAGTCCAAGATTAGAAAGGCTCAGGAGGACTGCAACATCCTTTAGTATTGGAGTGATCTCACCCTACGCTATCACAAAGGTATGTGAGTGAGTCTTCCAACGGGACATGATAGCTCGCCAAGTTTCTATTTCTTGCAAGCGATGTAAAGTTAAATGAAAAGACACCTATATGGGGTAATACACCCCTGCTTCTTCCAAAACAGATGCGTATGTGGGATTCTTGAAAATATACATTACCCAAGACAACCAACCATTCACTATGTGCTTTAGGCCATCAAAACTACTATTTGAAAAATGGATTTCTTTCTTCTCGTTTCTAAAACACAACACAGAATCTACTTCTATCTCAACCCTCTTACGTACTGGAGGTTCTTATCTTATGAAACGTAGCTTACCATCTTTAGGTGAATGTGGATGTGTATCCTGCCTCTTTATGTCTTGCCAGAAGAAGTCACCTTCAATAATTGGGTTTACCCGCTTGTCTCGAGGTAAGGGGGCCACCGAGATGTGATCCTCAGAATATGCTAAAATTTCATTGTTCTTATTAGTATTGTTACTACGAGAATGGCTCTTGCCAAATTCTTTGCCCGTGTCAATGATCCCTAAAAGTAGTAGTGATGTCTATATGAAAGAAAGTGAGCACCTGTAAATGAAGGGGAACAAAGGAGTTAGTAGAAGTAAGGTGCATTGAAAAAGTATGACGTCCAATTACGAAAACTAGAGATGACATATATGCATAAGGACTCTTGCGATACGTGATGACAATACACAATTCACATATGAGATTAGTGATACTACACCTAGCTCACATGCTTATGATGATGTTTAAATGATGTTTTCTAGCACATGTTTGTATTAGAAGACTAACGTTCAACACCTCATGTTCAACTCATGTAATGGGACCTCACATCGTGTTTAGTGCTCACATCATGTCCAATGTTGTGTTCAAGAGTTATATAGTTCTCATGACTCATGTGATGCCCAAACCTTGCGCCATGTTCAAAACTCATTTTGTGTTCAAGCCTTATGTCACGTATAGGCCTCATGCGATATCATGTTCAACACATGTGACATGTTTATGATTCATTCCATATTCAAAGCTCATGTTACATTCATAGATTATGCCGTATTAAAGATTCACTTTGAGTTCAAGACTCATGACTATGGCTTACACTCACTTACGTTAGACCCTAATGTTCAAGGCTCATATTCACTGTCATGTTCAAGGTTCAAATGCGACCCCCATGTTCAGCTTAAATACCAAAAGTGGTATACTCAAGTTGCATATTTAACTCATGCGTACTCATATAGAAAGTTTAAAAGTGCTCATGTTAGAAGCATACACATGCTCATGCCAAAGAGACTATGCTAAATTGAAGTGTACAATCCTCATGTGTTCAAGCGCAAGATTTATGTCTTGTTCATGTACGTTGAGCTCACGAACTCGCGCTCTACTCTTATGCGCTCATGTTCAAGGTTTATGTTCAAATTCACATTTTATGGTTATGTAAAGGCTTCATAGTTCTTCTACATGATTATTCCATGAGTGTTTGTATTGAGTGGTAATGAAGTTCATTTCACGTATTGTCTCATGAGTACTTATGTTAAAGGGAAGTTATGTTCAAGTCAAGCGTGTCACTCTCATATGTTCATGTCTAAGACTTGTGTTCAAACTGTATAAGCTCAACTCATGCTCGACTCTCATGTATTCGTATGTGCATGTCCTTACAATTCGAGACTCGTGATTCGATTCACATTTTATGTCGCAATTGGCTTTATAGAAGTTACGAAAGGAGGCCACGTATAACCTAAGTGTTATACCTCTTTGCTGCCACCTATTGATGAAGATCAATACTCAAGTCACGATCAGAAACCCTTAACCTTCGGTTAGCAAATAGTCACGGTCTGGGTAGTAAAGAGTCTACCCTCTTTAAACCGTGCCAATTTGCTAACTATTGTTAGTTCGAGATGTAGTCCTTAAGTTACAATCACAGACCTTTAGCCTTCAACTGTAGGTGGTTGCAATCCGAATGGTCAAGAGATCCTCTTCAAACCAAATTCTCAAATGTTGATTATGCTACCTGCAAAGCATGGAAAATGAAGAGATGTCATTTTTTAAATTAAAAAAAAAAAGGGAGGAAAAGGATGTTATGATTGATTATCTAAAGACACACATCAAAGCACGAGTAAAATTACAAGAATAAAGGCATCAAGTAGTGGAAACTATCTCATTATTCATCATACGAAGAAGAAATAATGGAGCTAAAGAAAATGCATGAATTTAGGTTATACACAAGATTCTCAACATCTCAAGTCAAGTAAACAATGGTTATTGAAATATCGAAGCAAACAAATGGATGAAAATGAGAGTAATGTATTCTTATGGAGAGGTAGCTAGGGAGCTACAGGTTCCAAGGTTAGTTTTGAGGACAAGTACTACTACTTATTTTCTCAAACTTTCATTGCTTAACCAAAAGGGCAGCCTGCCTCACCAAGAACATTAACGCCAAAAAAATACACCAAAAATTTTTCTTCATGAAATTGAACTACATGCTGGCATTTAACAAATCTAACCAAGCAATTACTGAAAGGGTTCTCGCTAAATTCCATGAAGGTACTAAGGAAGCTACAACTATCATTTAGAACACACCAGAATTCTTAGAACATGATTTCCTAAACAAAACAGAAGCAACTCTCTCAGTTCTTATCTTCCCTATTGATATATTCATAAGCGCTCCAATGCTCCTTCATTTAGTTTACTCAAAGAAGACAGAAGCTACATTTCCTAGCTAATACATGAGATAGCATATAAATCCTATGGCCTGAAAACTGAATCATTGAAAGAGTATAAAGCAAGGCCTTGCCAACTAACCATTTAAGGAGAGAGAATGGAGGATGTCCCATATTGAGTCTTATCCAATAAAAACGTCACCTTTGAGGCACCTGCATCCTTAGCATTCTAAACAAGCTCAAAGAGAATCCCAGTAAGTAAAATCCTCTGAAGTGAGCATACACCAAGCCTATTAGCAACATCATTAGATATGTTCCTATGAACAAACTTCTGAACCAATCGCTTTGCATTGAAAGCCATATTGGAGCTGCTTCCAAATGTGTGATCAGAATCTTCGGAGTTAAGTAGCTAAGGAACATCCATATAAAATAATTCACTAGTAGGGAACAATCTACTTGTTACATCAAAATATCTACATAGTCTACTGGTTTCAAGAATTCTATTACACCAAGCTCTATGAATAATTCTCCAAAAATCGGTCCAAAATCTTTCTAGGATAGATTTCAAGTTATAAGGTCTAAATGCAGTTGCAGTAAGTGAAATCATCCAGTTCACTTTTCCATGTTCATCCTCTAAGGAAAAACAGATCTTTTAAGTCCTAAACCTTGCAACATGTCCAGAATCCCGAATTTTTCAAAAGTTCCATAGGGCATTCAAGGCAAGACGACACACAACATACAGTAAAAGGGTATAGTATAAAATTAGAGTTCAATGGCAATACAAGGAAGTAAGAAACAGTACATAAGAATTCAGTCTAGCAAGCTTTCAACTCCACCAACAATAAACAAATAATACAACCATCTACCACAGCAAAAACTGGATTCTGAATTTTATAAGCCTAAGACCATGGTTATTTTCACCAGATGAACACGGAGCAAGACATAAAAAAATAAAAAAACAAAAAAGAGGGAACAAAAAGAGTAAATAAAATAGGAGTGGGTGTCGCAATTTGCCATGCTCACCAAAGGAAGCTATCGTTTTTTTTACTACAGCAACTGGGTTCAAACTTATTTTCATCACCGTCATTAGCCAATCGAAGGTCGAGCTTGTGTACTATATTACAACTTAGCTTGGTCACAATTGAAATGGGAAGCTCAATATTTTCCTACCCATCCATTAAAGAAGCTTGATTGTTGGCATTATGTTCCAGTGGTAGTATAAAAAATGGCTGCTAGGTTTTGTGGGTCTATCACCTTTGAGGCAATTGAAGACATGAAGAAAAAGTGTAGGACACTTGATAGGTTGTTAATGGGGTACAAGATAAAAGAAATACTCTACATCTCATTTTGGTATCGTACTACTATTATAGCTAAAAGGGCTGGCATAAATTTTTCTGGTGTTAAATGATGGAATATGATATGGGCCAGTTGTGGAATGTAAATTACAATGTAGGGTTAAGCCATACTTCAAATTGGGACTATGCTACGGATGGAAATTGCAACATAAAAAGGCTCTATGCCACAATCAAGCATCTCTTCTAAAAAAAAAAAAAAAGGAGGAGTAGGGAGATGAAGAAAATATTGAAAATAATTAGAGCTTAATCATCGAAGGATGAAAAATGGAAGGTTAATTATTGATAAGGATACCTTTTTGAAATATTTTCAAAGAATTTCTCTAAATAGAGATTTGGAATTCCGTTGAGCTTCCGAGGCACTGCCCCTGAAACCCCATAAGGGACGCTGTCCCCTTAACCCCTGCCATAGCAAGACCACCGTGCTTACCAGTCATAGCATGATAAATAAAATCCAGTTTACACAAAGTTTTTACAAAATATGTGAAGACCTTATAAGAAGAATGCCCTTATATGAGGAGAAGATCAAGATAACATTTGATACATAGAGTCAACCTAACGAGATCACTAATGTGAGCTTAGCATACAAATTCAACACAAGGGAGTAAATAAGTCACATAGATCAAATCGAACAAACAAATCAGCTCAAGAAGAGACAGCTTAAAGAAGACATATTTCAGAGTGTTGCCTTGGGGGCAACATACAATGTAACCCAACTGAGGCTTGACATACGATTAAGAGGTGCTGCGGACTCGCGTATTAACATAATTCTCAAATTAATTTAGCAGTGACGTAGCTATTTAATAACGCGCACACGCCTTAGTCATCTAAAAAGCTCACTCAATGCCCAAACCCCTTCGACTTCATCTGAAGGACTTTGGTTAGAGGGGCAAAATGTAGAAGGCCAAATTTAATAATGGGCTTCAAGCTTATTAATCAAATGGATTCAACTACTAGGGCTAAGGTGACAAGGCCCAAGGAGCTAAGCCCATAAATTAGCAGGATGATCAAAGGAGACTTGGCATAGTAGACTTAGAGTAGGGCCTGTTAGATCGGTTCATCCAATTCAACCTTTCTTGGTTTGGCTCACACTAGAATAATAAATAAAGCCTTTACTTGGGCTTAAACCCATGAAAATAGCCCACTTAAAATCCATTAATAAAGAGCTTTAATCTCAACCATTGATGACTGCAATGATCTGACTGATGTAATCCATTACCCTTTCCTATAAATACCCTACTCACATCCTTATTTGAAAAAGAGAAAAACCCCCATTAACACCGTTACTCTATCGAAACTTTGCCTCAAGGATGAAACACTTAAACACTTTAAGAACACCACCTCATTATTCATTAATCTTGGAGTTTAATACCATTGTACTCCTCCACATGTCATCATACGTGGTAAAGCCTTACTAAGATCGCCTACTCCTCCTTCCTATGCTTCTCTCCTAACCATCCCATACGAGTCACTCAAGTCATTTCCCTGATCATGTGTAACGCGACTTCATATGCGGCACACACGTGACACTTGCATCTGTACCCAACACCCTTACAAATACTAATAAAGAAATCGTTAAAAAATATAAAAAAATTTATGGGTAGCTGTGAATCTGTAGCTTAGGTGTATGTAATCCTTCATGACAAATGTTTAGTTAATGTAGTAAATGATCACGCAAGAAATTAGTGTATTTATGCTAATAACCTATAAGAGAGAGAAGGAAAATCATTTGGACTTCAAAATGGTTTGGAAAATTAGGAAAAACCTTTCTAACATATTGCTCATGTAAGTTAGAGTCTAAGAACATTGGGTGTTGAATTTGGAGATTTAAAGAAGCAATTTAGAAAAAAATTTAAAAAAAAAAAATAGGTGTAATCTGATCACTAGAAGGTATGGAAGGTTAGGGGGTTATTAGAGCTTGACTACCACCACCACTAGGTGCCATACCCACCTAGTGCCACCAACAAGGAGCGAGGAGCCACTTTTAGAGGCCAATTCTCCAATAAGCTCCATCTTTAACCCGATTTTATGTAAATTACTAAAAATACCTAGAAAATTATGGAAAAAAATTATTCTTTCATATTTTTGTGTATAGAATCAAGGAAAAATATCAATTTGTATAAATTTAGTAACTAATATATATATTCTTAAGAAATAAAAAAAAAAATTGGACAATTTTTGAAGCTAAAATAAATTATGTAAATGACGTAGTTTTTATTTCAAATTTTTTCTACAGACTATCCTAACTTAATACAAAATTACTATGTCAAAGTTTTTTGTGATGCTATTTTTTATATTTTTATTTGATTTTTGAGCTTTAATTTATGCCTAAAATGGTGATTTAATGAAGAATAAGGCGCTTGTCTTAGTAATCCTACTTAGATACTGAGTTTGAATCATATTTGGAGCATGTATAAATGTTCTAGAGTGATTGGGATTGATTAAGAAAGTGAGAAGTTATGGGAAGTGGAAGTTGACCTTAAATAATGAAGTTGACATTTAACTAATTTTGTAAATTTGAAACAATTGATGAACTGTGATGGAATATATGAGGAATTGGGAAGAAATGAAGTTAAGGAAGGTTGTTCAAGTGTTACTTATTGTTTAAAAACTGATTTCATAACTATAAATTTGAAGAAAGTCAAGAAATAGACTAATTATAAGACATTGATAAAAGGTAGAGGATGATTCAAAGGATTTCGGTAATGAATAATGCACCAAATCAATGCTTAGAGAGCAAGTCAAAAGAAAAAAAATTAACAAGTAAATGTGAAAACAGGGAAAGTAGAGAATTAGTGAAAGGATGATATTATTAAAATTTCTATAGATAATAAGGTCAAAGGGTAACTTAAAAGATATTGTAACAAGAGCTTACCTTGGAAGAGTTTAGAGGATGTCTAAGAGGATTAAATCAATATAATAAATAACCCTTGAATAGCTCAAAGGTAAACTCAAAGAGTTTTGGATTAAAGAAAAGTACTCAGAACCTAGCTTAGAGGATTTTGATTAAAGAAAACCACAATAAGTCCACTCAGATGATAGCTTAGAGGGTTTGACTAATTAGGGTAATTTGTAAAAAATCGTGAACTTATCAAGAAATCATGATTTTTGAGTAAAATTAACTTATAAAATTTATGACTAATCAACCAAAAACATATAAAATGAACTAATGATTAAGAAATTAAGGCTTGAAAACTAATCTATTGTGTATTTTTAGGAGTAATTGAAGATCAAGGTAGCCACGGTCGAGAGTAACAACTAGAAAGTATAAGTAAGTTAGGATCTATGCTTAGTGGCATATTAAAGTATCATGTCAAGATACTTGGAGAAGTAAAAATGCTTGTTTGTGGTTGTAATTAAATTGTGTATACATGTGCCATGTATGTGCTTATGATATTGAGTGGTGATTAGGATTTGAACTCCAAGTACTACTTTCTATTTAATATATCATGTCTTATGTATATGAACTTAGTTGCTTACTTAATAAACTGAACTAGTCTTGAATTGATTAAAGACCTAGCCTGACATTCACAATAATACAATAGGGGTTACAATGAGGTTGTTAGATTAAATACTGACAGTTCAATGACGATAACAAAAATGGTCCTTTTCTCGCCCTTAGTCAAACTATGTAACAAGAGAGGGAGTCGACGCAAGGTTGAGAACCATGGTTCGAATGTTGTCTAAAGAAGAGAAGTGTCTCCATTGCACAAGCCCAGATTTAGTTTAATAGTATCGCATTGAAAATCTTCAAAATCTAGGTTAGAGTAGATGGAATTACTCTAACATCACATTAGACTGGTTAAACATTGTGAGATGCTATATGATTTGTCTATTACATTTGCATTTAATTAATGATTGAACAACCATGCTTATTAATGTACTCATATGACTCTATTCCTTCTTATTGAACTAATTGAGCTCACATCTGAATAGATTATTTTGTAGGTATAAAGTAGTACCAGAAGATGCCTCAATACAGTTATCCATAGGTTAGTTTTGACGAGTTAGGGAATGAAGTGTTGAAGTCTGATGAATAAATCATAGCTCCTGTTATTTTTGTTTTTCTTTTGTAGGAGGATTATAAGGTCTTCCTAAGAGGCCTTATAATCTTCACTAGCTTACTATTATTTCTATATGCGTAATAAAGTTCTCTTGTAGAATCATACAGTTTCTTTTGAAAACTATGAAACTTTTGTTGTATATGAGGTTGTAAATAAGAACTTATCTATCTATAATTATGAGAATATGTATTTTGTAAAGTATTACTCTACAGGTCTTATCTATTATAGGTGCCCATCTAACTGCTTCAAAGTTGGTTAGGTTATCATTCGCCTTATGTGGACTATGCTTATGTTAGTAGCTAAGGGGATAGCCTATAACTTAGGTTGGTTTAAACAGCAAGACTATTGCAACTCCTCAAGTTTAGGGTGTAATAGTTTCTAAGTGGTATTAGAGCATGGTTTGTAGAGAACTAAGCTTTAAAGCATCTAATTAAAATGAACTAGACATTAAGAACACTAAGAGTAGGAAAAGTAAGTAGGTCGTAAAAGATTTAGATTTATAGATATATATCTAGGTTATCTATATATAAGAACTTAAATAGGGGCAATGTCACCAATTGTACCCAAAATTTTCAAAAAATTTTAATTATACACCTTAACTTTTATATTGGTTTAATATACACCCAATTGAAGTTTCACTTGTATTAATATACACCTCTATTAACTTCACTTAACACCGGTTGTCTAGTAAACAGCATGAACCTATTACCTGATGATATGTAGATTATTTCATTTTACATCTCTAAACAATATTTTCTCTTTCCTACTCACTTGTCTACATAAGAAAAGAAAAAAAAAAATCAACAATACACATCAGCAAACTAAAAGTAAATAAATTCTTTGAAAAAAAACGAAACAATGAAACCCTCACTAATTGAAGAAACCCAAGTAGAGTGAAAATACCGATGCAATCCCTAATGTGAAATCAACCCTCTTAATGAAACCTTAGAGAAGTTGTCTTGCCAGAGTTTGTGATTAACAAGAGAGATGACAGGATGAAGGAGCAATGATATAAGGTACATATCCCATCCTTTTGCTGCTTATAGTAGTTCGAAATTTAAGGTTGATATGTAGAAAGAAGATGACAATTTTCTATGTAGGCAACTTCAGGTTTTATTGTTCTTGCAGTTGAAATCCTAACTTTCAAACCACAGTTGAACAAAGGATTAGAAATAGGATTTAAGTGTTAAGGAGGGTGATCAGACAATTCTAGGGTTTATGTTTTCAATAGGGTGCTGACGTGCATGACTGACGTGGATATCTGTAATGGAATGATCCACATGTCATCATGTAATTGGCTAATGCTGTCTATTAGACTACTGGTGTTAGGGGAAGTTAACAAAAGTGTATAATAATACTAGTGAAACTTCAATTAGGTGTATATTAAAACATTATAAAAGTTAAGGTATACAATTGAAAAACTTTGAAAAGTTCAACTACAAATGGTGACATTTTCCCAACTTAAATAACATAAAATGAAAACAAGTAAAGGATGATGCTAATCTAACTTGTGTTATATTGTATTTATTTTTTTATTACTAGATATAGGCTTATTTATGCCTAGTTGCATTTTGGTTGGGAAGGAGATGAAATACCTATTGACTATCGAGTTATTTTACAAAACTTATTATTAGAATTAACTAATTGGATGATAGTTTATACGATAGATGAGATTATAATCACTTATAAGAGGGATTATCTTAGAGTATGAAAGACGTCTGGAAGATTATGGAGGATAAATTAGGTCCTTTGTATAATGAATATACTGCAATTGCGACTTTTGAGAAAAAGTATATACATGATAAGGGGATTATATTGGTGATGGTTCCGGTATTGTATTTTCTTGCTATAATGGAACTTGGTAAGAATTATCCATTCGGTTATGATTAGACACCTATAGGAACTCCCCATATACCTAGAGACTATCCATCCAGAATTATAGATAGGTTTCTATGATTTCCGTCGATTGGGAATGTAGGAATTGAAGTACCCGTACAATTACATAAGCTTGAACTATCTGTAAAATCTCCTGAGAGTCCAGTTCCAGTTCAACAAGAAAATGTTGGTGAAAATTTTGAGAAAGAGGATCCTAAGAAAGATCTTTAGTGTAACTTAGAGGTAACAATAGCTCAAGTAGAAGCTAAAAATGAGATTAAGGAGGAAATTGAAAATGGAGCTGTAGATAATTCTGTGAATCAAGTAGGAATTCAGGCAAAGGTTAATGAAGGATAAGAAGTGAATCAAGATGGAGAACCTGAGTTAGCAAATGAGGATAATGAGGAAGTACAGGAAGTTATAAATATTCTTAAGACACTTGAGTATATTGTAGTAAATTCTGATTCAAAAATAAGAAATGATAATGTGAACTTAAATGATTATGAAAATTGGTTTCCTATGGAAAATGTTGCAACATTGAACAAATCTGATGGATGAAGTGAATAGGAGTTAACTACTTTTGGAACTTTCAGATCTTATGGCTTATATTATGTATTTAGTTATCTGAATGCTTTGGCCTCTTTTTTATGTAAATAGTATTTTGAAATTGTAAATATACTTTTGTACTCGAGATAAGAATGATGTATATAGAACTCACATACTAGAGAATCCTGATGTAAATTTTTGTTGTAGAGTTATGTTTATATGTAGTCCACAATGTAAAAAGTTCAATTTAATGTAAGTATCATGATGTAAAACTTAAGTTCTAATGTATATTTTTGAATTGTAAAGTTGTGCTATGAAGGTTAGTGATGAAGTATAAAGTTTATTTGCTACAGGTGATTCTTTAGTATCTTCATATGTTTCAAGGATTAAAAGTGATCAAATGAGTGTATAAATATATATAGGTGATACTAAATTTACAAGTATTGAATTAATATTACTTTTTATTAAACTAAGACTTGGATGTTATAGGGATTTATCTTTATTTTGTTATGTATATACAGGGTATGCTTAACTTAGGCTATTTAGTGAAAATGCATAATCACCAAAAGAAGTGTAGTTAGAAGTTTATGGTGATAAAATAAGTAGGAAATATGTAGAAAAAGGATTATATAGAGGTTTTGGAAAATTATACTAACCAATAAGTAAATGAATGTTAAGTGCAAGTTCAAATGAAATATTGTAATAACTGTTGAGCTTGATTTTTCGGTTTTCTTTATTTTAATTTGATTTCTCACTTTCCGATTAACACTAAACCCAAACTCATTTACTATTAATCCTTCACTAGAGAAATTAGGAAATTTTGGTTTTTTATTAAAAAATAACTTTTAAAGTCACCACCCGACCAAAGTCAAGAAAAAAAGAAATCGTAATCAATTGGGTAGATTCATATCAATTTAACTACCGGTCTTTGATTTCAATTTGAATGAAAAAAAAAAAAAAAAACAAAGGGTTCCGAATCTAGGGGCAAACCTATTAAACCCTAATGGGTACCACTATCTATTTTCTGAAATTAAGTTTATTCTTCAAATAATAATATTTTTTAAGGAAAAATAAAAAAACGAAAAGAAAAAAAAAATCTAAATTTCTACAAATTTTATTGTCACCTCGACGGTGCTTACCTACTAACCGTAATCAGACGATCATAGTTTTTTCTAAAAAACTTTAGTGTGTTGACTTATCTTAATTTTTTAAAACCAACTAGATTTACTTTTTAATTGATTCAGTTAATTCAAAATAAATAAATAAAATAAAATAAAATCTAAAGGGGTCCTAACTCTTTAATGTTAAAAAATCCCTAAAATTTTTATTGATTTTTTATTAATTTTTATTTTTAAAAATGATTTTCTAAGTGAGAAATCCTAAAAATTCTCAAGCTACTACATATATGTAAATATCCATACTATTACTACTAAACAACTATCTACTTAAATAAATTAATAATCTCAAGTAATATACTTAATATAAAGACTAATACTAAAAGTTTCCTAAACTAATATGTTCATATATATGTACATATATACAATGTTAAATAACTAAGGAACTAATAACATAATAATAATTAATAATAACTATGATAAAATAAAAGAAAATCAACTAACTGAAATTAGATAGAGGTGCTAGACCCGATATGGTGGACACAAACGGATGGATACGAGATTAGATTCAAGTTGGAGCTCCATTGCCCATGGGTCTAGGTCGTCAACAGGAATAATGGTAGCAGCTTCGCACAACAATTCATGGGTGTAGTTGTGCATCAAGGATGAAAGGTTAGACTTGATTCCTTACTACTGCATGATTATTTGGTTGCTGCAAGTGAAGTTTCCACTTGGAGTTGTTGGACAGTGGTCTATGGAGCGGTACTGCTTAGTGGACAGTATATATTGCTGTTCATGTTTATCACGTGTGTAGTGGTATGGATGGGGAGCTGTAGTGGTGATCATATGGGCGTATGTTGGTTGTCACGGCGCTAGTCAATGGACAACATAGATCATCAACAGTGTTTGCATGCGGCTACAGTTCGTATAAGGGCTAATGGCCGATCGGTGGGTGACAGTAAAGTGGTGACTCATAGGTGTTGAAACTATGTGCAAGTGTGTATATGGATGGTGATGGAGTACAGCTGTTCATATAATGCAGGCACTAAGTCGTTGATTTGTGCGTAAGTTGAGGGAATTGAGCACGGTGGATATGCAGTGATTGTTTGCTGTTACAATGGTCAAGGAAGAATGCAATAGGGATTTACTAGTATAGGTGTTGTAGCAGTATTGCTTAGTTGTGCATTTGGCAAGAATGAAGTGTCGATGTTGCATCAATGGTCAGGTAATTGGGGCTTGCTAGTATGGGTGTTACAGTAGTGTGTTGGACGTAGTTATTGTGAAGGACAGTTGTGGGTTGTGGATGTGGAGATGGCATGCAATTAGTGCTGCTCAGTACTGCGCATGGTTGAGCAAAGGCTAAAACTGGTCGCATCTTTGTTTGGCTCAGTTACTGCTATTTTGCTATGTATTTTGCTATGAGGGAGAGTATGGGATGTAAGGTTTGGTGTGTGTTTGTATGTAAAAAAATTGTCCCTACTTTATCCCACACGATCCTTATTTATAAAACTCGGACCAAATCATATCTAATCGTATCTATTGTATTAATTTCAATCTAAATTGATAAAAATTAAATTAGATCTGAATCATTTATATTAATTCAAATCCAATTTAATAAAAATCAAACCAGATTCAAATCTTTTATAATAATTCAAATCCGAACGAAAAAAATTTGACTAGATGTGATCCTATTCGTTCAACCTACTTTTTGTAAAAAATGAAAAAAAATAGAAAAATAAAAGGCACATAAGTATCTAGCGAGATTCGAACCTATAACATTAAGCTAATCTAACGCTCACGCTCCAATACTTATTCATAAGGCTATTGGCCTATGCCTTAATATTTAGTATAATTAAATTATACTTAAATCACACGACTCTCTAAAACTATTTGAACCAAACCAAACCAAAACTAAACTAATTGACCCTAAAATAACTTACTTGCTAAAAATAAAAAATAATCTTTCCTTTTCTCATTTTTTGTATTTTCATCATTTTTCGATTTTTATATTATTTTTACTTTTATATTTTATTATTTTTTTTATTTTGGAATTAGGACTCTAAAACAAAACCTAGAACTATGGAGGGCAAAAATTAGGTGTTTATAACTGTCTATCTTTATGGTGAAATTTGAAAAAAAAAAAAAAACATTGACATAAAGACAAAAGAAACACCATTTTTGCCTCAAGACTCACTTTATCCTAAGAAACGCAGTGACAAGCTAGTTGAGGATTTGATGACGATAAGCTTAAACCAAAGAATAGTGAAGGTAGCGCCCCAATAGGCTAGTAAGACCCCTAAAGAAAATAATGAGAACTTAGTCGTGCCCCCCTATAGGCTAACTAACCAAGGTGGTCAAAGCACTTCTTGAGCTAGCTAAGTTCTAAAAATGAATTAAGAAAACTCAATCGTACCCCAATAAGCTTACTAACCAAGGTGGGCAAAGTGATCCTAGAGCTAGCTAAAACCCTAAAATGAATTGAGAAAACTTGGTAGTACCCCAATAAGTTGATTAACCAAGGTAGGTAAAGCACTCCTAAAGCTAGCTAAAACCTTAAAAAGCTATGGATTAGGAAAACTTAGTTGTGCCTTAATGAGCTAACCAACCAAGGTGGGCAAAGCACTCCTAGAGCTAGTTAAGACCCTAAAATGAATTGAGAAAACTTGCTCGTAGCTTAATGAGATGACTAACCAAAGCAAGCGAAATGCTCCTTGAACTGGCTAAAGCCCTAAATTAAATAAGATAGGTAAGTGCTCCTAGAGCTAGCTAAGACCCTAAAGGAAGGAGAAAACTTGGTTGTAGCCTAATGAGCTAACTAACTAAGGCAGGCAAAGAGCTCCTTAAGATAGCCAAAGCCCTAAAATGGATAAGATGGGTAAGTGCCCCTAGAGTTAGCTAAGACCCTAAAGAAAGGAGAAAACTTGGTCGTACCCTAATGAGCTAACTAACCAAGGTAGGCAAAGCGCTCCTTAAGTTAGCTAAAGCCTTAAACTGGATAACATAGGTAAGTGCTACTAGAGTTGGCTAAGACCCTAAAGGAAGGAGAAAACTTGGTCGTGCCCTAATGAGTTGACTAACTAAGGCGGGCGAAGCGTTCCTTAAGCTGGCTAAAAGCCCAAAAATGAGAAAACTTTGGATTAGGATTGCGCTCTACGAGCTAGCTAGGTCCCTAAGTAAGAACATGAATCAACGCGATGCTCTGTAGGCTAGCTAGAAGCCTAAGAAACTTTAAATCAAGACTGCTCTCTAGGAGCCGGCTACCCCAAAAGTTTTTAAGGATTTTTAGAAATTGAATTACCATCCCTAAGGAGAGAATAAATGCAAATAACATTTTGTATAAGCTCAGAACCACTTACCTAGCTCTAAGATAGTTCCTAAATAGTTAAATCTTTTCTTAAGCAATCCGATTAGAACCAATGGTTTTGACCCTTTCTTCTTCCTCTTCGTCTTTATGCTCTGCTTATTTTATCTTCTTCTACCCCTTTTCTTTTCTTTTCTTTTCTTCCCTTTTTTCTTCTCTTTTTTTTTTCTTTCTTCTTTCTTTTTTTTTTTTTCTTTTTTGAAAAGCAATTTAAGCATGAAACAAATACACATATGCTATACTTAAAGATGCATTCAAAAAGGCAACTTTAACAAACAAAACATCTTCATCTCTTGAGCCAAGATGTCATGTCTTAAATTTCTAGCCCAACTTAATCGATTTTCCATGTAAACCTCTACCCTCAAGTGAGTTTCTACTTATGGACCACCCATTACTCTTTCTGAACATGGCCTTATCTTGAAAAATAGAAAACAAATCTCCCTTTTTCGGGTGCTGAGGGGGAGGGGTGTGGGGGGGTGGGTGAACTATAAAAGAATTTTTATCAATTGATATCATTCCAAATTAAGTGTTTATTTTCATATTTCCTGTGTATAAGGTATATTTGGTTAGAGAAAGAAGTGAGGACTTTTAGTGGAACGCGAAAAGACCTAAAAATATTACCCTATGTCGATGACCACTAGGAATACCAACTTTAGATGTAGAAAATGAAAATGAGACCACAGTAACATTAAGATTGTTTGCTTTTCATAATCTAAGCAAAAATTCTATTGATCTTTTAAGGATAGTACATCTTCAATGCATCAGTGTTTACTAGGTCCCTCAAGTATGGACCATCCATTTGAGATAAAATCAAAGCTACCCTAAGCAATACTTTCTTCACAATGTAAGGTCTTCTATAGTTTGGAGCAAACTTCCCTCTCGAGTCTTATACATTCAGCAATGTTTTCCTCGATACCATGTCTCCTTCTTTAAAACTTCGAAACCGTACTTTCGTGTTAAAAGCTCTAGCCATCGTTGTTAATAGATTCAGCTGCTCAATTTGCTTCTTTATCTAATCAGCCTCATCTAACTAAGTTTCTAATAATACCCTGAGAGATGGGATTTCAACTTCTATTGGTAGTACAGCCTCCATCCCATATACTAATGAGTAGAGGGTTGCTCCTGTTGATATTCTGATAGAAGTTCGATAGGCCATGAGTGCAAATGGTAACATCTCATGCCAATCTTGATATGTGACAGCCATCTTCTCAATAATTCTTTTGATATTCTTGTTGGCTGCTTCCATGACTCTATTCATCCAAGACCAATAAAGAGTGGAATTTCTATTAATGAACTTGAACTATCAACACAACTCTAACATCAATTTATTATTCAAGTTCATACCATTATCGGTAATAATTGTCTCTAGTATCCCATACCGAGCTAGCATGTCTCTCTTGATGAACTTGACTACTACTGCCTTCGTCACACTAGAGTAGGATGAGGCTTAGACTCACTTAGTGAAATAATCAATAGCCACCAATATAAATTGGTGCCCGTTAAATGCCTTCAGAGTGATTGAGCTAATGATGTCTATTCACCACATTGAAAATAGCTACGGTGAAAATGACCTATGTAGTTCTTGAGGTGGGGAATTTACTTTATTCGCATAAATCTAGTATAAATAACAATGTCTAACATGCTTAATGCAATCTCCTTCTATAGTCAACCAATAATATCCCATCCTCATAATTTTCTTGGCAAGTATGTAATCATTCATGTAGGGGCCACATACTCCCTTATGCACTTCTTTCATTAGCAATTCTACCTCTTTCTTATCTACACATCATAAGAGTGTACCGTCAAACAATCATCAGTACAAAGTAGACTTGCTTATCAAGTACTGAGTTGCTAATCTTCTAATCATCTTTTTATCCTTCTTCTCAGCTTCTTTAAGGTATGTTCCATGCTGCAAAAATGTTTTGATATCACAATACCAAGTCTTTTCATCACATGAACTTTCCATTGCCAAAAAGAAAGTAGGTTTTACTTTAACTTCAATCTTAAGTGGCTGAATCTCTACTCCTCCCGATATCTAGATCATGGATGCCAAGGTAGCTAAGGCATCGGCGAATTGGTTCTGAACCTTAGTACATACACAAAGGTAATCCTTTCAAACTTAGCCATCAACTTGGCTTAGTGTTGGTGGTTAGGTGCTAATTTAGGGTCTTTCGTCTTATACTCTCCCTAAGCCTAGCCTATGATCAATGAAGAATCTCCGTACACCTCTAATTTCCATATTTCCTTCAACAATGTGATTTTAAGTCCCAAAATACATGCTTCATATTCTACAATATTGTTAGCACATGGGAAAGCCAATCTTTCGGCCATCGACAATTGTGTACCTTCAAGGGATATCAAAATTGCCCCAACTCCACATCCTGACACATTAGCTGCTCCATTAAAAAACATTTTCTAACTTAAGGATTTCTCAACTACTTTGCTATCATAATCATTTTCTGCCACCAGGATACTTTCATCAGGAAACTCAACTCGTGCTTCTTGAAGGATATCCTTAGAAGGACTTTCTACTAATTGATCCGCCAAGGCCTACCCCCATTGACTGAGCTTTGGCTCAAATACTTGATGTTAAATTCTGATAGCAACATCTACCACTTCGAAACTCTTCCAATGAGGCAAGTTTTTCTGCTAAATACTTCAAGGGGTCATGTTGTGTTATTAACTCGATTTGGTAGTAAAGTGTGTATTGTCTAAGTCAATGCATGACCCAAACCAATGAATAACAGGTTCTTTTGGCTTCTAAGTATTCTTGCTCCCCTTTTGTAAACTTCTTGCTCAAATAATAAACAACCTGCTCCTTCCCTTCTTCATCCTTCTGATAAAGTATGAACCCCATGGATTCGAGCAACATGGTCAGGTATAGGAACAATGGCTTTCCAAGCTTAACAGCCACCAACACCGGTGGATTCATAAGGTATTCTATAATTTTTGTGAAAGCCTCCTTGCATTATTCATCCCAATTGATCCTTGCATTCTTTTTCAATAGCTTAAATAGAGGGTAGCATTTGTTTATTAGCTATAATATGAATCGAGCTATATAATTTAAATGCCCTAATAACCTTCGTACTTCCTTAAGTATGCACGGAGGAGGTATGTCAATTATAGCCTTAGCTTTATCAAGATTGACTTCAATACCCCTTTGGCTAATTATGAAACCCAACAATTTTCCTGACGTCACTCTAAAAGTACACTTCTCCAGATTCAACTTCAACTAGAACTTCCTCAATCTGTTAAACAGCTTCCTCAGGTTTTCTAAGTGATCTTCTTCTTCCCTAGATTTCATAATCATATCATCAACATACACTTCCATCTCTTTATGCATCATATCATGAAAGATTGCAACCATGGCCCTCTGATACGTTGCCCCCACATTTTTGAGCCCAAACGACATCACTTTATAGCAAAACGTACCCCAAGTTATAATAAAAGTTGTCTTAGTCTTATCCTCTTTAGACATCTGATTTTTATTATATCCTAAAAAACCAACCATAAATGAGAATAGATGATTTTTTGACTATGTTATCCATCAAGACATCAATGTGAGGTAGTGGAAAGTTATCTTTAAGTATTACCTGGTTAAGATCCCAAAAGTCTACACAGACTCTGACTTTCCAGTTCTTCTTTATCACTGGAACAATATTGGCTACCCATTCTGAGTAATCAAACACCTTAATGAATCCAACTTCCAATAGTTTCTTAACTTCTTTTTTAATTTTCAACAAGATGTCAGGTTGAAATCTCCTTAACTTTTGCTTTTTAGGCTTAGCATCTTCTTGTGTAGGCAAACAGTAGACTATAATAGACAAGTCTAACCGTAGCATATCCTCATATGACCAAGCAAACACGTCTTGATATTCGACTAACAATGTAATCGTTTCTGTTTTTTGTTTCTCTTTTAGATTCCCTTCAATTTTTAGATTCTTAGGATTATTTTCATCCCCCAAATTGACTGTTTCATTTAGTTCATCGATAGTAATTCTACCTAGTTCATGTTTTTGCCATTCCTCTTGTATATCAACGTGGTCATCGGCATCACTCCTGATGACTAACCCCTTAGAGCTAGAAGCGATATCAATATTCTCATTTTCTACCTACGCAAGGTACTCCTGATTTTCGCTTGGTTCAATGGATTTAGGCAAAGTACATAAAGAAAAGCGTATATAAGCAAAAGAGAACTGAAACACAACAAAGGAAAGAAATGAACTAAGATTTTATTAAATAAATGAAAGTGAATCATAAGTGAGATAAAGGATTAACTAATATTTTTGAATGGAAGGTTTAAAAATTCATTTGGAACAATGACTGTTGAAAATAAAAATTCAAAAAATACTAACTAAGAGTCACCCTTTACCCTAGGGAAGACCTATTGCTTTTCACTGAGATAGAGAACCAGTTATTCAAATAGTGATGGGACTTAGGCAAGCTTGTTGATCCTTCATTAGTAGATTCTCATGCTTGAGTCTTTACCCGTATGAATGTCTCAACTAGCAGTGGGAAGGTCATTGAGACATGTGTGTAATCTGTCACCTCTCTTACCCCTCGCTTGTTTCTTTTAGAATTCTTCTACTAGGGTAAGGTTATAGCTAAGGTTGTAGGTGCCAATCTAGCCCTCTTTGAATTCTATTCTTCTATCATTCTCTCTCTCAGGACCAATAGTCATGCTTACTTCTTCAAACATCTGTAAGCCTAACTTTTCTTACCCTTCACTTCCTATATAAGGTATAGCTGTTTCCTTATAGATTTCATAATCTTCCCAAGAGTAAGTTGAAAGATCTTTGAATGTCTATGACCTAGAATTGAATAGTGAAGTATTGAGGGTCAATATTTATGGATAAATCTATCTCCCTTATAATCTTTCTCCTAGAACCATCAAAGGCCCTAACTGTCGTAGAAGAAGGCCTAATTGCAAATGTGTCGATACCCAGTAAATCTAAAGTGACAAGTGGACAAACGTTCAACAATGGATACCCACATATTACAGCAACCATAAAACACTAGTCCTTAAATTATCAGTATTTTTTCTAAATTGAAATCGACACAGCATAATACAACTAATCTATTTATGGTTTGATGAGATATAAATTAATATAGCAACAAAACAAGTGAAAAATATTTAGTACATCAAAAAATATTCCATAAAGCCTTTCTATGAATACGAGGCTCGGTCCACATGGTTTCGGCCTTTCTCTTAACAATTACTCTTCAAACACTTAAAAAGGTTACCTCTTTTGTAAAAGACTCGAATCTCTCTCCCTATCATAGATTCTCTCCCTAAAGGTAAACTTCGAACCTTAAGTTTTCTCGACTTTCGTGATTTTAGTGTTTAGTCTTGATTATATTTTTAGATCTAATATTGTTATGATGATTCCAACTAATTGTTTGTCTTATTATGACCTTAAAATCCTAAAGTTTCTGCCTTTTCGAGCAAGGCACAACACTTAAAAGGAAAGCAAGGAGATAGACACACCAATATTTCCAAGGGGTGAAAGAGGCCTCCTCCTTTGGCTTTATATTACTCATATTCTATAATAGTTTGTCCCGCTTAAATGTTTCTTCCGTATTACTTTGATAGTATTTGGTTATAAAGATTGAATAGGATAAAGAGAATTGGAGATGATAAGTATAAAAAGGATAGAACGGTATAAGCTTATTGTATTATGTTTAATTTATATAATATTGAACATAAAATTTATATTAAAAAATTAATTATTTATATTATAAAATAAATATATTTTTTAATATTTAATAAAAATAATATTCATTAACTTAATATTATAATATGTAGGAATATTTTTTGGAATACAAAATATTTTTTGTTTTATCTAATGAATTTCATTTTTATATCATGGTACAAATTAAATAAAATTTAGGTATTTTGTTTAGTCCATTAACTTACTTTTTATCCAATCAATAAGCAAATTTGCAAATTAAACATAAAACAAAATTTTTATTCAATCCAATATCATAAAAATTACGCAACTAAACAATACCTTTATACGACAGCATGATAGTAATATCTACAAACTATGCATTGTGTTTAGAATCTAGTAGTTCATAGTTTGTTAAAAAAGTCTTTGAGCCATATTATTGGCTTCTTTACATGCCCACATGTGTTGGTTGTAAAATTTTCCTCCAGTCATTGGAAAAGGACGTTATCCATAACGTCATAATCCAGATGAATTTGTTTAAAACTGTCATAATGTATCCTTTGGTGTAACTCCTTGCCACCGAACTAATACTTGAAACCTGAAAACATTATGAATTTTAGTATCGGCCGGAAGTTGAAGTTCATATGTACTCCTTAATCTTCTTTGTTGTAGGAAATGGTCCATAATACCTCCATGATAGGGAATCCATATTACGTCTAAGCTTGGTGCCACTAAACTTGAAAAGTTCCTTCAAGTTTTACTGAGAAAGGCACCATCTCTATCTAATACACTAAATCTAGGAAATCCATATAATTTCAGCACGATGTGTAAGAATAATTAAGCTACCATTTGTTAAATTGATGTGATATAGAGGCCCAAATGACAGTATTTGGAAAAGTAATCCACTAAATTAGGATCACCATATATCCATTAATCCGCTCATTTTGTCTTTCAATTTAAATTAAAATGCGAAACTCAAATCCTTTTGATTTTTTCTATTTTGTCAATATTAACTAGACATAAGTAAACAAGTAACAAAGTCTAGAGAGATATCTTCCCTCACCTACTCAAGTATAGGCAAAGTTATTAATAGTCTTGAACGATTTTGTTTAAAACATTTAATCCATTGACACAATAAACAATTGTGCACAAAGAATTCCACATCATGCTTCGTGCCCTCCTAATAAAATTTAGAAGCTATTCTCTAATATGTCTTCAAAAATATTAAAGTGTCCAGTAGCAGGAACATTATGAAATTCAACCAAAAGTTTAGGAATTGGTTGAGAATTAAGGACTAAATATAACATATGTTTGTAGTTTAACAAACCATTCCTCCAAGTCAACTCCTATTTCAACAATTTTCTTGCATTTTAATCATCAATAATTTGTTCCAATGCAAATAAAGGTTGGTATTCTTATTGCAACTCTTCAATTGTTGAAAACAAGGCATAGAAAATGCAAAATGATGGAGAACAAAGTCTTACTATTGTGATAATAACTTGATTTTTATGGCAATAGTCATAGCCAAATATTTATGCTACTCCAATATTTGAATTATTTGTACCAACAATTCTTTTTAGCATCTATGATCAATCGTAACATATGGTGAGAAAAAAGCATTGTTGTCTCCACTTGTTCATTCCTCTACCACTAAATGTAACTCCCTCACATAAGTCAATGCTTTAGATAAATGCATACACATCTACTTAATGAAGTAAGCAATGGATTGATTGTCTTAAAAAAGAATGACACCAATGCTTAACCTAGATGCTTTGGTCTTCACTATAAATTGCTAATTGAAGTCTAGTAGTGTCAATATAGTAACCATAATTAGGACCTTCCTTAACTCCTCAAAACCAGCTTAAACTTACTCTAACTATTCAAATTAAAACATGCCAATGTATTTGCTAATTGGAGCATCGAGAGTTGCATATCCTTTCATGAATCTCCTATAGTAACTAAATAGTCCTAAAAATGGTTGAAGTTGCATCACGGTACTTAGTACTGAAAAATTCTTCATAGCTTCTCCTTTGTGTGGCTTTGGAATCACTCCCTTCGGATGAAATAATGTAACCCAAATACTTTATGGAAGATTGGTTAAATGTACTCTTGCTCTTACTCAAATAAATGATGTTGTCCACTAAAATTTGAATCAACTTAATGAAATGTGCAACTTGGAACTCTAAAGTTGCATTATACACTAAGATGTCATAATTAAAACTACAAAAATCTTACATGAATACCGCTTGAAAATATGACTCATAATATATTTAAACATTGTTAGGGCATCACTAATGCCAAATGACATAACAAGAAATTCATGGTAGATTTTATGAGTATCAATATGAAAGTTTGTCTTCTCTACATCTACTTGAGCTTGTTTAACAATTCTTCTATTGTTGGAATCAGAAATTCATAATAGCAGCTTGATTGAGGGCTCTATAATCCGCACAAAACTACTAAATGCCATCTTCTTTCTTCAGTTAGAGTATGAATGAAGAGAATGGACTATGATTATGCTATATAATGGCCTAATCCAACATTTCTTTCATCTTTTTTTCAATTTTACTCTTTTGAAAATGTAGGTAGCAATATGACTTCACATTGATTGGTGATGTATGATTGGCTAAGTATATACAATACTAAACTTCTCAATGAAGGGGCAAGGATGATGTTGTCTCAAAAATGTGAGAAAATCTACTCAACGTCTCTTTCATAAGAGCTTTATCATACAAATCTCTAATTGATCGCTACCCGTCTGAGTTGTTAACTAAAAACAAGAGGGGAAGTCATTTGGATAAAATACCCTCTTGAATTGACTATGAGAAATTTTCCCAATATCAATACTACTATCACCAATTAAAGTACTAGTCTACCGACGCCTCACAAATTGTATAGCTGATTGTAAAAAAATTAATCATAACATGAGGTAAATTTTATAAGAATTTACTAAATATTATCAATATAATCTAGTTTACTTAAATATATACAAAATAATTTCTTGTTTTTAATGATAGCATTAATCGATTGTCAATGTACAAAAAAGGAAGATGCAAAAAGTCCACCCATTAGTTTTCCTTCTCATTTGATTTTATACCAAATAATGTTAAAATAGAGGTTTTATGATTATCACTTCTACTTAAAACTAATAGAAATTGCAACCTATGCATTTACTTGTAAGAAGAGGGACAAAGATAGATGCAATGATGAGTAGATATCTAAAGAGGCCGAGGAAGCATATATAAGAACCCGACATTACGATTTCCATAAGATTTGTGAAATTTTATTAACAAATATATTGTGCCACGTAAGGCAAAATGGTGGAGAAATAAGTCATGAAAGACAATCATGTATAGAAGAGTGAGGAAGAATCCATGAGCAAAATGGCAATAATGGAAGAGGTGTTAGGACATAAGGCAGCCTACTCCAACGAGTTGGGATATGGAGGATTGTTATATGAGCTACAATCACATTATGAGAGTCAGTCGAAGGGGTTTAGAAGCAATACTTCAATTCGTATGTGCAATAGATTGGAAGCTTTAAATGTGAGTTTGCTAAATTTAGGAGTATGTATATGTAAACCCTGTATAATCAGTAGTCTAAGCTCTAATTTAAGTTCAAGTGTCCTAGATGACACTATAAGTCGATACGGCTAGAAACGATAAAATTTTCATAAAATTTAGAAATCGAACATAGTATTGATAATAAAAACCTTAGAGAATCAATCAAAACCTAAATTGTGTACAAAAACCCTAAATTCGATATCCGTGAAAATACTCGAAATTGAACTAAAACTTAACTATAACTCTAAAACTATAACTTTAAGCTTATAATTTGAATAAATATCACTTAATAGTAATATAATCATAGTCGATTATAATTATAGACTAAATCGTGAATTCGCGTATAAACTCTAACAAAAATGTCCAAATAACTCATAATATTATAATCGTAATAGATACTAATTAAATTGATAAATTTTCATAAAATCTCAAAATTAATTTATAAATGTTATTTTTTATTATTTTTATGTTTGAAAAAATTACATATAATTATTTTTATTTTCCTTTTTCTTTATTTTCTTTTCTTTCTTTTCCCTTCTTCTATTTTTCTTCTTGTTCCACGTTACAATTCCAATACACACACAACAACCTACGTAATTTCCTTTTCTCCTCCAAGTGTTGCAATTAAAAGCAAGAAACCAAAAGTAATGATGAATATGGCTTATCTCAATTAATGCAAGGATTTGGCCAATTTGCTTTATAAATTGCTTTGTTGTTTTTTTTTTTCCTTTTCTTGTTTCCCCTGCTCTTCACGTCTGGAACTTCCACCTATAAGTTAAAACCAGAAAAAGAAAAAAGAACTAAAGCAATTTCACACACACACAAATCGAAACAAGAAAGCAAGGGGAGACAGAACTAAGAACAAGAAGAAGAAGAAGAAGAAGAAGAGGAAAAGGAAAAACAACAAATTCTATCACCCTATTTGATTTAAGTTGCTAAGCATTTAGATAGGTTTATTTATTTATTTATTTTGTACATATATGTATTCTATACTTTGTATATGTATACTAAGTATTTTATTTATTCATTTACATGTACATATATGTATGCATGAATAGATATATATATGTATTGTGTATTTTCTTTATTTATGTATATACATATGTATGTAGGCATGGGTATATATATTATTATATCTAATATACGATATATGTATGTATGTACAAATAATAATACATATAGTATGTATTTCTCTATACATTTATCTATGTAGATATGTATGCATGTGTGTATATATATATTTATATTAAATATTTTATTATATAGTATATGTATGTATACACATATAGCATACGTATATGTACTAGGTATTTCCTTTATATATATATATATATATATTCAATATTTTATTTAATCATTTATATACATATGTGTGATTATGTTTATATATGTATTTATTATTTTTACTATATGAGGTATACATATGTATACGTGTATAGTAAATATATGTATATATACTTAGTATTTTCAAAATATAAGAATTTTTGTACATTTGTATATATATATAGCTGGACGTGAAGGTGTGTATATATTATTATTAATAATATTTTGTATTTTAGTATATATACACATATATAGTACAATCGTATATGTACTTATCTAAATAAAGTATAAATATGTGTATATTGTACTTATACATAATGTATAACTAAGGTTAGAATAATTTATTATATAAAGTATAGTATATGTATAAATGTACATATATGAATAGTGATGTATACATAAAAACACGAGTATAATTAAATAGTATATACAATATACAATAATATTAATTTAATAAATAAAGGAAGTTAATAAATATATATATGTATATAAGAATACTATAAATTTGGAAAAAGGAATAATAATTAAGTAAATTAGAAAATTTAATGAAATATAATAAGAAGTATTTATATATATATAATTATATCGTAAAATAGGAAAATAATGAAAATTAGGAAAAATATAAAAAGCATGATACGTGACACTTCATGTGTTACCATGTCATTATATATATATTAAGTAATTTTTTGTAATTAATAATAACAATAATAATAAATTAGAAAAATACTAAAGTAGAAAAATTTAATTTGATAATTCTAAAATCTCAAAAATAAGTAAAAATATGTAATTATAGTAAAATAGGCCTACAATAAGAAAATTATCAATTACACAATATAAACAATTATTAAATTATAAAAATACTAAGAAAAGCTTAAATTGATATTTTATAGCTTTTTAAGTTAAAATAATATACTTTGTGATATTTTTATATCATAGTAAAAAACTGCGGGTTACAACATCCAAAACGAACCTCACTACAACAAAGTATACTCGAAAATAATCAAAATAGACTATAAGTTCATAAAGATCCAAGCTAAATTTTAAAAATTATACACAATTCGGTAAAAAGCTCAAATCGATGATTTCACGCAAATCAATAGCTAAATTAAGTAAACAGTACAAATTCCGATACTAACTTAGTTATTTAATTCCTAAATTTACTATTTTCCATATTCCTTATTCTCAAGTGATCTCAACTTTAATTCTGATTTACCATCAGACTATTACGACTCTTGAGTTGATTATGGCAGAGTGAGTTTTTCCTAATGATTCCATACTTACTTGTTTATATAGTTAGTGAATATAAATTGTTATCAATAATTAAATATTGTGTAGGGTTGGATTATGCTTATATATGATATTGTTTATTGATAGCAAATTTACTTTAAAGTATAATAACGTATTAATTATTACATAGTAAATTCAATAAGAACTTATTTATCTGTGACTTTGTTAATCACTGAATAATAAGACCTAATATTATCCAACTTGAAAGAACTAAATCGAAACATGCATAATCATGCATTATATAACTAATTCCAACCGTCACATTATACGAAGGTAGCAAAAGGCCACACTTAGGTTGATTATGTATTATTATAGATTTCGTACAGTATACACATGCGATACGACCTTACCCTAACCTACGAAATCACTAGGCATTGAAGGTGCCAACCGCCCGGCTAAGGGTTGAGTCCAAAGGCCTCCGTTTAGGAGTGAGTGAGGGCTGCATGAACCTATTCACAATCATATGTAGAACCCGATTTTGACAAAAAATGAGAATGGATGTACCATTATATTTTGAATACATAACGCTGAATTTCATTATTATATAAGTTCTAGTATGATACCCAAATCTAACTGTTGCCAATGTATCTCCAACTCCAACTTCAAAGGGCATTAAATCTTAATTGCCTACAATACTTAGTCACCTACATATATTTGTTTGGCATACTAATTATTCATGCATTCATTTGATTGAATTTAATTGATATATAACTTGATTATTGTATGATTAAGAGAATTACCTCACTAAGCTAGTTAGTTTATACTCTTATAGTCTACTTTTGCAAGCCGACCTATTCGTAGAGTCGAGCCGTCAGATGCCCAAGGTTAGTATTACTTCAATGGATGGGTACGAGAGTAAGATCAATGTTATGAGTAGACTCAGGAATTTATATTTAGACTTAGAACCTTACTGTATAATATTATTTGATAACAGTTTGTAATATAAGTTATTTATTATTATCTTCTCTTCTATAAATTTCTATATAAATATATGTGTTTTATATTCCAATAGCTTATTATTACTATTATGAAATGATATTACTTATACCTGCATAACTTTAGGTTATTAGTTGTGGTAAAAGTCTTGTATATTGCATGATGGGTTATCGATTGAGAAGGAAATCAATCTACAGTTTTTTGTATGGTATAAGCCACTGCCACAACTAACCTCCCTTGAGTCGTAATAGTATAGACTACATTTCATGTCATTTTTTCCATGACCCACACATATGCCTTCATTTACTAGTTCTTCCTCAACCTTCGAGATGTAATAGCACTTGCCTTCAAGAGGGCATTCATTTCCATTCTTCTAATGGCCATGGCTTGCTATTACAACCTCTTCAGGCGATAAAACCTAATAGTAGCCTCCTCTTGGTTTCTGCATTTAGCCTATCATTTCACTATCCATAGCATCACGATGTAATTAGTTCCAATAACAACCACCTCTTGTTTTTTTTTTTTTATATATATATATGGTCTCCTACCATCCCACTAACAACTCCCCATAGATGGCTAGTCATTCCAATAGTAATTGATCCTATATATGTTTCCTTATTTATTTCTTAATTAACTCAATATTAAAATTGTATTTATATTTTTTATTATTGATATTAGTTGTAATAATTGATTTAGTTTAATTAAATTTGGAAAAATGTATAAAAAACTAGATAGATGCTTTCAAAAAGAAAAGTATAAAGTACACTTTTAATCTTCAACTTTTACCTACTTTTTTCTTTAAGTCATCAACCTTTTTACTTTTTTCTCTTTTTCTTATTTGAGTTCTCAAAGTTTTCAAAATCTTATAAAAGTAGGACTTTCATTAAATTTATTAAAATTTTCACCAATCTTTGATAAGGGTGAGAAGGTAAACTTATCATACATAGTACCCTTCATAACTTAAATAGGTTTTAGGTAGATATTAAGGATCACAAAATAGAATTCATATAATAATATTTAGAATTAGCTTCCATAAGATAAGGTACATACATTTTAAGGAATACAAGGTATTAGTTCTTAAGTACCCTATATTCACCATTTAAAATTTATTGAATAATATAATACATATTAGTGAAAGAAAAACTAACTTTATATTTTTCCATCATGAAAATAATAAAGCAACATATCGTATTTATGTTAAAAAAAAAATAGCCCAATCCAAACGCTAAATCTAAAGCTCCTTATGATGATTTCATTCCAATTGACCACATGTTCTACAAGTTTTATTTAATGTCATATAATGAAATAATAAAGATAAAAAAAAGTTACTTTTTTGATGTCATAAGTTTTAACATAGGTTTCATAGGTTTTGCATATGGAAAAACTTATAATAATACATATAAATTATTGTTTTTAATATTACACCAATAGACAACATACCTATTGTTGATATTGGAATTTTGCATCGAAGCTCAATGAATTGCCAACCCTTTCAATATCAAGGATAACTTTACGTTGGACACTTGCACTTCTACATTAGTCACTTTAATGGCCTCTATGGCTAACATCAATTAGTTGGCAACTAAACTGCTGACTTATTCTTAGAGCTTTATTAGTTCATAATATTGTTGGCCAAGAATCTAAAGGTCAAATCATCAAGGCCTAACCTGCAAAATTTAAATGTTCAAATATTTAAATGAGGACGCAAACAGTTTGACCTTTACTCTTGTTGGTAACTACCTAACTACCTACCTATCCCCATGCTTAGAAGATGCTCAAATTCAAGTGGTGCTATGTATTTAAGGTAATTCACCTACCCTACTTAATTATGGACAATTTCTTTATAAATAAATTAGGATAATTGTCACGATCTAAGGGGGTTAATCATGGCAGTCACCATATACCATATAAGGGACTGTAAATTGATTTCTCTCTCAATCGACAATCCTTTATGCGATATATAAGACTACTACTACAACTAACAATTTAGAGTTGATCAAGTGTAAGTAATATCACTTCATGATAATAATAATAAGCTATTTGAATATAAAACACATAAATATATAGAAATTTACAAACGAAAAGATGACCGTAACTTTTATTACAAACTGTTATCACATTATATTACATTATAAGGTTCCAAATCTAAATACAATATCATTTGTCCACTCATATCACTATTCTTACTCTCACATCCACCCATTGAGGTATTACTAACCTTAGGCATACAATAGCCTGACTCCACAAATAACTTGGCTTACGAGAGTAAACTATAGGGATATAAGCTAACTAGCTTAGTGAGATAATTCCCTCAACCATACAATAAACAAGTTATACAATAAATTAGTTCAATCAAATGAATACATGAATAATCAGTATGCCATACAAATATATGTAGGTGACTAGGTACTAAATGCCACTCAGATTTAACACCCTTCAAAATCAGGGTTAGAGATACATTAGCAACAGTTAGATCCAGGTATTATACTAAAACTTATATAATAACAAAAGTCTGCATTTTGTATTCAAAATATAATGGTATATCCATTTTTAGTTTTTATCAAAATCGAGTTCTACGTATGATTGTGAGCAGGTTGATGTAGCCCTCACTGACCCCTAAACGAAGGTCTCTAGACTTGATCCTTACCTAAATGGTTGGCGCCTCTAATGCCTAGTAATCTCACGGGTCAAGATAAGGTCATATCACACGTGTGTGTCGTATGAAATACTATGACAATAAATAATCAACCTACGGATAGTCTCTCGCTACCTCCATGTGATGTGATGACTGGAATTAGTTATGTAGTATATAATTATACGTATTTCGATTTAGTTCTTTTAAGTTGGAAAGTGTTAAGTCTTATCATTCAGTGATCAACAAAATCATAAACAGATAAGTTCCTATTGAATTTACTATGCAACAACAGTATATTATTATACTTTAAATTAAAGTCACAATCAATAAATAGTATCATACACAAGCATATCCCAACTTCACACAACATTCAATTATTAATAATAATTTATATTTACTAACTACATATATAAGTAAGTATAGAGTCATTAGGAAAAATTTACTCGGCTATGCTCAAGTTAAGGGTCGTAATAGTTGAATAGTAAATCAGGGTCAAAGTCAAGATCATTTAACAATAAGGAATATAAAAATTTTATAAATCGAAAATAATAAGTATATATATAAATAAATATTCCTATTATACACGTATACACATATATAACAAAAATCAAAATACTATATATATATACATAAGGAAAATAGAAATATATACATATGTACATATATATGAAAATACATAATACATGTATATACATATCATATACTAAAATAAATACTATGTACATACACATATGTACTCATTTATACATAGATATTATATTCAAGAAAATACTATGTACATATACACTATATGTATATTCACGTGTGCATACATACACATAAGAAAATACATAATATATATATTATATACACATACATGTACATATTTTATACTATATATAATCTATACGTATATTTACACATACATACATGTAATAATAAATATATATATATTAAATATACATATACATATTATAGAGTATTTATACATGTACAAAATAAATAATAACCTACCTCAATTCTTTAATAACTTAATGGATGTAACTCCTCTTAATTTCTTCTTCTCCTCCTTCTTCTTCTTCTTAAGTATTTGCTTTGTTTTTTTTGTTTTTATTCATTTTTCTCTTTCGGTTTTTGTATGTGTGTGTGTTTGTAGCTTTGTTTCTTTCTCTTTTTGGTTTTTAAATTTCCAGGTTCCAAGTATAGAATGCAGTAGGAGAAAAACAAAGCAAAAGAATAAAAGCAATTAACCAAATCCATGCATTAATGAAGATAGGACATGTAATCATTTCCTTTGGTTTTGTCCACATAATTTCAACACCTAGAGATATCTTTTGGAAAATGTGGGTTGTTAGAGAATTAAGAAGATCTATGTGGAAGTAAGGAAAAATTAGGAAGAAGGAAAAAGAAAAGAAAAAGAAAGAAAAAGAAAAATAAATATATGTAATTTTTCTAAACATAAAAATAATATTTATAAATTAATTTTAGAATTTTATAAAAATTTATTAATTTAATTGATACCTATTCCAATTACAATATTTATGAGTTATTTTAATATTTTCATTAAGGTTGATATATGATTACATGATTTAATCAATAATTACGATCGATTATAATTATACTATTATTAAGTGATATTTATTCGTTTTATAAGTTTAAAGTTATAGTTTTAGGGTTTTAGTCAAGTTTAGATTCAATTTCAAGTATTTACGCATATATTGAATTTAGAGGTTTTGTACACGATTTAGATTTCGATTAATTTTCTATGGTTTTTACTATCGATACTATATTTGGTTTCTTAATTCAATAAAATTTTTATCTTATCTAATCTTATTAACTCATGATATAGTCTAGGATACTAAGACTTAGACTAAGATTTATATTACTAATTATACAGGGTTTACAATAATCACCATAAGACCCTCTAGACTCTCACACTGCTCATTTTCTCTCATTTACTTAAACTCTCGAATACTCTACTAACTTAGACATCAAAGTAGCAACGTTAGATAGCCTTAGCATACCTTATAGCCCTTTAAACATTGAAATAGCAATGTCGAATAATCAGTGTAAGACCCTCCAAACTCTCACACTGCTCATTTTCTCTCATTTACTTAAACACTCAAATACTCTATTAACTTAGGTATTGGAGTGCCAATGTCAGATAGCTCTAACACATCCTATAGCCTTGGCATACCCCATAGACTATTGTTTGCTCCTTTTGCAAATTTTAAACAGTAAGCTAGATTCAACCAACAACACCCGCGATGCATGTAGTTTTAAGTACTTCAAGACAATATTAAAGAAAAAGTGGAGATAAAAGAAAATTTTAGATGTGTATTCAATTTTATTTTTTTTAAGAAATACATTTTCGGAGGTAATTATCTTTATTTGAATATTTCATCTTAAAATATTTAGAGAATAAAAAATAAAAAATCTTGAGATGATTTAAGTATATTATGGTATAGTATGACATGAGAGCATGATTTGAATTTGAAAATGGAGGGGAGAGTTCGGTTTATCTCCACAAAATGTAAGATTATGGAGATCATGAGATTAGATATGCAAGTAGTTGAAAAGATAGTTTTATTGAAATGGAAAGGACATATTTGTAATTTAACTATAATGAATAATTTTTAAGGGGGGTGTAGAGCCAAATAAGTCGATATTAACTTAATAATATTGATAAACTTCAAATTTTTTAGAATATAAATAATATTTATAGATTTCACAAATTCCTTGAAGAGTTAATAGAGTACAGACTCTAGGATAGTTTTTAGGTATTACATAATAGATTTCGATTTTAAATTCAAGGAACTGAAACTTTACAGTATAGGATACCATTATAATCTTATATGTTATTCGCTCTATGCCCACTAACCTCCAATCTTTGGCATGTGTTCAATAAATTTGGATTAATTAGCTAATACAATTAGGGCATACAAATTTTTGCAGCCTCCTTTTATTACTTTCAATTATTTTTTATCTTATTATATAATTAACTTTCTTTATTATTATATTCCACTATATTATGTAATTAAATATATTTAATATATCATTTTATTAAATTAATTATTGTAGACTAATTTAAACGTGATACGTGTAATGGATGGATGAGTAACTTCATCAATTTGATGACAGATCTATTTTTGCAAAGGTTTGAAAACGTTAGAAATCAAATAAAGGGAGAAAAAGGAAATGAAGACTCAAATAAAAAAAAAATGTAAATATTAAGGATTAAAAGTATATTTTCTCAAATGAAACAGTAAAAATCACCACATTCCACATTGCGTGCAGCGAGTTTCGCTGCTTAGCCAACAATAAGGAAAGGCATAAGCGGCAGCTATGAAGGGACAAACTTTGCCGCATCATGTCTTTAAGGAGCGATTTTAAGACAGTAACCGACCAAAATAAATCCCCACATATGGATAAAAATTATGTAGTGCCACTCGAGCACAGCGACTCTCCTTCAACTGGTTGGGGGTAGTCATGTGTTGTCAATTGTCATATGATTACTCTCCTACTCCTAATATGCACAATTTCATTAACTTAACACGCGACTTTGCGCTGATGGTTGTATTTTTATCAGTTCCAAGTACAGAAAAGGGCAAATAATGAAAAGCCAATGCAAGTGGTGAAAGTTAATAAATTAGCTATCAAGTCAGTTATGTAATAGAAAATTAACGTTGTGAGGTAAAAATGATTAGTGGATAAATATTAATGATATTCTAATATATATTAATGATACATAAATAATTTTTAGCAAAACTACTATTTTAGTTTTAATTTTTTTTTTCCACCTACATATTATAACTTAAGTAGAAGAAATTTGAATATGGTCTATCCCATCGAGAGATTAATATTCATGCTATATTAGAGTACAACGATCTTAATTACTATTCATAATTTTACATGCTAGAATTTTAGTGATGCTTGTATACTACTGATTTATATATATAACATGTTAATATTACATTGAAGCATCTTCCATAAAAATGAGAAAGGGAGGGAAAGAATCTAAAACGGTGGATTGAAAAGCTCAACACGCTATTACGTACCCGAAGATATGAGTGACACTAATAGTAAAGCTAGTAGTATCATGACCGTCTTCGGTGAAAGGTAAATATTCATTGTTCTCCATCTTTAGCATAACAAAACGTGCAAAAAGTGAGGATCTAGGACGTGATATTAATCATTAATACTATTTTTCATTTCATAATTCCATGGGCTCTCCTAATAATCATCATAAAAGAGACCCACATCCTAGCAGAAGAGTCATCATGTCATTTCCCATGTACCCTTTCATACTGTTATTGCCAGTTTCAGTACCCAAGAAAGATTATCCAATTTGATCCACCATCATATAGGGATATCACAAGGATAATAGAACAACTACCAAAAGTTGACGACGATCACACCTTGGGGACTCTGCAAGTCAATGCAGTCCGGTGGGGATCTAGTCCGGTTCTCTATCTACTGTTTGCTGTAGTATTTTACCCGTTGTTAGATGTGTTTGCATTCATGGCTCAACGTTTATAATTAGTAAAATCATATAAAATTAGTAAAATTATTAACTTATAAAATTATATATTAAATTTATGATTTTATCAAAAATCTATACTTAGATGATTTTATATTTATTTTAATTAAAAAAAATTTATAAAATCATATAATTAACTTAAAATTTTAACAATTATGTTTATATATTGTACCAATGCGATTAGTTACAAGTTATATGACTGATAACTTATCTATAACCACTTCTAAGATATTCAATAATAATAAATGTAACTAACATGTCGGCCAAGAAATTACGGTCTTCTTCTCCGTATCAGTGCTCGGCTAATAAATTTTATAAGACGTAGTTTTGCTATCTAGGCCCCCTATTGGGCCTGAAATGGATGTCGAAGCCCTCCACTTAAGTAGCGTGGGGGTCAATGAGAGCTCGCTGTTACCACTAATTTATCCTTATGTTTTTGGTAAGTAAACAAGTGTAACCATCTAAAAAACACCATATGATTCATCAAATATACAAGTGAATTAGCTTGAGAAAATTTATTAGTTCTTTCAACGTTTGGTGTATTTCGCTTGTATGCAAATCTAACATTTTGTCTCCTTGATTTAGCAAACTAAAATAGGATATAATGTAATAATTACTCCAAGGGGATAGAATAAGGACAGTGTAATGCTCCTATTTAAAAGTACTTAATAATCAAATTAAATGGTCTTTAATGAGTCTTTGTCAATTATTTAACTCAAAAATTTTGATCTGGTATTCACATGCTATTTATTACTTGACCTATGTAAATCAATATTGATTCCTTTATAAAACCTATGTAGGACTACATTTCAAAGGTTATCTCAATCTTTCCCTCTTAAACACACAATAGCCTCATCTTTCTTTCATCCTCAACTTAGAGGACATCCAAGAAGTATTTTAAGAGTTACATCATGGCAATACTCCTTATCCTCATCAAACCTCTTCTTTATATTAGGTCGAAACAAGCCTACCAATTTCAACCTTGATTTGTTTACCTACTATTAAAAGGTTAACTCTGGTACCATTTGTAATTCTTTAGGTTAAAAAAAATTAACAGTTAAGCCAACAAATATTAATTGGTCTTTTTCAACTATTTAATGCAAAAGTTTTTAATTGATATTAACATGTTATTCAATACTTGATCTTTATAAACTAGCACTAATTAATTTCTATATACAATCCATAAAAGACTACATTTCATGAGGTGTTACAAATATTTTCAAAGGTTCATTTTGTGTTTGGCCCCAAATCCAAGCTCATCATACATTCTATACGATCAAAGGAAGTTTAGAACAGCAATGGTTAAACATGGTAAGCGATGACACCCCTACAATTCTCTCCACTATCTACTCCATCACATCTAATGGTTCAAGAAGTTGTAGGAAAGACTTCTACTTACTATATCCCTCTGGCATCGCTTAAAGCTCACCTTTGTTCACCTTATAAATCTCCATCCTACATGCAAATCCACTTTCAAGCTTAGATCAATCATCATCAAGAAAACAACAACAATAATTGGCACCTACTATTTGCAGCTTAATATCAAAGTTATAGCTAAAATACACAACTATGGTCAACCACCTCTCTCTTTAACTAACCTTCCAAACCTATGAACAAGGGACAACAACTTTTTACATGGAGGACAAACTCGTGATGATGATTGTTTCGATTGACTAAAGTGATAAATGAATGAGGTTGTCTAAGATGACCAATGCCTTTGAGTAGAGGTTGCCATCCTTCACTAGTATGTAGAAAATAATGTGGTGCCATCATACCATACCAAATGTGATGACAAGTGATGACAGCTCCTCCCATCTTACCAATTTTATGCCTTAGCGAAGTAAACATTACAACCATGCCTTAGTGACTACTTGATGACCCTTCCACTAATCAAATCAACAATATGATCAAATGTTTAACTAATCTTAAGGAGTGCAAAGATGCTAAACCTTGTGACTATTTTTCTCTTAGGTAGTCTCCCTTATCAAGGTTTCATTTAAGACAAGCCCCATCTTACTCATGTCTAGATCCCATAATTGGAGTTCCATGACTGGGCCATAAGCCTAATAGAGCAATTTACCTATCATTACTACTAGATGGATCTCCTTCATGTCTTGGATGCCATTGCATACAAGGCTTTCATAAGGAACCTAAAGATGGCTACTTGGACATCATATGAAGACCTCAAGCCAAACTCCATTTACTTCATCTCTAACTTTAAGGAGATAAGTTAGGTCCTCCCTCTAACACTTCATCACAAGTAAGTAGCTAGAGAACGATGCCTCCTCCGTTATGCTTATTAACCAACATCTTGATAAGATGCTTTAGGATGAAACGGCCTACTTTCATGCCACCATAATTGAGATCTTATATCTCAACATAAATCGGGGGTGTAAAGGACAACCATCAATTCTTCTACTTTGTTACAAAGAAGAGGTTGAAGACTTTCACTAAATTTATACTTCAGTGAAAGTCTAAGCTATGTAGAAAAAATACACAACTATATTCCTTAATTTATTTGGTAACTCAAAATTGAATTTAGATGGAATTCATCATTCAATAGTTAGATACTCTAAGACTTTTATCTCCTTACTAAAATATAATGGGTACTCTTGATAAATATCTAATGAATTAGTTATATCTTTTTTCTTTTCTTTTCAATTGTTCAATTTAATTTTTAAATATTTCTAAAACCTATTATTCATTCTATTTTGTAGATGGATTTCTCTAGCATATGACAAGTGATATGTTTCAACCTAAGATGTGAGACATCATGGAACTTGCAATAAAAAAGTTTACTACTAAGTAATAAATTGCTAGAAGTATAACTTATTATTTCACTTTTTCTCTATTCTAAAATGATAGTTGTCGTCTTCATCATCTTCATTATATGTACTGATTTACATTTATTTCAGAATATGAGAATTAGAGTTGAAATTTAGTTGGAAGACTTTAGGAATGCTTAGGGATGGTGGTTGACCTATCTTAACTTCATCTTAGACAAAAACATCTCAACCTATTGGCTAAATTTAGTTTATAACTTCATATTTGTGGCTCCTTGACCTTAGATTGGAATGCTTACAAAAAAATATAAAAAATTTTTATCACCTGTCCATAACTCAATTACATGAAAATCCTCCAACTAACCTCTCTATCAATTACCTAATTTAAGGCAATTATCTTTAATCATCAATCTTCTTCGATATAGATAAGGATAAATAGACTAGGTTACAGTTCCCATAATCTCATCTAGTACCTAATCTCCTATAATGCAAAAACTTTAAAATTTGCTAATATGGTAGTAAGGCTTAAAACTTGGGATCAATTTACACCCCAAATATATCTCTTTCCTTTTATGATGAATTTTATGCTTCTAGTTATGGTTATTAAGACTTAGAAGACCCTTGATTCTTCATCTAAAACCTTACTCACTTTGGTACCTTTCCGACCCAATCCCTCATCTAGTTTCTCTTATTTCTAGTAATATACCACCTATACCAATATGATCTAGAGTATTAGCTTTGAAGCCATCTAGTCTACCTACATATGTCACAAGCTATTTTTCCAAACCCATTTTTCACTTTTTATATTTTTTTTATAGAGGCTCATTAGATGTGAGACCTAAGAATTAGACCCATTCCATTGCTAGGAATGTTTTCAAGGATTTGAATATACTAGACTTTAGCAACTTTTTTTTTTTTTTTTTGGTGCACTTAGGGCTGGGGGGGGGGGGTGTGGGGTATGGGTTGAGGTGTGGGCATTAGGGGATGGGGTGTTAGTTAGACTAAGTTAGGTTCAATCGTGTACTAGCATTATTTAGAATAATCACAATCATTCATTGATGGAAACCTCTTATATATAACGGGTATTCCCCTCATTTGTGACTTAATTAGAAACATAAGTTGTATTCCTTATTTAAGTGTTTCTCTCTTTAGTTTGTCTCTTTAAGTAAATATGTCCAAATGTGTTCTAGACAAGAAGGCTAACTTAGCCTCTATATAGAGAACCTATTATGTTTACATGCCGTATATAAGGGTTAGGAAAGTGCTTTGCACATGATAGTTAGTATGAGAGTCAGTTTTGGAGAGGATGGTTGGAAAAGGTATTTCTAATGCTAAGATAAAATATGCCAGAACCCCTCTAGTCATACGGTGAATGATTAGTTATCTCTTTAAGGAAAATCCTTGGAAAGCAAAGCCTTAATGGAAATTAGTATAGCTAAGATAGAGCTAGCCATGACTAACATATCAAATTAAGTTTAGAAGGTTGAAGAAGTCTTAGAGAAGCTAGAGAAGTAGCTCCCAAGTGAGATGTTAACAACCTTAAATTGAGCCATAAATGATATACAAAAAAGGGATGCTACCTTAAAAGTGAAGGTAAGGGCCTTGAGGAGTGATACGAGGTAATTATACCTATAAGTATATAATATAGTGGATATAAGTTCAAGTCAATCCTTTAGAGATTTCGAATACTAATACTAATCTTAGCTCTATTATTTAATCAAAAAATTATGATGGGTTAAATGAATTAAAAATACTAAAATTAACAAGCTAATCTAATTATGAAACTTGACTAAGCAATTTAAGATGTGATAAAATTAAGAATGACTTCAAGAAGGCAAATAATGTATTTAGGAATTGTTTCCTCTAATGTTTAACATGCGATCGCTTAAAATATATCCAATTTTATCTCTATCATTATTAATTGAAGGGATTTACAATTAAAGTTAATACTTTTCTCAAGCATATTAACCCTAACCCTAAATTATTTATTAGGATATCTCTACTTAGTAATATAATTTAGAATTGCATTAATATACAATGAATGCCCACATAAAAATAACAACTTTTAGGAAGAATCATGCATCTTATTTCTAAGTACACATGTAATTCTCTTCAATTATTTCAAAATATCATTATCCATGTAATTTCTCAATTATCATGTATAATATCATAAATTGATACCTTAAAAATATCAATTAACAATAAAAACACATAATTGAATCACGAAAGATAGAAATTTTATTGAAAATTATCAATAAATCCAATAGTCACACGGAACCTTAGGTTCCATAATCCTAAACACAGAAATTTTAAGCTATCATGATGAAATTAGAAGAAAATTGTAGCAAAATCAAGAAGGAAAATATGAAAAACTCTTTTTGTCGATAAGAAATCTCTTCAATTTTGAAGTTGGATGTTATTTCCACCTTTTTCTCTTCAAGTCTCTTCTCATTTGAATGTGAAAAGTTGTGTCCAAAACCCTTGCAAGTTTTTATATAATATATTAGGAACTTTCTTTTTTCGTCATCAGACATAGCTTGAGATGCAGTTGTGCCCCTAGGTTATGTAACTCACTAACCTTGGGTGCAAAAATTATCTTAAGTGAGACGTAGCTTAAGGACATGGTTGTGTAACTTTCTAATAAAAATTTGCCATTTTCTTCTATTGTACGGACAATGCCTGAGAATACGATTATATCCTAGGTTGTGTAACTTTAAAACTTTATAACTCATTCATTTAAACTCCGAATTAAGTGAAACTTGATTCTTTTTCTTTGTTTTCAATCTAAGAATGTGTTCAAACCTTGAAATAAAAATTTTACTCAATTAAGTATTAAGATTGCCCTACTAGCAAAGTGCATCATGGTCAAAGATGAAGGGAAATAAGGCATGGCTTTATTTAACCATAACCCAGGGCAAGCCCAAAGGCATTTGTGTTCTATGAAAGGTGCTAACGGATCAAAAGTAAAAATCCAATGGCCTAGAGTTTGGAGCCAATGGATTGGAAGGTATAAGAATGCCTGAGGCAAAGGGCAAAGCTCAAGTAAAGAGGCCTAAGGAGATTCCTAAGTCCTAACCACCTAGAGAGGAGGTGGTGTTAAAGAAAGAAGAGCGCCCTAAAGGGTGAGGGACCTAGAGGTTATGGAAAACTTAAGCTGATCAAGGAGGGTTTAGCCTAAGATCCATAAGCCAAATTGATGTTAGAGTAAGATGAAAAGACTAAGGAATTCTAAATGGAGGATAGATTGCTTCATACAAAGGGGAGAAAGCAATACATTTTGAACCATGGTCTTTGGAGGAAAGCCATTAAATGGGTCCATCAACTAAAGGAACTAGAGCATCTAAATGTCTATTGAATTCTAGCTAAAGGTAAAAGACTAACTTCATTAGTGAAAATGTTAGAGGACATAAAAACATTCTTTGAAGCTTATCTTATATGTCAAATAAAGAGGGAAGACACTTTAAAAGTTATTAGAAGTGAATCCTTGCAATTACAAGACTAGAAGGTGGAGAAAATCCTTTAGGGGTGATTTACATGACATATCAGGCCAGCTGTCTAGCTTAAAGTATCTAATAAAGTAGAAGGGTTTGCCTTCGAGTGAAGCAACCTAAGAGAATGCCATAGATTGCATTCACATTAGACATTTAATGGAGAAGCTCTCTATGGAGCATATAGAGATGGGGACATCTAAATAAGTGTGTTCTTATGCGTTTTAGATAGAAAGGCTTACTTTGCCTCTATATAAAGAGCCTAAAGAGTATAAGTATTATACGTAAGAGTCAGGGAAAGCACTCTGTATGTAATATGTGTACTTTACTCTACTTAAGTTATCCTTATCCATTGAGTTCTAGTTTATCAAGGTATTCCTATCAATCCACTTTGCCCTAAGTGTATTGTGTTTAAAAGAATCCCTACACCATGCTTTTTAAAATTGCCCCATATGTCTTCTCACTTTGGCACTATCTCATCTCCCCTACCCCCTTTGCTCCCATAGTTTTTCTTTATTTATCATGTAAGATAGTTGTTATACTAGAATCTTACTTATTGCTCCATTCTTCCTCAAGCATTCATTATCCTATATAGACCTTTAAAATCTCTTGAAAAGAAGTAATTAATTAGCTTCCTCAAATGGATAACCTTTACCCCTTTAGGTCTACTTCATTACAAGCATTGAGATGTATAGGAAAATGGATGACTCTAGTGAGTCTACTTCTCCTTGTATCTTAGCACCATCCTTCTTTATACCAATAGATTTGCTTGCAACTCCATTAACTAAGTGGGTGTAGGTAGACTTATTTGAGACTACAATAATTGTAATACTTCTTAAATATTAAGTGATAGAATACTAGTCATCGAGGTACCATTTGGTGTAACGACTTAGAGTACATTGGAAATCCAAAATTAAGCATGCTTAGGCTAAGTCAATCATAGGATGGGTGACTTCTTATGAAGCTATTGCACCATAGGATAAAATCATGTGGTGTTCCATATAAAAGTAGATAATAATTTGGTAGGAGGAATTCTAATTGGGTCGTTATAATTAAAGTGGTATTTGAGAGTCTACTAATTGGAAGGGTAGAGTCCTTACTTGGTGCTAATTGTTGACTTGTGTAACAAAACAGATAAAGACATCAGTTCTATAAGGGGATGTACTATAATGCCTCTTGAATAACATGTGATAGAACTTTAATTATTGACATGCCTTTTAGTGTAGTGGTTTGAGTAAATCAAAACTCTAAGGTCGAGTATGCTCAAGTTAGGTCAATTGTAGGATGAGTGACTCCCTGGAAGTTGCAACACAAGGGAAAAACCGTAAGGTGTTCCATATTAAAGTGAATAATATCTGAGGGGGAGGAGTTTGATTAAGCCGTTTGAATTATGCACTTTGTTTGATATTTGGGAGTCATGAATAGTTTCATAGCTGAATTGTGATGTCTTTATCTTAGACTTTACATTTTTTTGGTCTCATGACAGAACTTTAACTCCCTTTCGAAAATTGGTTTAATTAATCCATCTCACTATATTGCATTTGATGCTTGTGGGGCTATCTTTCGTGGTTTCTAAAATGTTGTTTATCGCCCTTTTCATCAAGTTAACATGTGTGTAGACTTTATGGCATATCTAGCCTGCAATGTCATCGCCAACCTCATACTTTTGGACTCGCCCTTTCAAGGGTTGTTGGCTCTTTTGTGTTTCATTATGGACGCAGAGTTAGGGGTGTTTTCCACCCATTGTAATCTTAAAACAATCGAAGTTCAATTGTTAAAATTTCTCTTTTTAATAAAAAATGGTGTTGATATACAATATAAACATCGCATTATATATTTCATAATTACCTTACAAATGAGATTATTTATGATAATAAATTGCAACAAACTTTACAAATCTTAAAACTAACATTTTATCAATAAATCCTTTAATTGTACTTCAAATAAAAATAATTCTCTTTTTTCTCACAAATATTTTATGATTAATTTCAGAAAATTTTCTTTGTTTTAATAGTTCTTACTTTCTCATACATTGCGTTCTTTAATTGGTGAAAGCCCACTAAATTTCAGTAGGTTATGGTGTAACAATAAAAAAGATTTATAACTCTTATGGTAGTTCTATTTATAAGATAATGTTTGATATTTCATTTTAGACATATACATAATATCTACTTTAGGGATGCTATTGGCATAAGTCATCGTTAGACGACTTAATATTAAGTTTCAAAGCACGTTGACTTTCATATAAGAGGTTGGTAGGTGCCGATGTGTTCACCACTTTCGTGCAGGTGATGTAAGAAAGTTAACATAAAGCTGCTAGAAAGTGAATTAAGAATTAATATTCAGTCACCTAATGTTAAAATTTGAATACCAAAAACCTATCCATTCAATTAATATAAACAGTTATTCTATCACAATAATGTAGTATTTTCATAAGATTTCAATTTTTAAATACACACTATTTTGTTAAAATTGTTATAATTTAATAGTATAATTATCGATCTTTTAATAGGATAAATCAAGTTCGATTTTCTCTCTTATTATAACATGATATAATTGGTTAAAACATAACGATAATTTTATAAATTAAAATTATAAAATTGGAAATTCCTTTTTAAATCCTACACGTGGCATTATAATGAGTATCTATATTTTTCCTAATAATTGCCATGATGAAAGAGGTAATAATAGACATACAAATGGTTACTAGTTATAATTGAACAACAGCATGAAGTACGGCAAAATTCACGGTAATACTGCTTATCTGATTCCCTTTCCCTCAATACTGCTATTTTGTTTATACACATATCTACTCTTGGGTTTATTATTTACCCACGTATATGCTCGTTGGGTTTATATTTGAGTAAATTTCAATTGACCCCACAGAACTATTTCATTATCGGATGCATAGCTCTGAAATCTAAAAACATGACATACATCCTGGATTTCATTTCAAATTATGCCCGAAATGAAGAAGAGCGTCTGCACGGGTGTGATTATCCTCAATGAACAGAAAATGATTTCAGTTTCAATTTCTATTCAGCTTACTCCCCAAGATTTGTCTATTGTAAGTTCATGGCTGAAATCTCATACCGCTTTTTAGAGTAAACAAAAGATGGAAATGGAGAGAATGAAAGTGAAGGGATCCATTTACTATTTAATTATGATGGAAAATTATTTTCTCTCTGCCAATTGAAATATAGGGGTAGATTTCCTTTTTTTTTTTTTTTCCTAATAGGAGGATTATAAATGAACAAAGTCAAATTGAATCAAATCGATTTTTAAAAGCTTAGGTTTTACTCATTTATAAATTATAAATTATTGATTTCAAGTTGAGCGGAGCTTTTACTAAGCTTAAAAGTCGTAGATTTGAGCTTGAGTTTATTAGGAAATTTGAAGTTTAAACTCAATTTATTTAGATAAATAAACTTAATTTTAAACTCAAACTCGTTTAATTAAACAAACCTGAGTTCAAGTTCTAGTTCAAATTAAAACTCAAAATTAATTTAAAATTTTAAAAACATATCTTTTTGGATAATTTATCAATTATATTATTCTTATTATTATATTTTTTATGTAATATGATAATCTCAAAAACTTGTTTATTTGCCTACTCAAAAGCCAACTTATTAACAATATAAACAAGCTTACTCCTAAATTAGCTTATAAGCTTAAATATAAGTTAAAGCTTAACTCATTTAAATAAATATGCTTTATTTTAAGTTTAAACTAAACTTATTTCCTAAAAGAGTTCTAATAAGTTTTAAACGAGCTAAACTTGAGCTAAACTCGAATAACTCATCGTTTCATTTACAATCTTATCTACAAGCAAAAAGATAAGTTTAATTTGATATATAACCATTTTTTTTTCCCCACTTTTTAGCTTTTATTTTCCTTGTATATGTATAGCTCCGAATGTGGAATTTTCGTTTTTAATCCCAGTATTCCTCTAAAAGAAACACTATGCTAAAGGAAAGAATGAACGTGGAAAGATTTCTAGTGTTTAATGCCAAAACGTACGTTATATTATACACGTACCATAACTTTTCTTGGCATATACGTATCTCTCAAATACAAAATACACATAAAAGTTCAATGATGTCCTGTCAATCTAACGCACTAATCATAATAGTCATCCAATTAGAAAGATGATCTTCTATTTCTTCAAAGTAAAAAAGAGTAAAAACAACACATCTACATAGTACAAAAGCATATTGATCGAGTCATAAAAAGTAGAACCTCCATATCCTATTCAGATTTACCCAGCAACCCCCATGTACAAAAATATAACCCCATCAACAACTAACACCCGGGTTAGGTGCTTCTATTTTTCTATATATTTAGTGAAAAAGAAATAAAATTGAAAAGGGGGATCATTTTAGCCCAGGACTAAGGAGAAGAGGAAAAAAAAAAAAAAAGAGTCACCATCATTTTGTTAAAAATTAAAAACGACCCAAAATAAAAAGACCTGTGTAAAATTTAAGAAAATTCAGCATCAAGGCGATGATCTACTCCAAGTCTCTAAACCAAGCTGATTGTGTTGCCTTGAAGGACCTGATGATGGTATTGGAATTCCTCTTGGCAAGGATTCTAGAAAATGTCCTGTGTTTGAAGACTTTGGCTTTACTTTCAAGGTACTTGTGCTTCTTGCTGCTTCACATTGCTGTACTCGTATAACAAAAAGTAAAGACAAAATCACAATCAAAGGAATAAGGCCTCGTCGACATGGTGATCTTCTTCTCTCTAAGGCCATAGGAGTGTGTGTGTGTGTGTGTGTGTGTGAGAGAGAGAGAGAGAGAGAGAGAGAGAGTGATTTTGGATGTCTTGTTGTTTTGAAGGACTACCGTGTAGTGGTATGGTAGTGTGCAGTAGACAACATGGGCAAATGGGCAATCCGATGTTACAAAATTCTGTGTTTTTGACGGAGAAGTGAAGAGGTTTGATCAGTGAGACAGAGACAGGGCGAAGTAGAGAGAGAGAGATGTTTGGGCAAATAGTGAAAGAGATTTGTTGACAGCAGAAAGTTAAAAAGTTTGGCTAAAGCAGGCTGTTTGAATAGGTCTTTCTTTAAATTGTTGCAGTTATGAATAGGGTGGTGAAAGAAAAGAGAATAGGCAATTTAGGGGTAAAAGTACACCAAGCAAATTGGCCTAAATAGGTAAAAGTATAAGGTGTATTTATTTCATTTGCTTATAAGATTTTCGATTTTTTCGATGGTATAGCATAATATTGTTCTTTTATTTAGTCAGTAGATTACCATAGCAAGTATTATAGCAGTAGTGCCTTTTCAACGTTGTTTCATGGTCAATAGCCTGGCGCATGATACGATATCGAACCCTTTTGGGAAAACATATGCACCCTTAGATTTACGTACCTTTGAACTTACTTTCACTGAAAATTTTAAAATTATCCCCTTAATATACTATTACATATAAATTATTGAGATTATAATTAATAAAAAAGAGAAAAATATAGACAATCATAACTATTGATATTATAACTTTATCTAAAGTACTTTGAATGATCTATTTTTATATACTCTTTATATGCGTTTTCCTTCATATTATGTATTTTAAACAAGCAAAATATTATGATGCTCATTTGAAATCTTTTTTCCCAATAACTAGCGTTATCCATCGTAAATAATGATAAAAAGCAGTGATATTACACTTATACTGAATAAGTCACATTCAAACTAGTAGTCATATCTTTCTCTCCTAATGGGACGACAATCACTAAGCCACCAATTTCTCATCTTATCAAAGCTAAAAAGAATTTTAGGTTTATGAATTTTAGGTTTTTTATGTAGTTAGGATATGAACAACTTTTTTGAGAATATTACACATGAAAGAAGATAGTCTTACACTCAATCGGCTCAATATTGTACAATAGATTAAATGGTTCGCTAACCACCTTACATCAAATTTTAACTTTTAAGGCAACTAATACCGCTCTAATAAGTCCTTTATTAAGATGACCATAACGTGCATCTTCTAAGTAGGGTGTTATGATATGTCCTAATAATGTGGAAAAGATAGGCTTATAATAAATGAAATACTTAGATCAGCAGAAATAGAGAAAGAAACCGATTGGAGCCGACATGAATTGGAACTAGAACCAGAAAAGGTCAAAAGCTAACTTGAAGCTATTTAGAGGCTATCAAAAGCAACCAAAAGCCATGGGGTTTAGAAGTGTATATGGAATCTTAGTATTTTCAAAGTTAGCACTTAACTCCCGCCTCCTCAGCTAACTAGGCTACTGTTCATAAAATAAGATTATTCAAATATTTACATCGGAATTTGTCTATATGTACAATTAATCAAATTAATTACAACTAAAAAATTACTTTAATTTAAATATATGGATAAACTTATTTAAATCAACTAGAAAAATGTGAACATAGACTTAATTTGCACATGGCAACCTAATTAGGAAGAAGAAAAGGGGTTTATGCTTATTTTAGGGGTAGAAAGTGTCAACTTTTAAAAAAATTAGGGCCCATAAAATTTTTAAAATTCGGTCTACATAATTTACTTTTGCTTTCATTAATAGACTAGTTAACCTTGGAAGGGTATAACATTTCACACATGGAGATTTATGGAGCTAAGATGTACCAATAAAGACTATTTTGAGTCTATTATGGCTTGGGTTAAACCGTTTTGCTATTTGGCACTATTTAGATAGTCAAATTTGTGTATTTTGATAGGATATTAAGCTATTAAAGATTTTGTAGCAGTTTAGAAAAGTTTATATTTAGTTGATTTTGTTTCCAAGTTTCCTTGAAATAATAAAAAGTTTAAACATTTCACATTGATTTTTACCCTACAAAGTCACACAACTATAGTAGTTGCTCTAAACTATTAGTGCCCTAATTAATAATTGTTATGATGGTAAAAATTCATCCTAACAAGTTGTTGAAGTTTCTTTTGCTCAAATCTTTTGAGGTACTTTTGGCTGCCCTACCCTATCATTTAATAACAAGAGCATTGGTAACCCTAACAAGTCATTGGAAGATTTGTTGTTTGATTCTTTTACAGTACTTTCATTGGCCTTAAAAGCTAACAATACCTACATTAGCATGACATTGGAATTTCTTTTGTTTAACATATTAGGGCACTTTTGCCTGCCCCAAAAATGATATTAATACTTTTTATGATGGTATGAATAGCTCTATCATGTTAATGAGACTTCTTTATGTAATGAATTGCAATTTCAACGACATATTACCATGGGTAAGAAAGCTTAAGCAAAATTTACAGCATATTAAAGTATAATCATTGAATCTCAATAGCAAATGTGCTTAAAAAATGATTAAAATATGGATGTCAATTGCTCATATACACAAAACATGTAAGCATACAACTAACTTGAGTCTTGTAACTCATAAGGACTTGCTCCAAAGAAACATCCACCAAATTTCTCTTTTTAACTATTCATACAATTAACATTAAAAAAAAAAATCTTTGAGGAGTTACTTCCAACCTTAGTTATACACTAACATAAGAGGAAATGTATTAAATCACAAACCACTTAAAAGTAAAAGACACTTAAAGCATAGTATGCCGATTGTTCATACAAACAATAATAGAAGTTAAGTAACCTAGCTTCTAAATTTAGTCATACGGCTGTCAAAGCCTTCCATTGTACCCTTAATGCATTAATATAGTCAACAACTTCACATGTTTATAGATCTATGATAATGAAATTGAAAGAGAGGAAGAATCAAGACACTTGAGTAGTGTGCTCCAATATCATTCAACATAGGAAGAAAGAATAGTTCAAAAGCTAAAACCCTTAAAAATGGAAATATATGCATAAACCTCATTTGCTACTTGCTAGACAAAAGGTAATTAAGGTCTAATCTTGTTATGTAATGAGATAAACAACATAAAGAGTAAATTAATCAAATCAACTCACTAATAAACCAATAAAGATTACAAGAATTCCTTATGCCACCATCTTATTTTGCTTTCAAACCTTCATTCCTCCTTACTGGGGTGAGATCATTAACTAATAGTATTACTCCATAAGAAAATCAACAAAAGAGGGGTAAGAAGAGGGGGAGGGGAAACTCAATAGGAGCTTCCCACAAAGTTAGCTCTTTATAAAATACTTCATTGATTTTCAAGATAGATTAAAAACAAAATTATCTTACCATTGAAAATTTCCTCAAATCATTAGATAATTTGGTGCCAATAAATGAGAAGCATATACCATCCAAACTCATCTTCCTCTCTTTGTTGCAGTACTGCATTTCTCCATCGTGTGAAGGGAGTATGTGATAAATGATTACACAAACTAAAGACATAATCTAGCAACAATGATAAAAACTAGGAAACCTATATAAGACACAATGACTATCTAATAATTTAAACAACTAAAAAGAGGGAAAAAAAATTCACTGGCTAACTTACAAAATATTGTCCAAGTTCTATAATTCATTTTGTACATTACCAAACTCTAAACCTAACAACTCCATCATAAAACACCTTAAGAGAAGTTGATTTGATCTTATGAAATGAGATATTAAGCCACTTGTAAATCATAATTGCAAACATGAAAAACAAAAAAGAACATATAGATAAACTATAAGGAATGCATGGGAAACCCATAATATGAAAAAATGAATCACTTACAAGCAACACATAATCAGTATCTATGTATCTCTTTAGCAGTTGTTCATAGGGTTTTGTGGTCCTAAGCTCATTGCCCCCTAGGTGATTTAAGATGTTTATGTTCCAACCTATTCTTTTAAGGTTTGGCCTTATTTACTAGTTTTCTCTTACGTAAGTGAGGCATTGCTCACCATGCTTAGTAATTAAAGAGACTTGAGGTAAAAAAGCATAAATCATGTTATGATAGGTCGAGGATCTTCCAAACAGGTTAGGAAAATTAAATGGCAAGCTCAAGATAGCTGGAGTCCTTCAACTTGAGCAAGTAGCTTAATGGTTAGAGATTTTTTTTCCACAAATGGTACAAACTTTTGATAATCAATTTTTGGGGATTCAAGATGCGGATGATGAATTGTGTATGGACCTATAAAAAGAAAAGAAAGATTATGCTATGAGGCATGCAGGGGTAACTCTAGCATTACCACTTTGATGTCTAAGTAAGCATAGGTGTAAAAGGTATAAAGTGAAAGAAATAGAGTGTCAGTAAATGGTAAAAAGGAGACCTGAGTAGGAAACAAGTGGGCGAATGAGTTACTAATTGTGTTGTGGGAATATTGAACCATTTACAAAACTTAAACTAGATATATGCCTATTAAGTTGGCATTTAGATCCAATGTAGTTTTGCTAATTGAGCTCCAAATAGGAAGTATTAGAGTACAAGCTTATGATCCTCAAGGTAGTGATATATGGTTTCAGGTAAATCTCAACACTATCCATGAGGCAAGAGCTTTGGTCAAGCATCATCTCACTACTTATCAAAAACATACACCATGGTATTATGATAAATGCATGAAGTACAAGTACTTTTAGCCAAGAAACTTTATTTGTAGGAAGCTTAAAGCTTTAAGAGCTAACAAAAGTTAAGGAAAATTGACTCCAGCATAGGAAGACCTAGTTAAGGCAAGGGAAGTGATCAAAAATGGAAAAACATATGGACTTGAAAGATTCAATGCATAGATCATACCATATGCTTAGAATGTTGACAACCTAAGGCCCTACATTGAGGAGGTAACCTAGCTAGTTGTGACAAATGTTTGGTGGAGTAGACCTATGAAGACGTTATTTGTTTTTCTTGTTGGTGTTTATGTTTGATGTTCATGTTTTGTATTTTGGTTGTATTAATGTGTTGCTAAATCTTATGATTATTAAATTTGGTGTAAATGTCATGTTGTTGCTTCAGTTAATCTCTCTTTACGTTATGCAACACACTTTACTTGAATTATGTTCCCTCATAAGTGTAGAAATGAATGATACTCATTTTCTACTTATTATTGTTTTGTTTATTTGTAATCCCAGTTTCTTTCCTTCAGTAAAGCTTACAAGTTATTCCAAATAATGACAAGATTTATAGACATAATTAGAGCTTAATAGATGCCCTCTAACAATCTCAAACCCATGTAAGTATAATTTGCTAACGAGAATCTTAATGGATAAGCTCTCAAGCTTCATTAACTTAAGAGGTGTAAATAGCTCTTAAGCCCTAATTGTGCATAGGTGACAAGCAAATCAAATATCGTTTAAACCTTAGTCCTAATTGAAAAAGGACGAGAGGAAATGAGACATGTTTGGAAGTCCTTATAAAGAATACTCTAAGTCTTATAAATGGATTATGAGCTGATGAATAGCACCTAAGGACCTTGATGGTCAAATAAAATGCTCTAAGTGATAAACAAGTAGAAGATGATGAGCAAATAACGTACATTGTGAATAACTCGAATAATGAGTTGTGAGCTTAGGAGAACAATTATAACAAAAGCATCTTAAAGGGTATAGAGAGTGAGCTACAAAATAGTACATACCAAAAATAGATTGAGATTCTAATCTCAAAAGTTTTATCACATAATTTTAAAATAAGAAGGAAAAAGAAACAATTAGGGAATCAAACTTCTTATTTTTCAGTAAGGGGGATCAACTATTGATGAATCGTTATACTTGAGTAGTTGAGGAGTACTAACTTAGTCAGCAACCTACTCAATGGCTTAATTAGTATTTTAACTTTCTTTAGTGGCCTTAGTGACCTATTTTGTGCCTTTAACACCTTCTTCGTTCTCCTCTTCAAGTAGGTCAACAAATTTTAGGCAACTTATGTCATAGTCAAGATGGAGTTCCAAGATCTCCTTTCTTGCATAACTGATGTTATCCGACATCTTCAGCTTACAAATTTCATCAGACTCCATACTAGCTTGGACTTCGTTCAGAACTTCTTCATAACTTCTTCATAACTGGCCCTTCAATTTCAGTTTCATTTAAGCTTTGTTATATGAGCTTCTTATTACTTTGAGTCGATCTTCTACCTTGGAGCTCTTTAGCATGATTATTTTTTACGTCCATAACCTCCTTTTAGAACTCCATTAGATCAGTAACAAGTTGTGAACTCTTCCTACATTCTCCTTCAAACACACTTCTTTCTATTTCCTTAACTCCTCTAATTTTGCTTTTTCTCTTCCCATGATTTGATATGAGCAACAAATTTTGTCTTTACTTACACCAAATCATTTTTTGCCTATTTAACAATCTATAAAACAAGTAAAGAATACTAAAGATTAGCATGGGTAAAACATGTTCAAAGTCTAGAATTAAGGGTGGAAGTACCTTACTATCCTCTTTTCAATTGTAAAAGCATCAATGATCATGAGTTGGTGTTGCAATGTCTACTGAGAGAAAGGGAAGTTGTAAGTATAGTGTTAAGCAACAATTAATAATAAAATTTAAAGGACAGATTTACATCATATAATTTCATAACAGCTAATTGTTTTAGGTCTTCAATGCCTCCATCAGAACCAATAAAGTGATACTTGATGTTTCTTTCTAGTTTATTTACATCTTCAAGGAGTTAATCCCCTCAAAGAGTTGCTTAACAGTTCTACCATCCCCTAAACCAAAGTTGCTTGTGTGAACTTCCCATAGTAGGACATATTGATATACAAAATCATTTTCAAGACAAGAAGGAGCATAGGTCGAGGGATAGTCATAGCAATATCCTTTACTAAGCAATGGTTGGTTGACCTACTAGCATTAGTAGTACCATTCTTGTAAGGGTTAGCCATGGCTTTTCCCTTTTGGGGTCTTGTGGAGAAGGCTTCACATTAAGCCATTTTTTTTTTTTGTGGTTTAGCCTTAGCAACTTTAGTTTACTTTTGAGTAGTCCTAGCTTTGACAGTGCAAACTTACCTTTTATCGATGGTCGTTTTTTTTTAAGCAAGGTTCCTTTCTTCCTACTACTATCCTTCTTAGGAACTTGATCAACTTTCAAGTTAGCGAAAAAGTTTTTGGAATATGGGTCCTTTAGTAGTATCTCTACAAGTTAATGAATATATTAGTTTGGTAATGAATAAAGGAAAGGGAAAGTAATTTATAGATACCATGTCGAGTACAAGTAAGGAAGGCAACTCATCATTTAGAGTAGTTGGTTGAGATCTCCTCATAGCAAGACTAACTTATCATAGTGTATCGTAGGAGTCAATACATTTTTAGACCACAACCATGTCGAGTACAAGTAAGGAAGGCAACTCATCATTTAGAGTAGTTGGTTGAGATCTCCTCATAGCAAGACTAACTTATCATAGTGTATCGTAGGAGTCAATACATTTTTAGACCACAACTATGCCTACATTCATACACTCAATAATATTCTCAATGCGATGTATGGTACTTTCACCTTTTGAAGCCACACTATTATCATAGAAAAAGATTGATACACTATTATAGTACTAATCTATGATAGTATCAGTATCCCACACAAACCATTAGGTATTGTACTTCTCCATGATCTTATTATAAGCAACTTTGTCGTTCTCTAGTAATATCTTAATGTCATTCTGTTTAATCAAATAAGGTCCATATGTTAGGAAATAAAGATTTTTTCTAACCTAACAACCATCCATTTCTAACCTAACAACATAGAACTAACCCTCACCATGTTTTATTGTAAAAATAAAAAATAAAAAACCCTAAACAAGTTAAGGGTAGCTCTGACCTCTAAATCCTCATACATACACTCAAAATCTACTATTAACCTATAGGACTTTGGTGTTAATGTTCTTGGGCATATGCAATGAGAATGGAAAAAAGCTCTTTCAAAAGAGGAGAAATGAAGATGAAGATTGACCTTAAATTATTTTTCTAAAAGGGTAAATAGTCATTTGCCTAGTAATACAACATGCTCTTAAGCTTTAGGCTTTTCAATCTTCTTGTGTCGATGGGCGAAATGAAAGCAAAAATGCAAAACATTGAACTCTATTAAGTTTTCTCTTAATATGTTTTGATGATAATAAAAAGATGTGAATGAACTTAACAAGCTCTTTGAGTATGCAAGATGTCCTAAAGAAAAGAAGCATTAAGAGGAAAATAAGTTTGAATTTGTCAGAATGTGTATCAAAAAGTTTATCAACGAAATATCATAACAATATAGTTAGTATATAGGTTTGAGTTTAGCTGTTGTTCCTAGATTATTTACTAATTAATTTAAACAATTTAAGTTAAACAAATTTGCAAGAAGGCCTAGCTCCACCTTATTGAGTATTTTAGGAAAATATACTCAATTTCTCTCTACTAAAGATGGCTAAGTTCATGGGGATTTTAAGTTCGATTCTTTTTATTGCTCAAGGATTAGATTTGTAAATTGAGTGATTAAGGTTTGAGTAATATATTTTTAGGAAGAACATTTTTTGACAATTTTAGTAAGATTCGAAAAAGGATTTTATGCTTTAGAGTTATATATCAAGATCTCTATATGAGGTTTCATTGGTCAAAGTTGTGTTCAAAAATTTTAAATACAAGATTTTAGCAAGTTCTTGAGATAAAGTTATACTTTAGTTTGTTGGAAACAAAATTAAGAATTCTAGGATACTTTGATTAAGATAAGGTTGAATATTTTGGATAAATCTAACCTGATCTTTTATGACAGTTTTATGATAAAATACAAATAGAGATATTGAAGAAGCAAGAAGATTTGTTTACAGGGGTTAGATAAGTAGTGCTAGACTATTTCTTAAAGAATTGGTTGTATGAAGATTTGTTTATATCTTTTCATGCTTATCCTTATTATTTAAAGTGTGTTTTAGATTTCCACGTAATCAAAAGAGGATTGGAACAAATTACCTTTTGCAGCAACTGTCAAATAACTTAAACTCAGCAAAGAAACAAACCAAGATCAACTTGATTGAAGTTTTCAAAAATTTAAATATTTGGTTCCTATTTTCCTAGGATATTTCTCCAACATCGAAACCAATTTTTTTTTACTCAAGTTTTCTTAGAGAAAAATCAAGATCTAGCCGTTTCTAGTTGTTACAAAGAAGATTAATCTAAGATGAATAGAAGCTACACAAGATTGATAAAGGTAAGAACTAAAAATAAAAATCTCTCTTGAAAAACATTGCCACAACAGTAGGTACGGCTATTCCCTCTTGTTTTTCTAGTTCTCAAACTCAAGAGGATGCAGGTTCTAGTCAACCTTTGGTTCCTTCACTAGCAAGTGTTCAACAAAAAGAAGAAGAAGGTGATGAGTTGGAAGAAGATGACAGTAGTGATGAAGAGGAAACTTAAGGAACTTAATAAGAAATAATAGGACAACGGGCTGGGAATGAGAGTGAAGAAGAGTCATTTAGGGAGAATGATGATGGTTGGGATGAAGAGATAGAAGTTGAGGATGACTGACTTGTTTTCTTTCTTTTGTTTTATTTTGTTTATTTTTAGACTTATTAACTAATTGAGAGCTTAACTTCAATGATATATTCTTAATGGAGACTCTCATATCATGTGTTTGTTATGTTTTGCTTTTATCTTGTTTTAATGGTTAGGTCTCTTTTGTTGTTCAATTTTTCCAGGCGTTAGAGGATGTAATATCTAATAGTTTAAGACCCAATGTATTGATTAAACTTCAAATAGGGGAGTCTTGTTCTCATTGTTATTGTCTTTCATTTTGTTTTTGTTTCTCTTTTTATATGCCTATTCTATGTTTGTTTTCCTCAAACATTAAGGACAATGTCTTTCTCTAAGTATGGGGAAGGTTTAACCCTACTTATCAAAAGTCTCACACTTAAGCTTATTTGTTTCAACTTATGAATTGACTTAATAAGATTGTGGATTTGACAAAATAGCAATTAATTTTTCGCCTTACTTACTTCTTGTGGACTTAGTGTACATAATCAAAATTGTAGGATAGAATCTAGGTGAAGCAAACTTACTTGCTATTCAATGAATGAATTTAGATGTTAGAATTGAATTGTAGTCTTTAGTACAAGGTTAAATGGTTATGCTTCTAAACTTACTAAGTAGTATATCTACTTGTTAATTACTTTTAGAGCTCATTTAATCTTGAATGAAAAGGGAAAATGAAATAATTCACTTGTGGATGTTTCTTGAGAATCTCTTCAATATAAAGTAAATTGAAATGTATAAGGATAGAGTTAGTAAGGGTAGCTTCTAATTCCTCAAAAGAGTAAAGTTTGACCCCACTGCTAATTTTTGTCCTTATAACTTTGCCACAAGAATATATAAGGATTGAGTTAGTAAGAGCAGGTTTTAGTCCCTCCGAAAAGCGAAGTTTAATCCTACTGCTAATCTTTGGTCTTTATTTTTTTACTGAAAAAAAATGAAAAATTAAAATGCAATATGTAAGTTATCTATGGAGAGATTCAATAAAAGAAGTAGAAATACAGGAGAAAGATGGATACAAAATACTTTTCTTTTAAATTATTATGCTTAAGAAGTAATTGAAAGATTTTTATATACTTAAGGAAGTAGATGAAGTATAACTAATTTTCTTTTGTTCCATTTGACTTTATGTTAACTTTGTACCTTTGGAAGCTATCATTAAATAGTAAGGGTAGGGTGTGTTTTACTTTAATTAGTCTTAGAATATTGGTTTGTGTATTCTAAGAACACAATGTGGTAGGTACAAAGTTAATGTACTAGGAATGCTTTGTCAAATATGTAATTGAAAAAAATTGTTGAGTTCGTTGATTGTTTTTTAGTATTTGCTTGAGGACAAGCAAAGTGTAAGTGTAGGGAAGTTTGATAAGAGTAAATTACTCTACACTTTTGAGATATATTTAGATAGAAATTCTTTATAATTGTGTTCATTTCTAAAGTTCTTAGTACTTAATTGTGTAATATATTAATTTTAGATGATTCAAGAGCAAGGAGATGAAGTTTACATAAAAACAATGCAATTTAGGGCAATCACGACTGTAAGGAGAAGAAAACTTTGAAGGAAAACTAAGATACACTCCATCATAAGTGTGATTGGATTAGACATGACTATTCTTCTTTAACTTTTTCATACGAACTGATGTGTGGAATGGGTCTTAACACCAAGGGGTGTCTTAAAGTGGTATATTTCTAGTCTTTTAATGAGAAGAATATAAATATGCCACAATTTTTATATGAAGGGATAGATATCATAATCAACATCATCAAGAGGATCTCATTATATCATATCACATCACATCACCAACCCGTAAACACACTTATTTATCTATCTTGTACCATTTTGTGTTTTGTTTAGTTGTTCTTCAATTTAATCATTAGTGTAAAATGTATTCTTCCCAAAATTACTCAAGAGAGCTGACAAGATTTTGTTGTTCGTGTATTTGTAAAATATCTATAGTAGAATAAAAAAGGGTTTTTACTTTTTTACTTATTTCATGTTTTATTTATGTTTAAATATAATTTTTGTTAGTATATGTTATTATTTTATTATGCGTGAGTGGTACATTAGGACTTGCTATATCCACTTAGTATGATTGAGTGCATGGAATAGTAGTTTCCTGATGTTTGTTATTCTTGATAAGTTGAACTTAATTAATCTAAGTATGATATAGTACATGACATTTACTTAGGCCAGATTTCAATAGAATATGTTGAGAGACAATTCTATTGAATAAATATAATTCATTGGAATACCTTATTTCTGATAGTAGAGATATTATTAGGAAAGTTGGTACATTCTTAGGAAAATCAATAAATTAACATTGCATTAATGCGATTCAAGTTGATTGTTAATTCAAAAGAGATTCTAATAGATACAATTAGGATTAGAAGTAAGTAATTCTAAAAAGAATGCTTGCATACCTATAATTACCTATAACAAGTATTATTAGGACAAAAAAGTATATTGGTAATATCATACTAAGTGGTGAAGCAAATCAATATGTTAATCATTGTAGTATTAATAGTTTCAATAGTATTTGTGTTGGATAAAAGTTGTTGTGGATTAGTGTAGTTTAGCTAATAAATTACATTTTTAATCTTTTCATCACTTGATAAATTTGGTTGCTAGATCATAGGAAGATTTATTAGTACTAGTGCTTGTATCTGTTCTTAATTGAGACAATCCTATACTCATTCATGCTAGAAAACGATAGGTACAATTGCTTGTTGAACCAAGTTAAAGACATAATATAGGTTTACAAATTGTAAAACTGAAAAGCTCTATTTAGAGGTGATCAATGAGAGTCACATTGAGGGTCCTATTACAAGAGTAAGGGCATGGGGACTTCAAAACTTAGTCAAGAGGATCCTTAGCAACTAACCTAAGCCTAATGAGCTACACATTATCAATTCATCCATTTTACATGCTTGTAATTGTCTAATTTCTATTTAATGTGTTGTGATCAACCAATTCAAGAGATTAGGTATTTTAATATAGGAAATGGCTTAAGTTAGCAAGACAAAGCAGTGTAGGTAAGTCACCTTCAACCCAATCCTAAGAATTATCTTCCTAACAGTAGTATAACCAGGGATGATCCAATATTCAACCATTTACCATAAAGCCAATCACCTCCATCATGGTTAAGCCAAATTTAATAATAGAAAGCTGACCATCACCTCTAACCAAGCGGCCAAACTAGCAAGCTAGTTTCTATACTCACTATCTATCTAAGTTAATTGCCAAAGGCTCAAATCTTCGAGTTGAGCCACTGGCTTGTTAGCTCTATGCTGTAGTGTACTATAGGTGCTTTATGGGTGTAGATGCATTTCATTGTTTTTAGTTTAATTTACCCAGTTTCACTTACTTTATGAGACTAAATAACTGGTATTTGCCTCTTTTGCATCATTACAAACCCAAATCCTTGTATTGAGTTTTAACACTTTACTTTCATACTTTTATCAATCTATTGGACAATGGTGAGTTCTTTGCTAACTTGATCATGGAGAGTCATATCCTTGTACAATTTGGCTTATTTATCTTTGTGTTCCTTTTTTAATTACTCAAACCCTTAATTCTTGATTGGAATATTAGGGGGGTTGTTTGTAATTAGTTAGTTAGTAATTATTTATGTCCTACTATCTAGCACATTTATGCGCTTGATGCATCATATCTTGAGAGACATAATTAGTAAAACTATTCTAGTTTATTTTGATGACATTCTAATCTATAGTAGGAGTTTGCTAGAATATGTTGATCACTTGGGAGCCAAATGATTATGTTGAGAAGTGAAAAATTGTTCATAAACTTGAGGAAGTGCACCTTTTATCAGAAACAAGCAATCTTTTGGGGATATATAGTATATGGGGATGGTGTATAGGGTTAATAATGAGAAAATCAAGGCAATTGTAAAGTAGCGAGTGCTTAGAAGAATTACAAGCTTGACTACTTCTGTAGATGGTTGACAAATAATTTTAGTAGTATTGTGGCACCACTTATTTATCTCACATAGAAAAATGTTGAATTTAGATGGAATGAGAAGGCTTAACACGGTTTTGATGAAATCTAAGCCAAGCTTACCTCTAATCCTATACTTACACTACAAGATTTTGAGAAGTGTTTGAGTTAAAATGTCATGCTTCTATTCTAAGTGTTGAGGTTGTATCGATGTAGAACAAATGTCCAATTGCATAATTTAGTAAGAAAGTAAGTGGTGCAACTCTCAATTATTCAATGTATACTGAAGGGTTTTACTCCTTCATCTAGGCATTGATTATCTGGTAGCATTGCCTCTTGCCACGAGAATTTATCATTTGTATTGATCATAAGTTCTACTTAAATATTTGAAAGGGAAAATGCTAAATGGATTAAGTTTTTGGAGGGCTTGCTTATGTCATCAAGTATAAGTAAGCTCATGCAAATGTAGTCACTAATGCCTTATCTCGTAGGTACACTCTTAGTTCTACTTTGTAATATAAACTATTGGGATTTATTTTGATTATTAAGTAGTATGGTGAAGATATATATTTTGGGCTTGTCATGGCCAAGTGTAGAGATGAAGCAACTATTGAGGGATTTTATCTAATTGATGAGTTCTTATTTAAGGGGAGTAAGTTGTGTTTACTTTAATGTCCCATGAGGGAGTTGTCAATAAGGGAGGCCTATAGGTGGTTTATCAAGTCACTTTAAGGAAAAGTAGTCATTAGAACTATTTAAAGAACATTACTTTTGACTGGACATGATGAGAGATGTATGCTATATTCCTGAAAGGTATGCCACTTAGAAGAAGGCAACAGAGAGACAAGAGATTCATAAGGAATACATACCTTTACCTATACTATCACAACCTTAGAAGCATTTGAGCATGGAATTCATCCTGAGCTTACTTAAGACAAAGAGAGGAAAAGAATCAATTATGGTCATAGTTGACTAGCTCAATAAAATGTCTGACTTTCTTCCTTGCCTAAAATCAAATGATGCTTCACATGTTCCTAACCTTTTTCTACAAGAAATTGTTCGGTTGTGCAGTATCCCTCATAGTGTTTTGCTTGATAGAGATACTAAGTTCTTCATTTCATTTGGAAGACCCTATAGAGGAGCCTAGGCACCAATCTTCTATTGAGTACAACATGCCATTGATAGATGGATGGCCAAGTTGAAGTTGTTAACCATACTTTAGGCACTTTGCTTAAGACTACAGTTAGTAGGAACCTTGCAAATTAGGACTTGTGTTTGTCTATCGTAGAGTTTGCAAGTAATAGTTTAACACACTGTTTCACTGATAAGACTCCTTTGGAAGTTGTGTGCTTGTATAATTCGACCATCCCTTTAGATTTACCACCTATACTAACCATATGAAAGCTTGAGTGATGTTGATAGGGCTAAATAAGTTCAAAAGGTCCATTAACAAGTCAACAAGTAGTTATTTAAGACTATGGAGAAGCAATGACAACAAGGCAATAAAGGAAGAAAGCTAATCTATAACCAGGAGACATGATTTGGATTCACTTAAGGAAGGATAGGTTTCAAAGACATAGATCTTAGAAATTATTAGCAAGAGTTGATAGCTCTTCAAAGTGTTAGAGTATATCAATGATAGTACGTACCAAATTGGTCTCCTAGGATATTATGAAGTTTTAGGTACCTTTAACATTTAAAACCTCACTCCTTACATTCTTGAAGACATCAACTTCAAAGAAGATTGGCCTTATTTGAGGGCAAATCAATAATAGTCTCAAGTTGATGATAAGAGTCACATAGAGGGTCTTATTATAAAGGTAAGGGCAAGGTGACTTCAAAACTTTGTCAAGATGATAACTTAGCAACCAATTGAGCAAGACGAATTGCACATTATCAATTCATCCATTTTGCATCTTATAATTTTCTAATGTATATTTTAATTATTGTAATGAACCAATTCAAAAGGTTAAGTATTCTAATATAGGAAACAATTTAAGTTATTCAGAGGAAGTAATGCAGGTAAGTCACCATTAGGCTAGTCCCAATAGTCATCATCTTGACAGTAGTCTAACTAGGGAAGATCTAGTATTTAACCATCGATCATCACGTTGATCATCTCCATCACTATCATGCCAGATTCTTATAAAAAAAAAGTTGAACAACACCTCTAACTAAGCAGCCAAACTAATAAGCTTGTTCTTACACTCACCATCCTATTATAATCAATTCTTGGAATCTCATATCTCTTAAGCTACTAACTTATCGGCCCCATGCCTTACTATCTTGTAAGTGCTTTTATAGTTCTAGATGCATTTTGCTATTTTTAGTTTAATTTACATATTTTCCCTTAGTTTATGAGACTAAATAGTTGGTACTTGCCTCTTTTGGCATTATTACGAACCCTAATCTTTGTATTGAGTCTTAACTCTTTACTTCCATACTCTTATCGATCCATTAGATTATGGCGAGTTCTGTGCTAATTTTAGCACAATGAGTCATATCCTTATTCAATTTAGGTTATTTGTCTTTCTCTTCCCTTTTGATTGCTCAAACCCTTAATTCTTTATTGGAATAGGGGATTATTTGTAGTTAGTTGGTTTGTTAACTATTGATGCCTTAATGGTTGTCTCCCTAGACACATCATGTAATTAGGGAGTTCTTATTTCCATTTAACTATACAAAGATTTTTATCTTATATTTTTCAATGGATGATGTCATATCATACATCTAGTTCTTAGATTGCATTAGCTTATGGGTCAATGCCTACTTTCACCTATGTGTTAACTCTTAGGTTCAATATTATCCTATCACTAAAAGCTTGATTTTGCATGATATTAGATTGTCTATAAAACTAATTCTATGCATATGTCTTTTGTAATTAAGTTTTAATTTAATAGGATAAAATTTTAGTTTTAAGTGGAAGGATTTTGACCTTTCCATCATGTACTAAGGTAAATATGCTAGATTATATTGCTTTTGAATTTTATTAAAATTAGCTTCTTAGTCATGATTTTATCATCTCCAATAAGCTTTTAATGAAATTATGTTATGATGGCTTATTAAAAGAAGCAATTCCAATTCAAATCGAGACACACTTGTAGGTATATTGAAGGTAATGGATGTTTTATGGTGATATTGGTGGGTCTTGTATGATGGTGGTAATAATTGTGGAGGTGGTCATGTTGGTAGTATAATGAGTATAGTGATAGCAATAGTGATGGTGATGTTGGTGGATGTTGTTCTAATAATTTTAGTGAGTGTGATGATGATGATCGGTGTAATGATGGAAACATTGGTGATAAAGATGGAGATGGTAATGGCAATGGCAATGGTGGGATTTAACAATGATGATAATTGTAAGCACAATGTTAGTAACGTTACTGGTGGCAAATGCGTTGCGTAGTAGCGGTGATGGTTGTACATTTTCTGATAAAAAAACAAAATTTAACTATATAAACGTATTTAGGGTTTTGCTACATACATGCAGGATAACAATGTAAAATTTTTTAGTTTCCCTTTGGTGACATGCTACAATGGGATATGCTAAAATTCGATGCATGATGACGACAATATTAAAAGTTATAATGCTATGTTGAAAACTTTTGATCGGATATGACATTTTAAAAGTTGAAAATTTTGCATGAAATTGAAATAACATCAATAGCTAAGATCATAAAAGTGACATTGCTATAGTTTTATTAATTAATTATTGATGTTTAAATTTGAAATTATTTAACAACTTGGTTTACTTCTAAATTGGTTATTCTTAGATAATGTTTGCTTGTGTAATTTTTTTGGGATTTGACAAAAAAATTTATCTTATGTTTGGTTTGTAATTTTGATTGGTGACTAGACAAAAAATTGAGTTGATGAATTAGACAAAAGACTTAAATTTTATCTCATTATACTATAGTATAAAAATGATATTCATTAAATAAAAATAGAAATATTTTACATTCTTAAAAAATATACCTTCATATTATAATATTGAGTTAATTAATATTATTTTTATTAAATATTACAAAAAATATTTATTTTATAATATAAATAATTAATTTTTAATAGAAATTTTATATTCAGTATTATACAAATCAAACATTGTACAATAAGATTGTACTATCAAGTCCTTCTTGTACTTGTTCTATCCAATTCTCTTTATATATTCCAATCTAATCGTTACAATTACATGCTACTTTAAGCTTGCAAGTTGATCAAATTGGGTTGAATAGGTTCACACAAGCTCTACTTGATATTTTGAAGTTGGAGGTATTATCTTGCTTGATTAAGTTTAAATTTTCTAGCTAAGGCATGGTTTGAAGGATTACTTAATGAGTTTGCGACCAACTCAACTAATCATATTTAAATATGATTATTTATAAATCAAATATTTTTTTAATTAAATTCATGTTGAAAGTCAATTAAAAATTAAATTATTATATATATATATATATATTTATAATCTTAATTGAAGCTTGATTAAAGTTGTCAACTCTTCAAGAAAACTTTTTTGAAGCATGAGTTTGAATTAGCTTGATTGTCATCGCATGGAACAATCATGGATGCCGAGTAACCAAAACGAACTCATCAAATTGCAACAGAACTTTTGTCTTTTAACCCTTTGTCGCTCTTGTAATTAATTTATGTAAGCTTAAGAATTCATGTAGGAAATGATTTTAATAAGTTTTTGGACTTTCGTCAGATTTTTATATGTTAATGGCTACTAGTTGGTATATATTTTTATGTTTGATTATCTCTTATTTTTTTTTCTTTTTTCAGTAAAGATCAATTTTACTAACAAGAAAAAATTATGTCAATCAAATCTATTATATGATTATTTAATTTCTTATATTACATACTATAATTTAAAAAAGGAAAAAATTTGAAACTAATTTCTCCTATCAAAAAATGCATGTTAATATTCTTGGGCCTTCTTCAGAATTGTAATGGACAATCCTTCGCTTATATAGGTCGAGTCCCTCGAGGAAAGACAGCCACTAAGGTCAATCTTCCAAGGACCAAAAAGTAATAACACTATCACGTCCATTACAGAAAACTTAGACAAATTGGGTTTGGTATTGTGCGACTCCCGGGAGCTATGAGGACGAAATTTCCACTTTTTAGCCATATTATCAATCAAAGTTGTTGCATCGTTTTGCGAATACATTGTTGTCCTGCCTAATTTTCTTCACCTACTAAGGCCACAATTCATATAATTTAATTGACTTTGCTCGACTAGGATTTGATATATACAATGATCGGATTGCTGGTTTGGCAATAAACAACTTTTTCTTTAAGCATATTTATCATAAACCACAAAAGTTTCTACTTTTGTTATCTTTTTGTTGTTCATATGGTCATTTAATGGGAAACTAAAAGAACTTCGACCTATATATCCACATTTTTACAATTTGTCATATGTGATTACACAATTTTTTTTGATAATTTAAAGTTTATAAAATAAAAAATCGGGATACATGGCATTGATTAGAGCATTTATTTATCAATACTTCATCTATGTAGTAAAAATCACAATACTATATGGAAAGTATCGACTATTAGGACTGATAATTGCCCTTCAGATTTTTAATTTGTTGGAAAATCAAAAAGGATCTTCTTTATATTAATTATTACAAAATTGCAAATATTCACACGATGAAACCTTAGAAAAGTCGATATTTGTCTGTGATTTCTAAGAAAAAGGTTGATCTGATTTTGGTCCGTGAGAGGCAAGGTTGCTTTTTTGTCTCTGTACAGAGTCCTTAATCAGAGGCTACTGCACTGTCAATTCACACGAACTGCAAGTAAACAAATATCGGACATGTTTCAGTTTCTCTTTCACTCGCTTCGTACATCTGACAATCTCCTTCCTTTCTTTTTTTACCCACTGTCACCATCGAACTTGGAAAACATTAACACCGTGTTTGGAACGAGAGAAAGATAGAAGAAGAAAAGAAAGTGAGAGAAATAAAAAAGGAAGGAAAGAATTATAGAAAATTTGATTTTTTTAAAATATATTTCGATAAAGGAATAAATGAAAGTGGGAGGAATATTAATAATTAGTAAAAATAAAATAAGATTAAATGTAAAATTAATCCTTTGCTCATAAAATAAAATGCAATATGTGATCCCCCTACTTTTACTTCTGTTTTGGAGGGTAAATATATAATCACAAAAGTTTTTCTTTCTTTCCCTTTATATTTAGAGCGACTAAATTTTGGTGGCCCAAAATAATACATCCATCTACTTTCTCTTCTTTCTACAATCCATTCATAAAACAAACCAAGAGTGAAATTGGTTCTGTCTAGTTTTCTCTCCTCCGGCTTCGTACCCTCGTTCCAAACACAGTATAAATGGTACAAAGATGTCAGATAAATATTATATAATTAGCATTTTGATAGTTTTTAGTTTTTAAAGATAGCAGTTTTTGGCGAAAAAAGAAAAGATTGCATTTTATCATTACTTATACATTGATAATGTGTTTATGTTATTAAAGCTTTCCTTTTAAGTACTTAAATACAGAAAATGTTTCCGTATTTGCCGTGTAGACCAAGTCAGGTCAACAAAACGACTGATCTTATCGGATTGTCATACCGTCTTTCATTGGAGTTACATTACGTATTCTCGATATTGCCATTCTTATTTTCTTGTATGCGTCCGTTCTACTGTGCGTTTTACCATGCAAAGTCGACTTTTCATCTGAAAACGCGGATGGTGTCTTGCGGATTTGTTGAGAAGTCGGATAATCAAAGTGTCAGGCACATGCAACCCATTCAATTTACTTCGTCCACATGTCTACGTGTTTTTTCACGTACTATCAAATATAATCAACCACAGGTATAACATAAAGTTGGCAATTTGACATCCATTCAATAACCTAGGACACAGCATATACTACGATTTTAAATGTTTTGTATTGAAAATAATAATAATAAAAAAAGAACATAGACCTATTTAAATAAAATAAAATTTATGTCCAGTGTATATTTGATATATAAATCCTTTTATAAACCCATTGTTTAAGCAGATTCTATGAATAGATCAGGAATAGATTAACAATTAGACTAATTACATTTTTTGTTTTCATTTTCAACATTATTTCCCACCAAGGCTACCTACCACCTAAGTCAATATTTTATTTTATCTTTTTTTCTCTTTCCTTCTTCTTAGAGTTAATTTGGTTGTAATTTTTAGCCATATCTTACAAATCCAACTAGAAGAGCAATTAAAGTGTGAATAGGGCATAAACATTACATAAGGTAAAATTGTAGAAATGCATCTATTTATGCACATAAATAGTAATTACATGTATAGATTTGTGATTAGACAAGAAAAGTAGTAATTGCTTAACTAATTTTTTCGCAAATGCATTCATCACAAAGAAACAAAAATAGAAATAAAAGAAAGCAAGTAAATACAATGTGCCAAGACCCCAAGAGGTCAGCGAGTTAGCCAAAACAAGATGAACTAGGACCACCAAACGGAACACTACCAGAAAACGATCCTTTCAAAGCTCGATATGATTGGATGTAGCTACGACTGTAGGATTTCAATTTGTAAGTGATTATAATTTTGCTATGTTTAGAATTTATATCCAATTAAAATAATGTTAAAAAAAAAGATTATAAATGAAGATATGCTTGAACACACATTCTCCACTTTTCATACCTCAAATATGCTTCTAATATAGTAGCTATGTTGTGAAAAAGGCTTTAAAAAATATTCTGAATTGATTTTATATATGTTAGCGGTTGAGCAGAATAATAAATTGCTAATAAAAACACATAAATTTTGACCAATTGTATGTGGAAGGAGATCATCATTATCGCCAATCATGGTGGTTATATCAATCGCCATTCAAAAAATATATTAAACCACTAGAAGTGAGCAAATAAAGAAGAAAAGGGTGTTGTTAAAAGGAATCAAGAAAATGTTTATCGCCATGTGATATGAAAGGTTATTGTTTTTGTACCTATTATATAGCAAAACATCTCAAATTTTAATGATGACCATGATAATTTAACAAATTTTAATATTGTTGATTTTTTGGTTTACCATGAAGGTAGAATTGATTATTTGATTGGGGATAGGAATGTTTAAGGATGAATTATCATATTTGTTTACTTATTTTTGTCTTAGGTAGTTTTATTGCTTTGGACTTTTCTCATTTTTTTTAAAATGCTATGTTCCTTTTATTAGGTGTAGTAATAAATTTATATTTAATATTTGTTTATTGTCATTTTATATATAATGATTGCATATTCATATAGCTAAATTCAAGATCAGCAAAGTAGAGATATGCAATGTATTCCATATTGAAAGATAATAAATATTTTTCTCAATTAACAATTAGATAAGCTAGCATTAATACGATATCTGGTAGTATAAAAATAATATTAGGCTCAAGAAGACACAATATTATATTACTTAAAGGAACAAGGCTAATAATCCAGGATACACTATTTTCTTCAAAATCTTAAAGAAATATATGAAGTTTTAAAGATATTCTTTTGAATAGATATCATATTGAAACATTAGATGGAAAAAATAACGAGTATCATTACATTACATATATTATTTCAGGTAAGAAATGTGTATTAGTAAAACTAACCACTTTGTCCTTTGGATTATACTATACAAATATTAGAATGATTGTATCTCAGTTTACGACAAATTAGAAGTTTATTAATGATTTTACAGTGTGGCATAACTAGTTGCGCTATCCTGGTTTAATAATGATGCAAAAAATCATTGAAAATTCATGTGGACGTGCATCAAACAACAAGAAGATTTTTCAATCTAATGAATTTTCATGTGTTGCTTGCTTTGAAGGAAAATTAATTATAAGGCCATCACTAGTTAAAGTTAGGATTGAAAATCCTTTACTTTTAGAACAATTTCGTGATGACATCCACCATGTAGGCCATTTAGATATTTTGTGGTATTGATAGATGATTAACTAGATGGTTACATATATGTTTATTATCAACTCACAATTTGGCATTTATTAGACTACTAGCAAAAATAATTCATTTGCGAGTATATTTTCTTGATTATCCAATTAAGACAATTCATATGGATAATGCTAGTCAGTCTATATCTTAAGCATTTAAGGATTACTACATGTTTATTGGAATTAGTGTAGAACATTCTATTGCTCATGTTCATACACAAAATGGTATTGCTAAATAATTTATTGAATATCTCTAATTTACAGCAATACCATTACTTGTGAAGTTTAAATTTCCTATTGCTTGGAAACATGTTATTTTGCATGCAGTAAGTGGTGGTAGAATACAAGTCAATGATGAAAAGATAAGAGCAATCACTAAATGGCCTACACCGACCACTTCGATCGATGTGAGAAGCATCCACAACCTGTCATCATTCTATTGTAGATTTATAAGAAATTTTAGTACGATCAAATAGGGAGAGAAGGAGTAGAGGAGTTTTGAAGAGGTGAAGGAGAATGTAACTATATACTTGTCTTAGCTTTGTAGAGCTTTAACAAAGTATTTGAAGTGGAGTGTTATGTATCCGGACAAGGCATAAGCGCTGTGCTGATGTAAGAAGGCTGACTTATTGCTTACTTTAATAAGAAGCTTAGAGAAGCTACATTCAATTATTCTATTTATGACAAGGAGTTTTACTCCTTAATCCGAGCCCTAACTATGTGGCAATACTATCTACTACCCAATAAATTTGTGATCTACACTGATTATAAATCTTTGAAATATTTGAAGAGCCAGCCTAAGTTATCTTAAAGACAAGCCAAATAGGTTAAATTCAAGGAGGGATTTTCTTATATCGTGAGGTACAAGAATGGGAAGAACAATATAGTGGCTGACACCTTATTGAGACAACATTCACTTTTGACTGAGTTGTAGACTAGGCCGCTTGGCTTTTCACTGGTAAAGGATTTATATGTTGAGGATCCACATTTTGGTCCTCTCTATGCCATGTGTGAGGAGTCTGAGCACTTAATGACTATTATAAAGAGGATGAATACTTGTTTAAGAAGAGGAGATTTTGTATCTTAACCTATTTGATGAGAGAATTGTTAGTGCGCGAGGCATATGGAAGAGGATTATCTAGACATTTTAGCCAACATTGAAGTCATGAGATTCTATCTTCAAGATTTTTTTGGCCAAAAATGAAGAGGGATGTCCAATTTATGTTGGAAAGTTGTACTACTTGCAAAAAAAGTGAAGAACCAAGATGAGTAAGGACATTATTTACCTTTGCCCATCCTGACCAAACTATAGTTTGATCTGAGTATGGACTTTATGTTAAGGTTGTCAAAGATGTCCTGAAGGAAGAACTCCATCATGGTGGTCTTGGATCAATTCAGTAAGATGGTACATTTTTTGCCCTACTCTAAAACTAACGATGCTTTAACTATCTCTTTTCTTTTCTTAGAGGAAATAATCAAATTGCATGAGTGCCCAAAACCATTATTTTAGACCGAGATCTAAAGTTTATGAGCCACTTCTAGAGAACGTTATGGAGACAAATAGGGACTAAGCTATTGTACAATATGTTCTATCATCCATAAACGGATGGACATTCTGAAGTTGTCAACAGGACAATGGAAACTTTACTTCGGGTTGTCGTTGGTTGTAACATGGTTGATTGGGATCTATGCCTACCGATAATAGAGTTTTCCTACAACAAGATAGCCTATAATGTAACAAAAATGTCTCAATTTGAGGTCACTTGTAGGTACAACCTTGAGCTCCTAATGGACTAAACACCCTTTCCAAGCTTAGATGATGACTAGCTAGTTGCAGAAAGAGTCGATGCCATCAAAGCCATGCACTAGAAGGTTATAGAACAATTAACTTAAGCTACTACTAAGCTCGAGAGATGAGGTGGAGGACAAAAGTACAAGGAATCTCAACTAGGTGATTTGGCTTAAATCCACCTTAGCAAGGAACGATTCCCAAACTCGAGGAAGAATAAGCTATCTCTTAAGGTTGATAGACTATTCAAAGTTCTTGAAAAGATCAACCTTAATACCTACAGAATTGAACTGCTTGGAGAGTATGGAGTCTTAGACTCCTTCAACATTGTCGATCTCTACCCATATACTCTTGAAGATAAGCAACATGGAACTAAGCTAGATTCGATCCTAAATCACAAATAGCCCTAAGGGGATGATAGGGATCACAAACCAATTACGTGCTCTCGAGCTCGAGGGCTTGCTCATATGGTTCACCAAGCTATCTAAGATAAGTTGAACTCTGAAGAGCAATGCATTCCCCAGTCTGACCTACCAAGTTACTTTGCTCTCCATATCATTTAAGAAGTTGCTGACGTAACCAAACCGTATGTCAAGTTGAACTTTCCACAACACCTTTGCTTATGACTAAGTATCAAATTAGTATACTACCGACCCGATGTATGCCAAGGTTAAGCTTACAACTATTTGAACCCGACCACCCAAGGTCGACTCGATAATGAGCCACCTCCTGAACCAATCCTTTCCCAATTCTGAACATCCGAGCTACTTACCTGCCGACCTTAACCTGATTTATTCAAAACTTGTGTTGCTCGGTCAGTAGTGTCATTGGAACCACATAATGGACAGCTGACATACGTACTATCTTTTCTTGATATCTGTATTATCCTTTTTTGTTACCGAATATTCTTTTTGCTTATTTACAACATTACCCCTATAAATTATTCCTTTTCCTTTACTGTCAAGGATCCTTTTTCTTTTAATTTACACTAACCTAAGACTTATCCTAATTGGGTCCTATAAATACTTATGTATTGTAATAGCTACAATGGTTAATACATCTTTGATATTCAGACATTTTCATTCTTATGTGAGCTAAGTGTATCTTACTTACTCTCGACTACTCTTATGTAGCTCATTGAGCGTAGACTAGTGGCGAGTGACCTTCGACCAAACTTATGCATAATATCAAGTGTGACTAAGGCTCATATGAAGCATTGGTGCATCATATCCATCATTAATATATGAGGACCCCTACTCAATTTTTGATTATCATTTATTCTTTGGATCGTCTCGAGGTTCAGACCCACCCTTTGGTCCATGCGATACCAGACGTCATGTGTTCATCTATGTCGAACTGTATTAGTTTACACTTTAATTAACTCCATTCCATATTGTTAGGCCATTCGATACGATTAGCTAGTGAGATAATTATCCACAACCTTAAGGGCTTACCTAACCTCCCTTAAATGGCCGTCGACCACCTCTTACAAAACTATGAGTCACAACTTACTTAACAAATGTAATCACTCAACCTACTAGTAGTCTTCTATGCCCATCTATAACCCTATAAAGGTTGCATGAGCCTCCTAAGGTTGTGGGTGAGCTTTTTTTTTGGCAAATTATGCCAACTAGACTAATAGTATAAATTAGAGTTAATTGAGGTATAGATCGTGATAATTAAATCTTCAATTAGGTATATAATTATACAAGTTGAAACTTCATATATATAATTACAAAAAAGTGATAAAGTTGAGGTATAAACCATAACATTACTCTAAATTTTTTCTATGCTTCTACCTTAAGTTTGACGCTGAGGTTCATTTACATGAAATACATCTATGAACTAGCTAGTAAGGGTTAGTTATGGGTTGAGTGTCTAGAATAAAGTGATGTATAGTTTGTAAACATCTAGTCTCATAGATAAGTAAGCCATTGACTAGTTATCTATGGCTACTCAAGCTAAGAAACTCAAAGAAAAATTGTTGATGGGACCTAGAGGATGAAGGCAAGGTGTTTAGGTATGGGATTAATATACCATACTATCTTACAGGTGGAGAAATTAGTATCGAACAATTACTTGATATAGTCATGCACCAAAGTTCACTAACTATTAAGTTATTTGTGTGCTAGGAGAAACAAAGAGAAATCAACTCTTATTGTTGTTTTGTTTGTTCAAAGTGGCATCATAAACAAGACATCATTTGTATCAATTATTCCATTAGATTTACTTATGTCTATATGTGTTGCGTGCGTCCTATGTGTTTTTGGAGCAATCATTCTTGTTAGGAATCATAATTCACTCATTTATATTGGACTTAGTATTAATAACAATTTAGTTAATGATCATTCTAAATATCTCCATGGTTATGCTAACTATAACTATTAAAGACTTAGCTCAATCTAGATTTTTAATTTTGAAGGACTAAGATGACATCTTTGAAGTTTCACAATTGCTTGTTTATTAATGTAATTTGGTCAAAGATATGCAGACTAAGGTTTAGCAATGGATGATTATTAATGAAAAAAAATGTCTAAAGATTATTCATTCTTGATAAGAGAACATGTATAAGGGGTATCAAAAGTCTTATGTGCTCTTATTTTATTGGTAAAGGTATGCATCAAGCTAACTAGGTATTAAAAATCTCCCCTATACAATTGGCTTATGATTAAGAGCCAACTATTTCCCATATGAAAATTTTTGGGTGTGTGATTTATATTCCAATTTCTCCATGACAACTTACAAAGATGGGACCTTAAAGGAGATTAAGGATATATGTTGGATATGAATCTCCATCAATAATTAAATATTTGAAACCATTAACAGGAGAATTACTTACAACAAGGTTTGTTGATTTTCATTTTGATGAATCAAACTTTCCTAACATTAAGGGGTAGAAAAGGAACAGCTAGAAAAAGAAATCTCTTGGAGAGAATAATCTTTGTCTAGTTTCGATCCTTGTAAAAATCAATGTGAACTTAAAGTTCAAATGATTATCTATCCCCAAAATATAGCAAATAAATTGACATGTGCATCTACTAACTTAAAGAAGGTAACTAAACCTCATATTCAAGCTGTAAATGCTCCAATTAGAATTGATGAACTTAAAGGACAACCCAATACCACAAATGATTCTAATGTATGCCAAAAGCGTAGGAGATCAATTGGTTTTAAGGAAAAAAATCATTGAAGAAGACAATGAGGAGATATTCAAGACAATCAAGAAGAGGATATAAAATCTCTAGAAGAGAAAAATGCCTGTAACATAATTGATAAAATCTCAAAATGGGTTCAGGTGCCTAAAATTAGTGAAAATAATGAGATATTAATAAATTATGTTATTACGGGAATGTATTGGAACCAAAGTAAAATAAACATTGACAATAATTTTGCATGAAATACGGTGCTCAATATTATGGAAGAAAATGAGGATCTTAAACCTACCTCAAGAAAGGAGTATAGGCATAGAAATGATTGGCTAAAGTGGAAAGATGTAATTCATGCAAAATTGAAATCCCTTGCAATATGTGAAGTTTTTTGACTTGTCATTTGTAGACACTCGATTTTTGCCCATAGTAGTTATAATTTTTGTTTTTAGGGTCATAATTTAGAAAATAAAAAAATTGAAAAATGATAAAAAAAAATAGAAAATTGTTAGAAAAAAAAAGAAAAAAAAAACTAAAAAAAGAAAAAATTTGAAAAAATTAATTTGATTTAATCTTGACTAAATAGTTGTTGGAAAAAAAAAAAGAAAATCTAATATGATAACGTTAAATCTAATAAAATCAAGTTTTGTAAGATTTGAATCTATTTTAGATCTTTATTAATTTAGATTCGATTCAAAAGATTTGTTTTCGGGTTTATAAATAGGGGTTGCATGGTGCAAGCCAAGAAAAAAAAAAAAAGAACAATTACACATTTGTTAAAAAACACGCTCGAACCCACTCCTTAAACCAATTCTATAGTTGTGTATGCGATAGGATTAGGAATCCAATCCGTTCCTTTTTATCAGTTTTTCCTTATAGGTACATAATAGTGGTTTTTAATTATTGTCTATAACTTGTCTTATTTATTTATTTTTATCTCACTTAGTATATGCGCAGTTATTTTTAAAACTTGTACTAATTTTTTTTTTATTTTTATCACGTCTTTAATTATTAGTAATTAGTTATAACATTAGTGTCTAGTAAACATGTGTTAAGTTAAATTTTAGTTTTTTTTTTTAATTTTTTTTAGATTTCATATTTTCAAAATAACATTTTTATAAAATCTCATATTTTACAAAATCTCGTTTTTTGCATATTGTATTAATTTAGAAAAATTGTATCAGGCATGTTAGGATTTTCTAGAAAAAAAAAATTTTGATGTTCATAAAATAAAAAAAAAATATATCTTTAATTGACTTCTTTTTTACGGCAAGATATCTTTTCCATAGTTTAGGCTTGTTTTCCATAGTTTAGATGTCTTTTTCATAGTTTAGGTTTCTTTTCTATGGTTTGAACATATTTTCTATGGTTAGACATATTTTCTATAATTTAGGCTTCTTTTTTATAGTTTATATATCCTTTCCATTGTTTAGGTTTCTTTTCTATGATTTAGATTTCTTTTCTATGGTTTAAACATCTTTTTCATAGTTTATGATTAGGAATTTTTTTTTTTTATGTTTTAAGCATCTTTTCTATATAAAAGATTTATTATGTAGAGCATTGTATATTTCATAAAATCTTTAGGGTTTTTCTTGAAAATAAAAAGAATTATCACTTAGTTGTTTTTAAATAAAAATCTTAATTTAGGACTTTTCAAAAATTAGGTTTTTAGGTTTTTTTTTTTTTATAATTAGGAATAAAAATTAGGCTTCTAGGGATTTTTTTTAATAAAAATAAAATGGTTAATAAAAACGCAAATTCAACCAATCATTTTTTTATAAAAAGAACCAATACATTAAAGTTTAAAAAAAAAACTACGATCGTTTGATCCCGGCTAACAGGTACATAGGTACCTTCAGGGCAACAATAAAATCTATAGAAGCCTAGGTTTTGGTTTTTGTTTCCTTTTCTTAAAGACATTAAAAAAGATAATTTAGAAGAATAATTATAATTTCGGTAAATAGATAGTGGTACCTATTAGGGTTTAATAGGTTATCCTCTGGATTTAGATTCCTTTGATTTGTATTAAATTGAAATAAAAAACCGGTAGCTTGATCGTAATCAATCTACCCAATTGATTATGGTTTTCTTTTCTTTTTCCTATCTTTAGTCGGGTGGTGACTCTAAAAATTTTTCTAAATAAAAAACCGGAATTTTCTAATTTCTTTAGTTGATGATTAATATTAAATGGGTTAAGGTTTAGTATTAATTGGAAATGAGGAATTCAATTTTAAATAAAAAACCGAAAAATCAAGCTCAACATCATTCAAACACCTAATGGTACAAAACTAGTAGGTTATAAATGGGTATTTATGTGAAAGCAAATAAGAAAAAAGAGATTGGAAGATATAAAGCACATCTTGTTACCTAAGGACTTACCTAAAAACCTGGTATTGATTATAATGAAACATGTTCTCCTATGGTAGATATGGTAACATTATTATTTTTAATTAGTCTAGCTGCATGCGTTTAATGGATGAGATCATAGCTTATTTATATTGATCAGTTGATAGTAATGTATATGAATATACCCAAAAGGATTTAAGTTTCCTAAAGCACACAAATTGGATTTTCGATAATTATATTCAATAAAATTAAATAAAGCTTTATATGGACTAGAGCGATTTGGATGCATAAGGTATAACCATCTTAGTGAATATTTATTGAAAGAATGTTATAAAAATGATCTTATATGCCCCATGTGTTCTTATAAAAGGCGAGGTTCTAAATTTGTTATAATTGCTATTTATATTGATGATTTGAATATTATTAGAATTCCTAAAGAGTTATAAAAAAGCTATTGGTTACTTAAAAAGGGAATTTGAAATGAAAGACCTTGGAAAGACAAAGTTTTGTTTAAGCCTTCAAATTGAGCACTTAGAAAATGAAATTCTCATTCATTAATCAAATTATATAGAAAAAGCACAAAAAAACATTACATAGATAAGGCCTATCTACTAAGCAAACCAATGGTCCTAAGGTCACTTAATGTGAACAAGGATATTTTTCAACCTTATTAAGATGATGAAAATTTTCTTGGTCTTAAAGTACCATAGTTTAGTACTATTTAAGCATTAATGTATCTTACTAACAACACATGCCTTGATAAATCACTTAAGGAAAGAACCAATACATGCTTGTTTCCCTTTTAGCAATTCATCGAATATATATTAGCATTGCTTAGTATTAAGCTAGATTAGTTAGAGCCATATCAAACTCTTAATTTTGATGTTCTTTCTAATCTAGCAAAGGACTCATCATTAGTACCATTCCTTTAGGATTAATTTTAGAGTGGTTTTTTTGATAGGCTACTTAAAAAGCCTAACTTACATTGTCTTATTATTTCCTTGAACCTGTTACAGCGACAAACAATATAAAACTAGCATTAAGTCTTAAAATATCTTCTTTCTTGAATGTACATCTCTCTCTCTCTCTACTTTATCACTTCTTCTTCTTCCGTTCAACTAAGGTTTTAGATTTCTACTAATCTTTGCTTCCAAATTGAAAAGCATTCATAGATTCGAATTACTTACCCTTAGATTCACCTAATGATGTATTTTTCTTTGATTTTATCTTATGTTTGTATTACAATCTAACTAGGGTTCAGTTATTTTTGCAAGGTGAACATGAAAGAAAGGAAATTGTTTTCTTTGGATTTTCAAGAGTCCAGATATCCCAAAGATGAGCACAAGTGTTATGTGAAATTGATGAATGATATCTGTTATTCATGTTCAATTTCTTTTTATAAACTCTTGTTGTAGTTACAAAAATTGATAATTGGCTTTATTTAGGTACTACTGTAACTAACTCAAACTAAATATTATTGTACTACCAAGTTTACAATTTTCTATTATGAAAAATGTTGTTATATGCGACTCCTTATGTTTCATAGTTTAACTAATATGCCTATCTCCTCCTCATTCTCTTTCCATGTGAACTATTGCCCTCTTTATTGATATCAGTTTCCTTCTCCCTTTGAAAAACGACCTTGTCCTTAAGGTTGAAATCTTTAGATTTACCCAACTTTGAAAAATTATTGACTAACTCCAAACCTCTAATTGTGCCTTGCTGACCCATGTAATGGAATACAATTTACGAGATAAGATTTGATGGCAACGAATCATAACCTATAGGATGATAACATTTTGTCCCAACTTTATTGTGTTGATCTCAGGATTTCTCAATCTATGTCCCTTTAAGAGCTTAAATTAATACAAATTAGAACCGTGGTGGTAATTCTAAAAATATGATGAGATGGCAATGATGAAAATAGAAGTTTGTAACTGGGTAATTTGCCCATCCTATCGAGTGTGCCTGTGGTAACACAAATTGCACTCTAAAAATAGCTTTCTAAGCTAAAATAAGATGATGGCACTCATTTTTTGTCCCTTTAGGTATTGGTTTTAGCAATTGCAGCTCCAAATGCTCATTAGAAGTTATCAAAACTCTACTACTCCTTTTGAAAATGATGATATTAGTAGGGCTACAAGTCCATGTGCCATCTAATAAACAACTAGTTTTGAATGGCAATGATGATATAATCATTCTTGATAAATGACAATAGCTTAATTTTTGCTTGCTAGCATTATTTATGGAAGTACTCTTTACTGTATAAAGAATGATCTCCTTGAGCCAACATTTTTAAATCTATAATATCTGCTAGTTGATGTTTTTGAGCACAATCTTTGATTGTTGAAGCATGTTCCTTTAATTGAATTTTACCATTCTCTATCTCTTCAACTAATTGATCTAATGTAAAAATTTTTGAAACATTTGTGAGATGAAAATGTTGCACCACATTTTCTGGTTTGTTTTCTTTTTTCATTAAGTTTGTATGTAACTGTACTTGGTAAGAGTTCTTGAAACATGTGGCACCATAATTTCTTGCATAATATCTTTGTTTTTAGTAATATCAATTTTCACATCCAATAGCATCATTTCTTGAAAATTATCTTTATCATATTTTTGTTCAAAGATTGCATCATTCTTGTACAATTGGACTTGATCTCCATGAGTTTGCATTAAAGATATATGCTTACCTATGGAATCTTGATAGGAATTGAACTCATTGATCTTTAACCCAAGCCTGAGTGTGAGGTCTTGAAGGACTAGGGAAGTGGATTCTACTATTTTAGCTTACTCTTATCGAGGTCAAGTTGATTCTCACTACTGACTAACTCCATATGCTAAGCCAAGTAACTTCTTTTCTTTTAATAGTCGAGTGCTAACCTAAAATAAGCTCTACTGATAGTTCAACCTCTGATACATATACTTAGCCATGACTGTGCTAACCTTCAAATCAGTAGTATTGGTGCCAAAAACCCCAATATACATCCATACCTACGTCTTCTCTAAAGGACCCCTAGGTTTGCTTGGAAGCTCTACTCGGCAACCTTTATCTTGACTGTACCATTTGTCTGTTTTTGCTAGAGGTGTCTCTAGTGACTTGTAACCATGTATCTAATCCTACATAAAAGGATTCTATTGTAATAATCATTGATTTCTTTGATTTTTCATTTGTACCCCCTTTATTATTCTTTGTACATTACTTCTTTTAGGCAATACTCTTTTAATCTTTTCCATTTTAGGTAAGATGCCCTAACATTTTTGGTATAAATACCCTTGTAATATGTAGCTACAACAATAGTCATCTTATACATCAAATATTGAATATAATTCCTTTCATGAGCTTAGTGTGCTTACTTTCCTCTTCTTAATCTTACCCTAACCCTTAAGCAAGACTAAGTGGTGAGTAATCTCTACCAGTTGCTCGTGCGTCATATCGAGTTAGCTTTGTGAGTCCTTGGAGTTTCCTTGATGTGTCATATCCCTAGAATCATTCATGGTTTTTCTTGTTTGTCCCGTTTACTTGTTTCCTATTTTCGCATTTCATCAGCCTTCCTTTCAAGCTTTCTGCAAGCTTGAACTCACTCCAATACTGTCACCCTTATTACCTCTTAGCATGGCATATCATTTTAGTATTAGAGTGAAGGTTTATTTAAGTAAGTTGTGTTTGTTGTGGTAGTGTGTTGTAGTTATATATAAGTTAGTTGCGAGTGTTTGAGTAAGTAGAAGGTGTAGTATTTTGTTATAGCTGTACACTATGTTTTGCCCTATTTCAAACATATGAAAATAAAGCAAGTCCTAATTGGGCTTATTATTCTTTAGAGTAGTTGTTGTATTCATAGATTAGTTGAACATTTGTGTAGAAGAGTATGTATGTGTATTGATTAGTTTAGAAGAACAATATATGTTGTTTCTTAGTTTTTGAGTTTGTTATTGAACTTTGTTGAAGAGAATGATAGATCCATATGTTAATGTAGGTATTGGAGATGATAATAGTGGTATTATCTACCATAGATAACAACCCTAAAACACCCTTAGAAGTACAAATGAAGGAATTGATGTAATGGCTAATCTTATAGTTGATTTGACCATGCATTAGCCTTTCGATTAGCTAAAGTCGTGTAGAATACTCCTTAAGCCACTTGACCTACAAGAGGATAGATCTTAGCTTAACAAGCTCAAGGTGAGGAAGTAGGAGGATGAGTATGAAGAAGGAAGAAAAGTGAGCTCGAACAGCTTGAGTTACTGACTACATGAAGTTTCAGATTCCGAGTTTCAATGGTTCTAAAAATGCCGACAATTATCTAGACTAGGAAGAGAAGGTAAAGTGTGTTTTTGATTGTTACCAATATGAGGACTGTAAGAAGGTGAAGACTGTTGCTATTGAGTTCTCAAGTTATGCTACAATGTAGTAGAAGAACTTCCAAATTATCAAGAGGTGAGAAGGATACAGGGAAGTTAATATATGGCTTGAGATGAAGAGGATACTTAGAAATAGATTCATGCTGGATACTTATTTGTAAGATACTTTTGCTCTGTTTCAAGAGTTGAGATAAGGAGCCTATACTGATGATGAATATGTTTAAGAGTTTTAAATACTTATGATTCGATGTGAAGTAGATCAACCATTAGCTTGAACATTATCTAGATTTCTCACTAGATTGAGAGGCAAAATTTGAGATGTCGTATAGCTCCAACAGTTTACTTCATTGGACGAGGCTATAAGAATAGTCTAGTAGGTTGAAAGACAAAGGAGGAATAGGTTGAGCTAACCTCCAATGAGCTAACCAGTCCAACCTGCTTAAGGTAATTACTGAGCTTAGCAAAGTGTCGAGTTGAGTAGAAGAACGATTGTTAGAGTTGAATAGAAGGGCTGATCGATTGATGGTTTGATGGTGATGTGCCACCAAGAACTTATGAGAAGGGACAAGGATTTAGGAGGAAGATGAGCTAGATCAAGTGATTTAAGTGCCAAGGGTTTAGACATATAGCCACCCAAATGTTCGAATCGAAGAATTATGATTATCAAGGGAGATGCCTCGAAGATTGAAGTAGAAAACATAGATGAGGAATCGAACAGGAAAAAGAAGTAGAGGAAGAGAATGGGGTTAATGCCAAATTAGTTGAGGAATATGTGTTTGCTAAGGATCTGGACAAACTAACTCTAGTTGTCTGAGGTGCAATGAGTATAGAACCATCTACTGAATACGAGTAAAGAGAGAATTTGTTCCACATTACATGTATGGTGAATGTATAAGTTTGTGCACTCATAGTGGACAGTGGAAGCTACACCAATGTTACGTCTGCTAACTAAGTTAAGAAGCTTAAGTTGTTGACTACCTCACATTCGAAACAATATAAGTTACATTGGTTAAACATGATGGGAGTACTACATTGCACTTAGAAAGTGTTGCTACTGATCTAAATTGGAAACTATTCCGATGAAATTCTCTGTGACATGTTACCCCTATGTGTATCTCGTGTATTACAAGGCAGACCTTGGCTTTTTTTATTAAAGGGCTATGCATGATGAGTTTAGGAACACCTATGTGTTTGAGAAAGATGGAAGGAAGATTATGTTAAACCCTATGACATCGAGTTAAGTTAGCAAGCTATAGGCTAAGCTTACTCGAGGATCCAAGAAGATAATGATTCTAAGTAGAACTATGCTTTGAGAAGCTATTAAGGCCTACATGCCAACCTTTATGTAGACGAGATGACAACTAGAGTTGAAGGAGCAGATTAAGCTACCATTAAAGGTCAAAGAGCTACTAGATGAGTATGCCAACCTATTTCTTGAATAGTTGCTTGAGGGATTACCTCCTTTTAAAGGCATTGAACATTGCATTGACTTGATACTCGGCACTACCTTGCTAAACAAACTAGTTTACGGAATGAACCTCGAATAAGTTGCTGAGCTCCAAAGATAAGTCAATGAGCTATTGGCAAAATGATATGTAAGTAAGAGTTTTAACCCTTATGTTGTGCAAAGGCTCCTTATGCTAAAAAGGGATGGTACATGGCATATGTATGTAGATAGTGAAACCATGAATAAGACCATGATCAAGTACTGGTAACATTTCCTTAGGTTGGACGACATGTTAAATGAATTGAATGGAGATAGGGTCTTTAGTAAAATTGATTTTTGCACTAGTATTAGTTTTGCCTGACTTTAAGAAAACTTTTGAGCTCGAATGTAACACATTAGGCATTGGGATAGTTATTGTCTTAATGTAAGAAGATCAACCAATTACTTACCATAGAGAGAAGCTGATAAGACCTTAGTTGAAGTACTCAGTATATGACAAAGAGCTCTTAGCCCTTATCTGAGTGCTCCAAGTGTGGCAGCACTATCTATTGTTGAGAGAGTTTGTCATTATACAGATCATGAATCTTTAAGGTACCTTAAAAGTCAGACTAAGCTATTAGAGTGGTAAGTACAGTGAGATGAATTCTTAGAAGGATTCAATTGTGTGCCAGTACAAACAAGGCAAGAATAATGTAGTCGCCAATGCTCTATCAAGAAGACAAGTTCTTCTTACCAAGTTACAGACCAGACTGTTAAGGTTTATGACCATCAAAGAACAGTATCCCTAGGATCCCCATTTTGGTCTTATATTTGGACGATATGTTGAAGGAAGAATAGTGGATGACTATCACATGGAAGATGGGTATCTATTTTAGGGAAGAAAGTTATGTGTGCCAACTTGTTCTTTAAGAGAACTACTTGTTAGAGAAGCCCATTCTAGTGGACATTTCAGACACTTTGGAGAGAAGAGGATGTATGAGTTGTTGTGGGAACAGTTCTTTTGGTTAAAGATGAAGCAAGATGTGCATCGAGTTATTGAGAGTTATGCTACTTGTAAGAGGGCCAAATGTTGAGCTAAATAAGGGAAAGCATTGTCTTTGCCTATCTTGACCCGACCTTGGATTGAGTTGAGCATGGACTTTATCATTGAATTATAGAGAACTGTCAAAGGCAAAGATTCTGTAATGGTTGTCGTAGATAGATATAGTAAGATGGCATACTTTATGCCTTACTCTAAAACTAACGTTGCTTTAGCTATTGCTTCTTTCTTTTTGTAGGAAATTGTTTGATTATGCGACGTATCGAAAAGTATTGTATTGGACAAAAATCCAAAGTTTTTAAGCCATTTCTAGAAGACTCTTTGGTGTCGTATGGGGACTAAACTACCATTTACCACTTCCTATCACCCCGAAATTGATGGCCAAACAAAGGTAGTCAATCATACTTTAGGATTATTGCTCTAAGCAATAGTAGGGAAGAATTTGACTAATTAGGATGTCCATTTGCCTATGGTGGAATTCATTTACAATAGCATTGTATACGACACCACCAAACAAACACCCTTTGAAGTCATCTCTAGCTTTAATCTAGAGTTACTCCTTGACTACGCCCTTATACCCATGTTCGAGTAAGAAAACCCTTACACAATAACTTGAGCACAGTCTTTGTAGTAGATCTATGAGAAAGTTACCTAGTAGATTAACTAAGCTACTAAGAGAATGAGAGAAAGGAGTAAAGGAAGGAAGTTAGCATAGTTTTAGCTCAAAGATTTAGTATAGCTGCACTCAAGTAAGGAGTGGTTCTCAAACAAAAGAAAGAATAAGTTGTCTACCTAGGTTGAAGGTCCCTTTAAAATACTCTAAAAGATCAACAACAATGCCCATCGATTAGAATTACCTAAGGACTATGGAGTCTTTGATACCTTCAACATTACTAACCTCAACCCTTACTAACCTAAGAGAGAATTAAGCAAAGACTAGTTGGATTTGATCCTAAATCTAAATCAACCTAGAGGGGATGATAGGAATCAAACTACTGAACCTTTAACCCGAGCCCAAGCAAAAGGTTTTGAAGGACTAGCAAAGTAGATTCTATTATTCCAACCAACTCCTATTGAGGCCAAGCTAATCCTCACTGCTGACTAACTCCATATGTCGAGTCGAGTAACTTCTCATCTCTCAATAGTCTAGTGTTGACTTGAAATAAGCTCTACTGATAGTCTGACCCCTCATACGTCTACTTGCCCATGACCGTACTGACCTTCATGTTGATAGTATTGGTGCCGAGAACCCCAATACACATTTATACCTATGTCTTCTCGAAAGGACCCCTAAGTTTGCTCAATACCTCTGCTTAGTAACCTTTATCCTGACTGTACCATTTGTCTATTTCTACTAGAAGCATCTTTAGTGACTTGTTGCTACGTATCTAGTTGCATGTGAAAGGATTCTACAATATTAATCATTGATTTCTTTGATTTTTCATTTGTACCCTCTTTATTATTCCTTATACATTACTTTTTTTTTTGGGTAATACCTATTAGTTATTTCCATTTTAGGTAGAATACTCTAACATTTTAGGTTTAAATACCCTTGTAATATGTAGTCACAACAATAGTCATCTTACACATTAGATATTGAATATAGTTCCTTTTATGAGCTTAGTGTACTTACTTTCCTCTTCTTACTCTTATCCTAACCCTAAAACAAGGCTAATTGGTGAGTAACCTCATTAAGTTATTAGTGTATTATATCAAGTTAACTTTGTGAGCCTGCGGAGTTTCCTTGGTATGTCATATCCGCATATTCATTTTCTGGTTTTTCTTATTCGTCTTGTTTACTTGTTTCCCATTTTGTCACCCTTCATTTTAAGCTTTGTACAAGCTTGGACCTACCTCAATATTGTTACCCTTGTTAGCTCTTAATGCAGTGTATCAAATTTGTTGCCATTATAACAGTTAATTGATTAATGTTTGTAGGATCCAAATCAACATATTCCTTTGTAAGATTAGAAAATGGAAATGCTTCTTCATCAATATCAAAATGTGTTGTACCTATACAATTTTTAACCCCATTAGATTACATACTATCCTTATGCAAATCCATGAAAGAATTAGATGATGATGTGAACTTGTGTTGACTAGTAGGTCTGCATTAAATGCTACTAAGAAAGCACTACAATTAGAAATTAGTTTATTCTTAGTCAACTATTGAAACCAATCTAATGCTTCATCTTCCATACTACGTGAGATCATAGTCAATCATTCATCTTGTGATTTGCCATGAAAATCAAATAATCTATTGACCTTAAAGATCTAAGAACTACGATCATAACTTGAAAATTTGGGCAATTCTAACTTTATGTTTTGAATGTTTGAGTATAACACCAATACATTAGAATGACAAGAAGAGGAATCGTCCATTGTTTGCTACTGTATAATCTAGTAAGTTTAATTTGCAGTTAGGTACTGAAAAATTTGCATAAGCTTTTTTACATTTTCTTTCATGTCATCCATTAAACATTCCAAATTATCAAGCTAAGCAATTGTTTCTTGATTAGGCTCTTCTAACCTATTGAGTCTATTTGTATGTGAACTCACCTCATCTTGTAAGTGAATTATGCTTTTGATGTTGTTGATCATTGTGACTGTCTCTATTGCAAACCCTGTTAACTACTGCTCCTTGAAATTAATGAAAGCACCAATGATAGGGTACTTAGAAAGCCTAATCCACAATGCCTTATTATTCCTCTAACCCAATAAACGTATAATATAAGAATAAAATTAAGTCCTAAAATATCTTCTATCTTGAACGTTCTTCTTGTCCTTATTCGAAAAGGAATGCCTCTCTCTCCCTCTCTTCTACTTTATTGCTTCTTCTTCTTCTCTTCAACTAGGATTTCTGATTTCTACTAATCATTGCCTGCAAATTGAAAAGTATTCACAGAGTTGAATTACTCACTTTTAGATTTGCCTAATGATGTGCCTTGCTTTGATTTTATCTTGTGTTTGTATTACAATCTAACTATGGCTTAGTTATTTGTGCGAGGTGAACATGAAAGAAAGGAAAAGGTTTTCTTTGGATTTTTGAGACTTTAGATATCTCTAGGACGAACACAAGTTCTCTATAAAATTGATGATAGGTATATATTATTCCTTTTCAATTTCCATTTATAAACTCTTGTTACAGTTATGAAAATTGTTAATTAGCTGTATTTAGCTATTGTTGTAGCTATCTTGAGCTGAATATTGTTGTACCTCAAAGTCTACAATTATGTAATATGAAAAACATTGTTAAGTGTGACTCCTTATTTTTCATAGTCTTACCAATATATTGGTCACCTCTCATATCGTTTTTCTTTTTCCATATGATAATTAATGAATATAAGATTACATTAGCATCTTTTCCACATAATATATATAAAGGTTATCATGGATGCATTGATATCACCAATTAAGTTCATAAAAAATTTAGTTTGTTATCATGGAATTTGTTTTAGACCCTCTGAATATAAAGAAGCATAAGGTGTGATTTCTAATTAACCTAAACAAAATATATTGATGAATATTTATTTGATTTAGAATATATACCTAATAGAGTTGTGGTTATATCATAGGAATCCCTATTGAGTTGTTTTGTTTCTTACTCAAAACTTATGATAGGAAGATAAGTAAAATAGTTAGGCCTACTACAATGCAAGCTATATATATGAATAGTAAAGATGCATGAAGCTAAAATTTCGTCAAAAACCTTTTTATATCACTTCATTATAGCTCTAAACTACCTCTTTTACAATTTTTTGAACCATACATATGTGCTTAGGAATCTTAAGGTACAATCATCGATACATAATGAGTATCAAAATTATGCAAAATGTGAAATTTAGCTTGTTTTAAGAGAGTAAAAGGTATTTGTATGGAATTTTTATTTATTTATCTTATTTGTCAAATAAGATTTCACATTCAAATACAATAACTAAAGGAATATAGAGGGACTTGACATTTCATGTAACTTACTATCACAAAATATGATTCACATTATAAGTAGATCACGATCAATTAGATACATAATCACTAACTAATTATGGTTATTAAAAGGACTAGATCTAACTTATGAACCTAATAGTTATTTAGCATGACCCCTAGTGATTTCTAAGAACATAGGTAATTAAGGAGAAATGAATTTGCTAAATAATTCATAAAAAAACTCAAAGGAGTTTATGTTACTATAGAGGAAATAATATATGCATTTTTGTCTTAAATTTAGTAAAGAGAATTTATGTATTAACCCACTTAGGTTAATGGCATGGTTAATAAAAGTAAACATAAAATCAAAATCCTTTTCAAACTATAAAAAGGAAAATAATAATAAAAATAAAATTATTCTAATAATGAAATAAGCTAATTAAAAGGATGGGTGTAACAACTTGGTTGAGTGTTAGCTAGTTGATTGCTACTACTCAAGTTGACAACCACTGAGTTGACTACCCCTATCTTAGCTTATGCTCTATTGATTGACTTCCTTCATATGAGTAAGTAGTCATCCTTTGAACTTTTGTGATAACCTCAAATGCTTATGATTAACATGTATTAGACTTTGATTCTTGTTATTACCCAAGGGTCGGTGAAGATTTGTCCTTATATCTAGTTTCTACTCTTTCTTGAAATAAAAGTAATATGGTGTGTAATAAATAAACTTCTTTTTATCTTTCGTTTCTTAAATAAAGAAAACTAATCATGTTGAATTCCCTCATGGCTTATAAAAGGAATAATGTGAAATTACAACCATCTTTTGTGAAAGAATAAGCCAAATATCATTCGCCTATCATAGTGTTATAGGCTATTAAAAATCATGTGAGCGGCATTAATAGGAGCAACATTATAGTATTTCATCCATATCCATCCCAATGACCAAGAGGATTGTGATTTATTTATGTATATGAACCACTCTTAGATCATTAGACCAATGAATATCACATGGCTATAGATGTTACATTGCTTGTTATTCTAACTTTTCATAAAGTCATCAGTGATAACATTAGCACAACTACCACCATTTGCAACCAACGTCCATTTCTTATCCTAGTTTCAACCCATGTAAGTGGAGCAAATTCTCTCATTGCCTTAGATACATTGGCATACAAAGCTTTCTATAATATTATGGTTGATGCATTCATATAAGAGATCAACTTTGTTGAACCTACAACTTTTATATACTAGAATCCTTTATCTTCTCATCACCTTTTAGGTCCTTTGCCATTTCTCAATTTCATTTTCAGTCTTCTCTAATATTCTTCCTTCTAAGGGTTCTCACCTTCTATTCTATAATCTACTTTTTACATAGGTCCTTCAAGTTCATAATCAAATTTTGCAAGTTCTATCTTAACCATAATAACCTTATATGTCGTCTTTACAACAATATACTTTCCTTTTTTAATTCCAACTTATGCTAGAATATTGTTAACCTTATAGATTAGTTTATGATCATCTTCTCATATTTAAAGGATCTAATTTCTTCTAATACAGTTATTGTTTTCCTTCACAAGAGTCTTCATTTTACTCAACATTGCCTTCATCACCCCATATATTTTATTTTATCCCATCTTAACCACGATGTTATTAATTCTTGTCTTATCGATCCTACCAACAATATCACCACCAGAATTACTCATATTGTTTCCTATCATTACTAGATTTTCTATTTGCATGTTTCCTTGAAATGCATTTAATTGTGCACTAAACCTTAGCTTGAATGTAATTTGTGTCAATAGGTTATTTTTTGAACATGAGCTCCCTAGGATCATATCAACCTATTTAAGCCCATAGTTGACCTGTTTGGAGTCTTGAGAATCTTTGGTTGAACTTTTCCTAAAGACCTGAGTTGTCCTCAGCTTGGACTCATCAATTTAAGTTCTAAACCACCTACCCTAAAAAAATGCCCAACCTTTGACAAGTCAGGTGCTTGGTAGAGAAGCTTGGCACAAGATTGAAGATTGATACCAAAAGGGAAAGTCAACTGATTAAATCGCATCCTGTAATTTCTTAGGATCTATCATCATCCAAAGATATATTTTCCTTATCTAGTTGGGTTTGTCCTTATCCTAATTTCCTTAATTATCTCTAGATCTTTCCTATAAATAGCAGTGATCTCCCCATTGGTAATCTATACACACACACACACACACACACTCTTACCTTAGCCACCATACTATTAGATTCCTCCTACACCTAACTAACTTAAGTTTTGAAGTGGCCTTGCTAAGTAATCCCCTAGTTGTTCTACTAATCGTATCTTGTTTTGAGGTCTATTATCACCTTTTAAAAGGCTTACCTAATTCAATATTCTACTGGAAAAGAATCTAGGTGCAACAATTAGCATTGTCTGACCTTACTGATCTAAATTTTTAGTGATAGCAGTGGTAAGAATAAGAAACCCTAACAAAACTTCCAACATTGATGTTAATTAGGCTATGACTGCTGGTACTAGCAGCCAAAACTTACTTGAAGTCAACTTGCAATGACTAACAAATGTGGAAAAAAAATTTGCTATTACTTGATAGATAAGAATGCTAAGATGGAGGCTAAGGATGCTGAAATTTAGAGATAGAAATACTTGATTAAGGATTAGAAAGATGAGTTGCAAGCTGGATACTTAAGCTTGAAAAGTCAATTAAGGTAAACAACATATACTATAACATATGTAATCTTCATGTGAAAACTCAAGTTGAAACTACATTGTTAAGGTCTCTAATAATTGTTACAGAATAGGCCTTAAATGGGATTGTTCTTTTTTTTTTTTAGGATCATATGATCCATCACAAATTTTGCAAAACAGAAATTACAATCATAATCTATGACAAAAATAAGCTTAATATACATTTTCTCATAATTTTTAAACACAAGTTAATATTTTTAGTTAATATTAAAACTAAAGATGAAATCAACCCCACTAACGCACGGACTTCTAACTACTAACGGTGACCACCCTATTGTCGGCCTACCTTTTCGCTACTTGAGAAGCTTAAGTTTCCAATCGAGTAATATCAACGTCACCTTAGCTCATAAATTGCTACAAGTAGCAATAGCTTCTTAATTCCTATAATAATTCAATTATATTTTACTTAAACTTTCACTTGCCTACTATTACTGATCCTCCTCCTATGGTTGCATGCTTATTGTTTCTAATAAACTTTTTAGGTTTTGAGGGGTCTATGAGTAAAGAAATTTCCCAACTTGATAACTTCTTAGTTTTTTCCACGTACATATATGTCCTTTTTGTTTTGCTTTCAACTCTTTTTCTCACTAGTTTTTGTCATGCTTTATTTGTCCATAACCACCTACTTAAACTCAACACTTGTCCCTTACACATTTTTGTATCCTTTTTGTTTTGCTTTCAACTCTTTTTCTCACTAGTTTTTGTCATGCTTTAATTTCCCATAACCACCTACTTAAACTCAACACTTGTCCCTTACACATTTTTTAATTTGCTTCATTTTTCCTATTAGTCAATTAAGTTTTTCTAATTTAATTAAACAATGTCATATGCAGATATGTACAAATATACTTCCTATGATATGCGACCCCCCATTACTATTCTCAAATAACATAATGTCAATAATAAACACTAATGTTATAGGATAATTAAAGCAACTTTAGTATTTTGTTACATATCGAAACATGATATTTAAGTTTCTGATGAATAAGATCCTAACCACTACATTGCATCAATAATAAAATTATTTCATTTATATGCCGTATTTGACAAAACAAACTTCATGGGGTTACTTTAACTAAATTTCATGATTGTTTCGTAAAGTTTAGATTAAATCATATAACATTTACTCAAGTTTAAATCTAGTTTCTTGGAAACATATGGTGTAAACCACATAATTTTTATAAATAGGGGACTGAAAGTTGGTAAGAATGTCCAAAAAACTATTCTTAGAAGTTGAACCAAAAAGATTGTAGCTGAAAACCCTAATACAAACTCCTTAAACCTTAAATGGAAGCTTACACCCCAATTTGATCCTTACACCTAAAACCCTAAAATGATAAATTGGAAACCCTAATTTGAATAATAAACCATAATTGATTGTTCAAGAACCTCAACCCCATAACATTAAGTGCAAACCCTAAGGCATGAAAACCTTAAATTGACTCAAACCTTAATTGAGGACCAAAAACCCAAAATTGTCTATAATTCCTTAATCAATTAGTAAAACTGTTTGTTCTTGTTAAACAACTTAACTAAACAACCTTAAACCTTATGTTACCCTCTTAAATGTCGTTAATTGATAATAATTGGCATTAGTTACTAAAAATTATCAACCAATTGAGTAAGATCAACTTGTAGCCCTAGTTAATCCATCGAACCAATGAAACCCTAATTTAAGACCTAAGGTTGGGGCTACTTATACACTTAAGGACCTGAATCACTCCTTAATCTCTTAGTTAAGTAAGTCCTCTTGATTAGTTAGAGGTTAAATTTTGCAATGGAAACATGCCAAAATTGGTATAAGAAAATCACTATGATAATGACCTTATGCACAATGGGAGATGAGGAGCTTACCTAGATAAGGTTGCCTTACAAATGTTCCCTTTAGTACCATAAAAATGTCCTCTTTTCCAATTTTTTTTAACTTTAGCCTCTTGTATTCCTCTTTTATGTTGGCTAAAAACACCCCTAAATCCGTCATTTTACACTTTCATTTTCTTTTGATAACCAACTCCAAGAAGCTACCTTAAACCAAGCTCTACGCAACCATCAATCCCTTACCTTTTCGCCATTATTTCCACCATCACTAACCACCACTTTTCTCGCCATTCTCCACTACAAACAAGTTACTACAAATCCTTCTAGTGGCAAGGGTACAATTGAAAAAAAAAAAAAGAGAAGAGAGGACCTTCAAGTGGTGCCTAAGAGTAGGACTTACAATATTCGAGCTTTTATTGGTAGAGCACTCTCCTTCTTCAAAGTGTTTTGTATAATTATCTTTAGGATTATGTTACAATATAGTAGAAACTTATATATTAGATTTAATGTCTTAATGTGTGTTGTAGCGAAGAACAGATAAGGTCAGTTGCTAAATGGGTCCAAGCTTGCCAAAAGCTTGAAAAAGGAAATGACGGGGAATGCGCGTAAGAACAAATGCAAATGAACAATAAGCAAAAACCCATGAACAACTTTAATTGATATAATGCACCAATGGAACTTTCGAAGACTCACGGCACAACTCAATATGATGCACAAGAAGGTCCAGTAAGGTTACTCCTCACCTAGTCTTGCTTAAGGGTTAGGATATGAGTGAAATGAGTGTAAACAAGGTAATGTTTACGAGAGACAAAAATGTCAAGTGTATTAATGTTCAATCTTCTGTTTGCGACTACAAATATAAGGGTATTTATACCCATAAGTTAGGGTAGCTTACTCAAAAGGGAAAAGACAAAAAGGGCATTTCCTAAGAAAGTAATGTGTAAGATACAAAAGAGTAAAAATGAATATTCAAGGAAATTAATCATTGGTGTAACAAATTCTACACATGATTCTGTATACGTAGCAATATTGTATTGATGATGCTATTGGAAGATGCGGACAAAAAAGTACGGTTAGCTTGCTTATTCGAGTAGGGATGGCTCAATCAATCCATAGTGTCTCTCTCATCATCTCGGTAAAGGTGATGTCGAGTAAGTGATTGACCATAAATGAGTGGGAATGAAGATCGGTTATTATCTCGGCCTTTCACTTCTTGGCAAATTATCTACCAGAAATAGGCAGTTATTCGACTTGACATATAGAATGGGTTAGCAAGGAGATACTCAGCATCGATAGGAATCGGTTGGAGTAGGAGGTTTCATCTTGTTAGTACCTCTAGTCCTCAGGCTCAATTGTGAGTCAATGGACTAGTAGCCTGATTCCTATCATTCCCTTTGGGTTGATTTAGATTTGAGATCAAATTTGAATAGTCTTCGATCAACTCTCTGTCGAGGTGATATGAATTGATATTAGTAATGTTGAAGGTGTCAGAAACCCCATAGTCCTTGGGTAGCTCCAATCTGTAAACCTTCTGGAGGATTTTGAAAGGTCCTTTAGCTCTTGCAGATAATTTGTTCCTCCTCTTACTTAGAAATTGTTCCTTACTAAGGTGCAATCATACCAAGTCTCTTTGTTGGAATTGTTTAGCCATCCTACCCTTAGACTTTTTTCTCTTTCTTTTAGTAGCTTGGTCGATGTGCTGAGTGACTGTTAGGACCCTAAAAGGGGTTTAGTAGGATTACCTAAAAATTTCCATGTCACATGTACACCCATGATATGAAAACCGCCTTGCAAGTTAAAGATTGCAAGACTCTAAATGATAAATCACTAAGATTATTGATTTTTAAGTAATTAATTTATTGTAAAATATAAATATAAATCATTATGGATGTCTGATATCTTACAGTTTTTTAGAACCATAGAGAATTGGTATCTCCTACCAAATGATAAGATCAAGTAATATAGACTTGAAATCCAAACTTAATAAGGTTGAAAAATCTAAGTATATAAGTGGTATTTACATTTAAAGTTTCACATGAACTAAATAACTTTTCTATAATTCCAACCTCTAAAATGTCTCAGTATTTGCACTCAATGGTCGGCTTTTAACTTATGTTTGATATCTATCATCCTGTACAAGAAATACTATTGGAAAGTAAGCTATAAGAGTTTAGTGAGTTATCCTTCATACTATACTGGTAAGCAAGTTATCAAACAAATTATTACAATCATATGAATGCATGTACACACAGTATGTCAAATAATATATGCAGTTGATTGGTGCTACATATAACATCAGACTTTAACGCCCTTTGAGGTAAGGGTTGGAGATACATTGGCACCAATTACAACTGGGCTCTAGCGCTTGGGTTTTTAACCATAATTTGAATTTCATATTTCACAAAATATATTTCCATCTCTAGGAAGTCCAATAGTACATGAAATCCTAAGCCTAGCGGTGAGGTAGCCCCCGCAGTCTACACTTACACCTTGTAGTGGAGATCTCTAAACTCGACCTTCAGCCATACAGTTGGTGTCTTTATCGCCTAGTAAGCTTGTAGTTTCAGGTAAAGTCATATTGTATGAGTGCACTGTACAAAAACACTTTAATATATATAAACAATCTCTACAAGGCCTCTTTTTACCTCCGTATAAAGCGATGACTGGAATAAGTAATGCAATGCATGGATAATGCATGATCCTTTTAATTTAAGATAAGCTAAATATAATTAAGTCAAATTATGAGGCGATCAATCAATATCAGTAAACCATCCAAGTCATGTAACAATCAATCATACAATTAAATCATTAATTATAGTATTTATCAATATTTCTCATAGTAATCAATCAATATCAAGTACATGCATATCCTAAAACTCTATGCATCAAGTTATTAATATTTAATTTAAGTGTATTAACTACAAGCACAAACAAATATACAGTCATCGGGAGTACTCACTTGACTATGATGACTTACTCTAGTAGTAATAATCGATTGGAAGATCCTTGCCCTCATCTAGATCACTCAATCATTACGAGATAACAGGGATAATAAGTAATTGAATTAATTAACGGTTCTAGATATACATTTACCTAATTCTACTTAGATTACTATAAGTTTTTATTCGATTAAACCTAATCGCTAATTGTATGTAGCTTTTTCATTCTATCTCCGATATTTACAAACTTATAATCGTTTTCCATCATTTTTAGATGTACGTTCATACGGAGATGTCTATTTTGGATATTAAGACCCATGTTTTATGATATAGACTAAATTTATTGGAATTTTAACTATTGAAACTTAAATATTCTTATTGCTTAGTTTTATATCTTATTTTATTAGTTAACGGTTTAATTAGCCATTAGATTCGTACACTTAGATAATTTTACATAGGTATTATTAATTTATGTGCTTGATTAAGTGTAATTCAATTTAGGATATGTATTAGGGGCTTGAAGGTGTTTTGGCCTATATGTATATATATATTTGTTGAGTTTGGGTTTTTCACCCTCTCGGTTCTTTTATAAAATTAGGTTTTCTGTAAACCGATCAGTACTAAACCCTACCCGTTTAATATTGACTCTCGACTAGGGTTTAAAGAGGATCATTTTTTCCAACTTAAAAAAATTTGGAGTCGCCACTCGATTGGAGTCGGGAAAAGAGGTTAAGCTATAACCAATTGGGTGGATTAGTTATAACTTAGCTACCGGTCTATCAAAAAAAAAAAAAAAAACCAATTTGTAAAATGGATTTTTTTTTTTTTGAAAAATAAAGATCTGAATTCGGGGGCTAATTTATTAAACCCTAAACGGGTACCATTTTTAACTTTTCGAATTTAATTTTGCTTTTCAAATATACCCTTTAATTTCTAAAAACATCTAATTATGATATGTACGAATAAATTGATTAATTTATATAAATATCTAAAAATAGGAAAAATAAAACTTTTCATATTTTAAGTCGCCTCATACTTGCATACGGGTGCCTATATACCCGTTATTCGAGATCAGACGTACGTAGTTCTTTTATAAAAAAACTTTAGTGGGTGGTTTGATTTTAATTTTTAAAAAAGAGTCGCATTTACGTTTTTACCGAGTTCAATTTATTTAAGGAAATTCTTTTAAAGGGTCCTAATTAGTGTTTTATTTTTGGAAACTCTAAAAATAGTCTTAATTTGGAAAAAAAGTTTATTTATTTTCACTTATTTTTAGAAAGCTTAATTTTTCTAAGTGACAAAAAGAAATCATAATCTTTTTATTTACCTATTTATTTTTTCATTTTATTTATTTCAATTTTTTTTCTTTTTCTTAATTTATTTATCACTTATCACTTATTACTTATTTAATAAAATAAAACAAAATTACCTTCTTCTTTTTTTCTTTTTTCTTCCTTTTTTTTATTTTTTATTACATTTAAACAAAACGAATAAAAAAATATATAAAACAATAACAATAAATAAAAGAAAAAGATTCGGACGGATTCAGATGCACAGGTTAGACATAGGTGGGTTCAGCGGGTTGGACTGGGTCGGGTCAGGTCACTCCACTAGTTCCGAGTCAGGCTTCATTGCCTTCAACAACAACAGTGGCAGAGGGCTATTCGAGCAGTTCTAGTGGCCAAAACGAGGGGGTGAGGAGTTTTTTGTGAATTTTAGATTGGGAATAGGGGGGGTAGGTCGAGTGCCATAGCTTGGGGTAGTTGTTTGGCGGTTGTTGGAGGTGGCGGTCGGTGGTGGTGCTTGCGCGGCACTACTAGGGGGCATGGTAGAGGTCGAGGAAAGTTATATTTGGGAGTTAATGGAGTGGTGATCACGGCCGTGGTGTTAGGTTGTGGTGGTAGGCTCGGAGAAGAGAGATGCAAGGAGAGAGAGAATGAGCTAGAGAGAGAAAGAGAATCGCGAGAGAGAAGGAGAGCTTGAGAGTTGATTCTGAAGCTCGAGGGTCGATCTTTTGCTCATTGACGTCCCTATTTATACTTGAATTTCATGCCAGCAACAAAGGAAAGCTTGGATCGAAGTTAATGGAAATGGCCGAATTGTCAGTTTTTTTCCAATCTTTGAAGCTCGATTTGAATGCGTAATTGACTGAATTTGGATGCGTTTTTTGTACCGATTCATAGTAGGCTATGTCTAGTGCGAGATTGATGCAAGAAACCATGAGCTTGTATGTGGAATTTGTACAAAAATTGAAGCTAAAGTGGAGGGAGTGAGCTGTTCTTGAGAAGGAAAGCTGAGGAAAATCAGGAGAAAATGGAGGAAAACTGAAGGAAAGAAAGGGAAAGTGCTGACGTGGCGCTATGTTAGCTGACTTGACAAACCTCGACTTGCCAAGTGGCACAATCAAATCCTGACACGTGACAGTCTCTAATGTATGAAAAACAAAATGTAGGAAAAAGACCTCCTTGCCTGTGCTAAGTTTCAAACCCAAGACCTTATGCTTAATGCTAGTATTATGTCCATATATTTAACCGTCAAGCCGTTGGCCTAAGCCTTATCCATATGTGGACTTGGTTAGCCTGGGCCATATTTAAATCTAAGCCTAGGTCTGATGGCCTAACTTTTAAATCTGACGAAATGTTATTTTTTAAAATTGATTTNCCAAGTCGCGGGGAATCTTCTTTGAGCGGTAGCTCGACTTGGGTTAGAGCGAGGAGAGGGAATTGTAGAGAAAGAGAGTGAGCTAGAGAGAGAAAGAGAATCGCCGAGGAGAAAGGGAGCTTAAGAGTTAATTCTAAAGCTTGGGGATCCCTTTTCTGCTCATTGACGTCTCTATTTATACTTGAATTTCAACCCAACAACAAAGGAAAGCTCGGATCGAAGTTAATGGAAATGGCTAGATTCTCAGTTTTTTTCCAATCTTTGAAGCTCGATTTGAAAGCATAATTAACCGAACTTGGACACATTTTCTGTACCGATTCATAGTAGGCTATGGCTAGTGTGAGATTGATGTGGAATTTGTGCAGAAATTGAAGCTAAAGTGGAGGGAGCGAGCTGTTCTTGAGAAGGAAAGCTGAGGAAAATTGGGAGAAAATGGAGGAAAACTGAGGGAAAGTGCTAACGTAGCACCACGTTAGTCGACTCGACAAACCCCGACCGGCCACGTGTTATACTTGACATGTAGCGACTGACATGGCATGCCACTTGGCTGACACGTGGTGCCACGTCAGCAAAGGTCGTCTAATTCAATTATGCTACGTGTCAGGATACGTGGCATAATCAGATCCTGATACATGGCAGTCTCTGATTGTGCAAAAAACAAAAAGTAGGAAAAAGGCCTCTTTGCCTTTGCTAAGTTTTGAACCCAAAACCTCATGCTTAATGCTAGTATTATGTTCATATGCTTAACCATCAGGACGTTGGACTCGGTTAACTTGGGCCATATCTAAATCTAAGCCTAAGTTTGATGGCCTAACTTTTAAAACCTAAGTTTAATCTAATGAAATGTTATTTTTTTTAAATCTTTTATTTATTTATTATTATTTTTATTTTTTATTCTTTTTATAATTTTTTTCTTATTTTTTCTATTTTCCTATTTTCTTATGTTTTTCTAGAATTCCTATTTTCCTAAATTTCTTCATTTTTAGGGGCTTTCTTTAATTTTCTTTTTTTTTTTTTGAATTTTTTCTAATTTAGGACCCTATAACCTAATTTGAAAAATAAAAGGGGGTGAAAATTAGGTGTTTACAATATTTATATATAGTATTTTCTTATGTCATCTTATATTTTATTATTTTATAGGTTTATGTCATTGTTTATGTTATCATTTGATTATGTTATTGCTTAAGTCATCAATCGCTTATGTCATGCTTACATTATCCATTACATATGTATAGTTATCCTTATGTATTCATATACTTTACACATATATTATATTTATATATTTATACATCTAACATACTAATATGTATACTTGTGCACTCATATGTATACTAGTGCATATATCCATATACACATACGGTGACATATGTATTTTTATATGTATTTTCGTATGCCTAGAGTACCCTCTCAAGAAAGCTTCACAAATTTCATATTTTTTCACTTTAAGGGCTTATTTAACAAGGTATATGTATGTATAGTTAGTATATATCTCATTTCAGGTTATGTACATAATGGGTACTTATGTACAAGGGTCTTCATACATGTAGTTATCAAGTATATTCCTATGTTCACATGCTTAAGTATATATATACATGTGTTTTTCTTCCAATTATTTAAGGATTGCTACACTTCTAAGCATAAATATGGAACTTTCTACCTTCAACAACATATATGTACATATTACACAAAAGTTCCTATACTAACCTAACTTAGATAACTAGCTCACTAATTAAGATAAGAAATCATATAAAAACATACCTTTTTTCTACTTTGGGATATGAAAAGGAAAGCAAGTATATGTGTTTTATTGGTTTATGGTAGTAAGAGAAGTTGTGTAGTTGAAGTTATGTAGAGGTTGAAGATGGAAAGGGCAAGGGGAGTTCATGGTTTTGTGGGAGGGAAAAAGGAGTTGTTCTTATCTTAATTTGTGTTTTATAATTGAGAAAAGTGAAGTCTAGAAGAGGGAGAAGAGTGGACAACAACAAGGAAGCAAAATAGGATAAGATTACATGTGTAAATGTATAAAAAGTTAAAGAAAATGATCTTGATCTTTTGCTAATGATTTAGCATGATTTAATATGTTACTAAGAATATATCAGCAATTAAGGTTTTAAGGTAAAGTATAGTGAATTAGTACTTTTTATATTTTTAAAGTTATAGTTTTAGGGCTTTATCACTTTCGGGTGCAATCTTTAGGGTTTATATACATTTAAGGTATAAAAGTTTTCTACGCAATTAAATCTTCGGTTATTATCTTAGGGTTTTGATGAGGTTTGGGGTCAAATGTTTATAGTTATATATACTTTAGGTTTTAAGGTTTCTGTATGCGATTAGAGGTTCAATTGATAATTTAAGGTTTTTCATATTCACTTTAGGTTTTGAATTAAGATTTTAATTGGTTTTATATCTCATTAGCTCTATTGACTTCAGGAAATCGTCTATAGTTTAGGAGTTTGATTTTATACTTAGAAGACTAGATTTGTGAGGTTTACAGTGACTTTGTCGTAGATGTGTTGAAGGGATTGTGCTCAAGCTCTTGCATCAAGGTCTTCTCGCTTGAATTCAGGTACACGGGTGTGATCGAGGGGTAACTCGGGATTTAAACCATAGATAACCTCGAAGAGGGTCTGCTTGGTGGTGTCATGTACTATTCAATTATAAGCGAATTCGACCACTGGTAAGCAGACATCTTAATCAGCCAAGTTCTTGCCTACAGTAGCTTAGAGTAGTGATCCTAAAGTGCAATTAACCACCTCAGTTTGGTTATCAATCTAGGGGTGACAGGAGGTACTGAATAGAAATTTAGTCTCCATCTAACACCACAAGGTCCTCCAAAAATGGCACAACAACTTTGGGTTTCTATTAGAGACTACACTTCTCGACATGTCATTTAATCATACAATCTCCTGCAAGAAAAGAGAAACAATAGTTGAAGTATTGTTAGTTTTGGCGGAAAGCACAAAGTGTGCCATTTTGTTCAACTGATCCACCATAACCATTATAGAATCTTTGCTTCGAGCAATTTGTGATAATTCAAGGACAAAGTTCATGCTCAACCCAGTCCATGGTTACGTCGGAACAGGTAAAGGCATTACTTTCCCTTTCTCGGCTCAGTACTTAGCCTTTTTGCATACGGCACAGCTTTCAATGACTCGATGCACATCTTACCTCATTTTCGACCAAAAGAATCGACTACTCAACAACTCATACATCCTTTTCTCCCCAAAATGTCTGGATAGTCCTCCACTGTAGGCTTCCTTAATTAGTGGTTCCCATAGTGAATAAGTTGGCATACATAATTTTCTACCTTAGAACAAGTAACCATGTTCTACATGATACTCGTCCACTACTCTTCCATCAACACATCACGTAAGTACTGGTCTAACGGGTGGGTTCCTAAAGTACTGCTCTTTGATGCTTGCTTTGGGGGTCTTGGGTATAGATATAAGTGTCATGTACGTACTGTATATGAAGTCATGCTACACATGACTAGGGAAATGACTTGAGTAACTTACATGGGATGATTAGGAGAGAAGTGTAGAGACGAGAAGTAGGCGATCTTAGTTCGACTCTAATACGTATGGTGATAGGTGGAGGAGCACAATAGCATCAAACTCCAAGATTAATGAAGAACGAGGTGGTGTTTAAGTGTTTAATCTTTGAGGCAAAGTTCCGGCAAAATAACGGTGTTAATGGGGGTTTTTCTTTTATCCAAGTGATGATGTGAATTGGGTATTTATAGGAAATGATAATTGATCACATCTGTCAAATCATTATGATGATCAATGGTTAAGCCCCTTATTAATGGATCTTAATTAGGATATTTTCATGGGTTTAGGCTTAGATAAAGGTTTTATTTATTATTTTAGTATGAGCTAAACTAAGCAAGGTTGGATTGGACGAACTGATCTAACAAACCTTACTCTAAGCCTACCATGCCAAATCTCCCTTGATCATCCTGATAATTTATGGGCTTAGCTCTTCAGACCTTGTCACCTTAGCCCATGGAGTTAAATTCGTTTAATCAATAGGCTTGAAGCCTAATATTAAATTCGGACCTCTACATTTTTCCCCTTAACCAAAGTCCTTCAGACAAAGTCAAAGGGGTTTGGGAATCAAGTGAGCCTTTTAGATGACTTAGGCATGTACGTGCTATTAAAAAGCTGTGTCACTATTAGATTAATTTGAGAATTGTCTTAGTACATGAGTCCGCGATACTTCTTAACCATATGTCATGCCTCAGCTGGCTTAGGTAGTATATTGAACCCAAGACATCATTTTGAAACAAATTTTCTTTAAGTTATCTCCTCTTGAGTTAATTTGTCTCTTCGATTTGATCTATATGAGTTATTGACCCTTGTTGAGTTAAATTTGTATGCTAAGTTCACATTAGCGATCTTGTTGGGTTGACTTCACTTGTCAACATTGTCCATGTTTTTCTTATCATATAGGAATACTCTTCTTATAAGGTTTTTGCATATCATGTAATGCTTTGTATTAATCAATTTTATTTGTTATGCTATGATTGGTAAGCACGGTGGTCCCGTTAGCCTATTAGCGGGCAAGTTAAGGGGACAACGTCCCCTACGAGGGTTTTCGGAGCAATACCTTGAAAGCTCAACGAAATTCCAAATCTCTATTTAGAGAAATTCTTCAAAAATATTTCAAGAAAGCATCCTTATCAACAACTGACCTTCCATTTTTCATCCATCGATTATTAAGGTTCGATTATAAACAATTACTGTAATGGCAGAAGCTCAAATTGCAAACTCATAATACTAGGCTTTCAAGTAATTATACAACATAGACACTACCCAACATTTTGAATGCAGCAGCAATAGCATAGTATTAGGCTCTTTTTCCTCCTATCCATTCCCACTGGAAACTTGACAAGTGTCCTATTCACTTTTCCTTTTCCCCCAAAAAGCTATTGACTCTAAATTCAATTTCGACCACCATTGTCGTTGAATCTGAGTCCAACTGTTATAGTAAAAGAAAAAGAAGAAGAAACGGTAACTTCCTCTTCAACCAGCCACGGTAAGTTTTATTATCTTTTTTCTTTTTTTTTTTAACAACTTATGAGTATAGCTTGTTCGATTCCATATAATTCCATTGTCTAATGTCACTTCTTGTAGATTTTAGTGTCAGGGTTTTGAAGAGCATATGTACAGTACAATGCCAACCATGGATGGACAACTTCAGAGAGGTTGCATTCGGTTGCATCTCGAGATACCAAAGTTGTAAAGCTTGACAAAAGTAAAGAAGGCTTAAATTGTCGAATGTAAGTAATTATGTTTCCCTTTCTTCACTATTCCATTTCTAGCTTGTTGAAACTTCGAAGTTGTATGTAATTTCCTTTCTAACTTTTACACAAAATGAGGTCGCTTGTAGTTTTCTCTAGCATTTTTCATGTGTAAGAAATTAGGACCAACCCTCTGTAACTGACTTCTAATAAGCTAATGCGAAGGTTGCCATTGTAGGTCACATTAGTGCTTTCACAAGCAATATATTTTTCACATTTCATAAGACTGAGCACTTGCATACATAGATGGCATTTTAAGTTTAATGCCAGCCTACAACCAATTTTCACAAATGAATGGAAACTCCATATGGAAGCTTAAAAGCCTCCAAAGCAAAATACCAAAATGATACCCATTGAAACTACCCTTGCCATCACTCAATCCATGAACCCAATTAAAGGAGCACCAAATTTCTATCACCAAATAAACCAAGATCCTCTTCTAAATTTTCAAGAATACGTTATGTAGACTTTTACTAAATTTTTTTTTTTCCTATCCTTATAGGATTGAAAATCATTCCATGTTTTACCCATCCGCTTTTCTCAAGTTGGTGGCCCTAGTAATTCTTAACAGTTTCTTCTACCAAATGTAGTTGCTTCTTTCCCTTGGGATGATCTTTGTAGAAGAAGGTTCTTGGAGCTCATGGTAGACGGAAGTGATTGGTGTAAAACAGAGAAGTATTGTATTGACAAAGCTTTTGATTATCAGCCCATCTATGCAGGAAAGGGAGTTCTTAGAGCTTTATTGATTGGTGTATCAAAAGAAGAGAAGTCCAACAATGTCAAGGTCACTAACTGGGTGCTTGAATATGAGTCTTCAACCATCAGGGTTGGACTTCCACTACCTTCATAAGATTATTCAAAAAATGATAGTCCTCTTGTATCACCATCCTCAGGGATTGAATTTCATGTCATGGTTGAGTTTGCTGAGCTTGGGATGTCTATTATCAACCATATACTTGAGGAAATATTGTACTTGTCAAGACACAATCTTCTATTTTCTTATTCTATAGGTTTGGGCTCTAGAATCAGTAAGTTCAAATTAAGAATGGGTGGTTTGCAAGTAGATAACGAGCTTCCATTAATGCCTATGCTTGTTCTATTTAGACCATAGAAAGTTGGAGAAGAAGGTGACTACATCTTGAAGCATTGGCATATTCATCCAATAACCCTTTGATTTCTTGGAGTAGTTTATCTCGCTCCTTCATTTCTATTAGGCGCTTGACTAACATAAGGGTCAGGTCATTAGCGTTGATGGCCTCTCGGAGCTCGGTTTTACTCATCATCAAAGTCTTCTTCATGACATCTCCTTTGATCACCATAGTTCTTTAGTTCGGGCACTAAGCGGCCATATGTCCAAACTCTTGGCATTTAAAGCACTTGATTTGGCTCGTCTTCCTACTAGGCCCTTGCCCTTTCTCATAAGTTTGGGTCGATACATCATTGTTGGGTCGGCCCTTTTGCTTAGCTTAGGTATCTACCTTTCGAATCTATTCGGTACTCAATTGAGTTTGATGACTCACTTGTCTAAGTCGATTAGTTGGTAGCTTGGTTGGTACTTAGCTCCTTCTCTACTTCTGTACTCGTTGGGTTGTTCTAATGGCTTCATCCATGGTGGTAAATCATTAGACTTCCACAATGTCTTGAAGGTTACCTTTTAACCCAGTAATGAATCTAGAGATTGTTCGAGCTGGTGGTTTCTCCACTTCACATTGGATCATGAGCATTTGGAATTCCTGGACATACTCATCAATTGTTCGGCTTCCTTGTCTTAACTCTTGAAGCTAAGTAAAAGTATCTTGCAAATAAGTTTTCGGCATAAACTTGTTTCTGAGTATCCTCTTCATCTCGAGCTAAGTATTAATCTCTTGGTAATCCTCTCATCTCCTCATAGCCTGGAAATTCTTCCACCATATGGCGACATATCTGAAGAACTTAATAGCAGTAGTTCTAACTTTCTTATAATCTTCGTACTGATAATATTAAAAAACATGCTCCACTTTCTCTTCTCATTCCAAATATTCATCAGCACTCTCGGATCCATTGAAGCTCGGAATCTAAAGCTTTACATGGTCAGATGCTCTAAGGACCTTAGTTCACTCTTCTTCAGAATACTCTTCCTTGTCCTCTTCATCCAATTCTCTCAAGTCGATCCTTCATCTTACTTGTCTACCTACTCCTCCACCTTAAATTGGTTGAGTTGGGTTTTGACCTCTAATAAGTTGAATGACTTATGGGGTGTTTTGTGTAGCCTCAATTGTTTGGTAAGCTAACACATGAATAGCTTGGGTTAGATCTACTAAGAGGTTAGTCATCTCATCAAGTCTCTTATTAGTGCTCCTTGGGGTTCCTTAAGATTGTTGTCCATGGTAGACAACTCTACTGTTATCATCCCCAACACTAATGTTTACACTTGGGTAAGTCATTTTCTTTACTAATTCAAAGCTTAAACAAACACTTCCACAAATCAAAAGGTTAATAGCTAGCAAACACAATAATTAAGATGAATACAGTAACTTGCTCTATTTTACACGCATTAAACAGAGTATAAATAGAACTTCGAAAACTAACTACAACTCAAACAAAACCTCTGCTCTAATACTAAGATGATGTGTACCAAGGCCATGAATAGATAAGGCCGGTCACTGAATAGGTCTAAGCTTTCTGAAAGCTTGAAAAAGGAAATGATGGGGAATATGTGAAAGAACAAATATGAATGAATAGTAAGCAAAAACTTACAAACAACTCCAATAGATATGACAAACTAATGGAACTTTTGAAGACCCATGGCACAACTTAATATGATGCACGAGAAGGTCCGATAAGGTTATTCGCTACCTAGCCTTACTTAAGGGTTAGGATAAGAGTGAAATGAGTGTGAATAGGGTAATGTTTATGAGAGATGAAAATGTTAAGTGTATTAATGTTCAATCTTCTGTTTGCGACTACAAATACAAGGGTATTTATACTCATAAGTTAAGGTAGCTTGCCTAAAAGGGAAAAGACAAAAAAGGCATTTCTTAAGGAAGTAATATACAAGATACAAAAGGGTAAAAATGAATATTCAAAGAAATCAATCATTGGTTTAACGGATTTTACACATGATTTTGTATATGTGGTGATGTTGTTGGAAGATGTGGACAAAAAAGTATGGTCAGCCTACTTGTCTAAGCAGGGGTCACTTAGTTAGTTCGGGGTATCTCTCTGGTTACCCTAATAAGGGTGATGTTGAGTAAGTGATTGACCATGCATGAATGAGAATGAAGATCGATTGTTGTCTTAGCCTTCCACTTCTCAACATACTATCTACAAGAAATAGGTAGGCATTCAGGTCAGCATATAGAATGGCTCAACAAGGAGATACTCGGCATTGACAGGAGTTAGTTGGAGTAGGAGGATTCATCTTGCCAGTCCCTCTAGTCCTTAGGTTCAATTGCAGGTTAATGGACCTGTAGCCTAATTCTTATCATGTGTATACAAGTTAGGTTACCTCTACTAATGTTAGGAATATGATAGCTCTTTTTTTTTTTTTTTTATGTATTCACTTAAAGGATTAATGTAAAGCATGGATATTCCTTTAAGTTTATAGAAAAAAGTTGCAATATTTTACCATCTACAACTGTGGCTAAGATTCATGGTTGGAAATCCATGCTTGTTTTGAGTACTTATAAGTAATCTTAGCTGAAAGTCATATTAGTAAACTATGTCATGGTGTTTAGTAAGACAATAGTGTAAACTTATTAGAAACCACCCCATTAAATCCTCTTAAAATGGTGCAAAAAATGGAAAAGAAAATTTAACCCTAGCTAATTTTCATCAAGTAAACATGTTTAAGGGTTAGTGATGATGGTTTCAAACTTCATCTAGTATGCTATGTGATATATTAAAACCTTATGTGAAGAATTGGTCTAAAGACCCACTAGAAGGCCCATAAACCAAGCCTTAAAGACCATAAACATTTCAAACAAGGTTTCACCATAAACCTAAAATCATGACTTAGGTAGGCCCATATCAGATTTGGGCTACAAAAGATAGGTTAGGCTATAGTCTAAAGCCTTAAGTAAAGTATTAGGCCTAAAATTGTCAAAAAGACCCTAAAAAGCACAATTTAGGCCCTTAGAACATGTTTAACTAGCTTGTATAACATAAGCTAAAATATTAACTAAAGGCCCACTAAAGCACAATAGGCAATTAAGAAGGCCTATTGTACCCCTAATGATATGTAGTTGGTCTTGGAACCAAGGATGAGGTAATTTGGGCTCAAATGAGAACAAGAAATACAGTGTGAGAATGGGATTTTGATAATGAATGTGTATGGAAATCATGCATCAAGACATAAACACAATTAGGGGTTAAGCTTAAAATAGGGTTCGATATGACTCACAAACACTAAATGTCACTTAGGATTCAAATGAGGATTAAGTGTAACTCATTAACTTGCTCAAATGAGGAGTTCACCACAATCTGAAGGTTAAGATTGATAAGAACACAAGATGAATTAAAGAGTTAACTAGTACTCAATAATTCGAAAATAGCAAGCTTTAAGAGCTTAGTATCCTTGTTCGATAAAGGAAGGTACAAGTGTAAACATTGTTTGAATATTCTTCTAATGATGTCTGCCAGTTACAAATGTTGCTATTTATGGCAAGTCTTAAAACCCTAATAGCAAAAATGTAAATAATGTATAAGGCTTTAAACCCTAAAGAATTGGCCCATAATTAAAAGTATTCACAAAAAATACAAAACTGTACGTTTAATAGGAAAAATCGGCATATCATAGAAGGAGTAGGATCCAAACTGGGTAGGGTCAACAGTTGGATATCTAGGTTCGAGGAGGAGTTCTTAAGGTCTTGTAGTGCTCCGTTGAGATACCTAAAAGGTCACCCTACAATTTTTGTGTACTTGAATTAGTCGGCACTAGTCTCTCCGTGCCATGCTAAGTGGATATTTGGCCTCAAGTACTTGGCCATGTGTTCTTTCTGCTTCTCAATAGATGACAGACTTGATACTAAGTGGTATTAGCTCAGCTTTGGCAAAAGCTCTTTAGCCTCGCTTAGAACAATTCATCCTCAGGTTAGAATAGGTTGGTGTTGACTTGGGACAGGTTTGCTTCAACTTAGAGATAGTTGTAGGATGATTCTTATCATTACTTTAGGGTTGAAAAGAAGTTGTCCTTGACATTGAACAATGAGCATGGGTTCGGTTGCCAAACGAACTTCTCTTCCCTTTTCTCTTCACCATAGGCATTGAGTTTCTCTAGTTTTTCTCAACACTCATAGGGTTCAAGCAATAGCTCTTCCCATCCTTCCGAATTGTATAAATGTTAAGAAAGCCATCATGGATCACCTTCTGGTCATACTCCCTTAGTTGCCCAAGAAGTAAATTTGCGGCGTTAATAGGAACCACGTTGAATTCAATCTCACCCTCATACCACCTTGTTGTAAATGTTATTCAAGCTCTTTTATGCACATGGACTATACCCTTGTCATTAAACGACTTTAGTCCATAAGGTTAGGGATGTGGATAGTTCAGCAATTTCATCCTCTCCACTAATTTTGGCAGAATTGACGTTGGTGCAACTTCCTCCATCAATAACCATGGAATAGGTCTTCCCATTCACTAAACATTTAATATGAAATAAATTTTCTCTTTGTTTAGGATCTACCTTCAAATTGAATCATCGTGTCATCATGGCTAAGAGTTCATCTAAATTCTTAATATAGACATCCTCTTCTATTAACTCACCTCTCGAACTCTTATCCCTATGACTCTTTACTCGAGCTTCGAGTCCTTTACCCTTTAAGACTATGGCCATTTTGTTTGGACATTAAGAAGCAATATGTCGATAGCCTAAGCACTTGAAGCATTTAACTTCTTAAGCCTTAGTGCTTGGTGCTTTCTCTTTCTCTACCTTCTTTGTTTTAGCTTAACCTTATTAGCTAGACTCACCTCTCTCCATCTTCTTCTTTGGCCTCCTCTCGGCATACATCTCAGGTTTAGGGTTGATTTGTTGAGATTGGTTAGTTGGCCTCTAATGCCTTCTCCACCTTTGTCTTTCCACTCTCAATGCCAGATTGATTAGCTCGTTTAATGAGTTAAACAGTTGGAATTCAACTATGTCGGCAATGTCATCTCAGAGTCTATTCAAAAACCTAGTAATGGTGCGATCTTATTGTTCTATGATCTTATGGCTCGGCAATCTCACATCTCGTTATTAAGGTCTCAAACTCTTGCATGTACTCCTCAATAGTGTTTCGGCCCTATCTCAAGTGTTGGAAAGCATGGAGCATCTCTTACTTGAAGTAAGTCAACACAAAGCATTGGTTCATCAATCTTGTCATAAGCCTACATGTTATGATTAGCTCTTCTCCTTTGGTATCTCACTTAGCGACTAACTTATCCTACCAAAGGCTTGCATATTTAATAAGGGATAATGAAGCCAGCTTAACCTTTGTTCGATCGTCACATTCATAGTACTCAAACAACTTCACAACTCAGGGAACCTAGTTAAGGAACTCTTTAAGTCGGCTAGTTCTACTGAGGTTTGACAGTTTAAGCTTGATGTTATCAAGTCCTCGACTATGTGCTTGGGGTTCATCCTTTGTATTCCTAATTGGTTAGTTTACCTTAGATTGGCCACTTCTATTGGAGCTTTACTTGACTATATTTCTTCTTGGCCTCAAATCTCTTCTTCGAGCTCCTTGATTTGCCTTAAAGTTAATACTCCTATCATTGCTTCTTCTCGGCACAGGTTAGATTTCCATTCTTCTCAGCTCAGCGGCTCTTCTTGGCTATCACTCATTGTTGTCAAGCTCATTAAAGCCACTTTTACTGGTGGGTGTTCATCCCCTTCTTTCACCTTAGCCAATACCCTCTATAGCCTTTGACTAAACTAGTAAGCTCCTAAATAGAATCAGTAAGATTCTAAATCTAATATTCTAAGTTGTCAACATGCCAACTCAAACTTCTGTAAGGGTTATCACCACTATTATTGACACTATCTTCAAACATTCTTGTCCATTTTAGAGAAAATTTGAACAAATACAGTTTATAACAAAACATGACCACAGTAACCAAGACATGACTACTAATCGACTTCTGTAACTACCTATGACTGTTGACACTTCCATAGGAACTAGAATCAACTATTGAACTTACTATTACTCAACTTAACAATAATGCAATAATATGACTACTAAAAGCACAAACAACATACTACGCTATAGAATGACAACTAACAGATTTGAAACAATGAAGTAGACTTTGAAGAACACTATACGTATGTCTCTCTAAAGCTCTGATACCAAGATGATACGAAGTGAGTCTTAGAACTAAGCAAGAGGTAATGTAGGCTTGAATGGGAACAAGAAACAAAGAGTGAGAATGGGATTTTGACGAAGAATGTGTATAGATATCATGCACCAAGACTCAAACACAATTAGGGGTTAAGCTTAACATATGGTTCGATATGACTCTCGAACACTAAATGCCACTTGGGATTCAAATGAGGGTTTAGTATAACTCACTAACTAGCTTAAAGGAGGAGTTTGCCACAATCTTAGGGTTAAGATTGATAACAACACAAGATGAATTAAAGAGTTAACTTGATTTATACAAAGTATTTACGAAAGGAAGAAAATAATCAAAGTGTATTCAAAATAATTTGTCTTTACAACTATAAGTATAAGGATATTTATACCCACGAGTTAGGGCAACTTGCCTAAAAGGGAAAGGAAAAGACAAAAAGCGTATTTCTTAAGGAAGTAATGTATAAGATACAAAAAGGGTAAAAACGGATATATAAGAAAAACAATTATTGGTGCAACGGATTCTATACATGATACTGTGCATGTGGTGATACTACATTGGCAAGGTTATTAGAAGATGTGGAAAAAAAGTACAAGTAGCTAGCTTGTTCGAGTAGGGATGGCTTCATCAGTCTAGACTCTATCTTTCTCGACTTTTCGATAAGGAAGATGTCGAGTAATTGATTAGCTTAAGCGCGAGTGAGTAATCATCAATTCGGCATACTGTAGAAAGATGGGTAGTTATACGGCTCGACACGAAGGGTGACTTGGTAAGGAAGTACTCGACCTTGGTAGGGGTTAGCTGGAACAGAAGGATTCGTCGTACCAGTCCCTTTAGTCCTTGGGCTCGGCTGTGGGTCAGATGTCTAGTAGCCTGATTCCCATCATAACCAATACACAATAATCCGAAAATGGCAAGCTTTAAGTGCTTTGGAGTATCCCTATTCGAGAAAGGAAGGTATAAGTGTAAATACTACTTGAATATTCTTCTGATGATGCCTACTAGTTACAAATGTTGCTATTTATAGCAAGCCCTAAAACCTTTGGTGACAAAAATGAAATAATGTACAAGGCCTTAAACCCTAAAGAATGGGCCCATGCCGAACCTAGTTTTTCACCCTACCAACTCTTTTATAAAATTAGATTTTCTCTAAACCGATCAATACTAAATTCTATCCATTTAATACTGATCCTCCACTAGGGTTTAAAGAAAACCATATTTTTTCAACTTGAAAAGATTTGGAGTTGCCACCCAACCGTAGTCAGGAAAAGGGGTTAAGTTATAACCAATTGGGTGGGTTGATTATAACTTAACTACCGATCTATCGATTAAAAAACTAATTTATATATATGGTTTTTTGAAAACCAGAGATCTGGATTTAGGGGTTAGGACTTTTAAACTCATACGGGTACCATTGTCTTTCCAAAATTAATTTTAATCTTTAAAAATCACCTTTTTATTTTATGAGATGGAACATAATTTAACTATTCTTATTAGACAAATGAAATAATATAAACTAAAGAAAAATGAAAATTAGGTTTCTTCATTTTTATTGTCGTTCTGTAGGTACCTACATACCTGCTATTCGGGATGAGACATATGTAATTCTTTTAATGAAAACTTTAGCGTGTTAAATTGCTTTTAATTTTGAAAACATGTCAAATTTACGTTTTTAGTTCAATTTGATTTATTTGAGAAAATTTCTAAAAAAAAATGAATTTCTAAAAAACATGTCAAATTCTCTGTTTTAGAGAATCCATACATCGAAATGGATGATTTACTTTTATCTTTTTTTCTTGGAAAATAAATTTTTCTAAGTGATAAAAACAAATATTTATTCTTATTTTATCTATTTTTCTTAATTTATTTATTTATCCCCTTTTTTTATTTTGTCACTTAATTTATTTATGATTTATTATGTCTTATTTATTTTTATTTAAACTAGTAAATAAATAAATAAATAAATAAAGTTACTTTTTATTTTTTTTTCTTTCCTCTTTTCTTCTTTTCTTTCTTTTTCCTCTTTTTTCTTTTTTTTTTTTAATTACATTTACATTAGTAAACAAATAATTAAATAAATAAACAAAACAAAATAAAGAAAAAGAAAATAATAATAATAATAATAAGCTTCGAACGAATGCAACAGGATATGTGGGTTGGACCTAGGTTTATCGAGTTGGATTGGGTTCGAGTCACTAGGGCAGATCTAGGTTAAGTCGCAAATGGAAGGAAAGCAACAGCATGTGACGGACAAGGTCTAGGCATTTCTAATTGCCTAAACGACAGGGAAAAGGGATTTTAGTGATTATTTTATTGGGTTTATAGGGGGTAGACGAAGTGCCGAGACCAGTGGAGCTCGAGTTGGTGGTTTTTAGATGTTAGCCATGGGTGGCCATGGTGGTTTAACCATATAAGGGTCCTTGGGTATGCTTGGTCGGTTGGGGTATAGGTTTTGGATAGTAGGGAGTTCAGTTATATGGTGAGTTTGGGTCGAAGACGATTGAGGATGGTGGTTCGAGGAGAAAGAGGAGCAGTGGTTAGGGTTTGATGGAAGGTGTTTGGTTGAGTGACTAGGAGGCATGGTGGTGGGCGAGAGTAGTTAGGTTGGGGAGTTTAAGCTACGGGTAGCTTCTCTAGAGTGGTGGTTTAGCTCAAACAGGAGTAGAGCGAGAGAACTGAAGAGGGAGAGAGAGAGAGAGAGAGCAGTGGTTAGAGAGAGAAATCGAGATAGAGAGAGAGAAAGAGAGTTTGTCGAGTGATTTTGAAGCTTGGGAATGGTTGTGTACAATTTATGACCACCCCTTATACCCCTTTTATATGTATAATCAACCTAGAAATGAAGGAAAGTTTGAATTGGAGTGAATGTGGGTTGTCCGAAAAAATAGTTTTTTTCTAACTTGGGAGCTCAATTTGACTGTATTGATGGATGAATTTAGCCTTGTTCTTTGTTTCAATTAAAAATAGGCTGCATCAGTTCCTGACACGTAGCACTCTTTAATGTGATAGAAAACAAAAAATAAGAAAAAAAGCCTTCCTACTCACACTCAAACCCCATACCCAGTCCATATGCTTAACCATTAAGCCATTAGCTTGTACTTTGTCCTTATGTTCAATCAAATTGCACATATGGACTCGGTCAACATAGGTTAGATTTAAATCTAAACTCAAGTTCGACGGGCCAACTACTAAACTAAAATTAAAATTAAAAATATATCCTAATAACATGCTATTTTCTAAAATTTTTTACTTGGTTTTAATTTTTCTATTTTTTGTAATTTTTCAAATTTCTAAAATTTTAAACTTCATTTTCTAACATTTTATCTTTTCAGGGTTTCTTTATGAAATTTTCTTATTTTTTGTGCTTTTTCTTATTTTTTAAAATTTTTGTATTTTTCTATGATCCTTATTTTTTTCTAAATTTTTTAATTTTTTTGGGTTTTCTTTAATTTCCTAATTTTTTGTGTTTTTTTTTTATTTAGGGCCTAAAGAGAAAAGAAAGCAAAATAATAGTAAAAACAAAAATAAAGGGGGGCAAAAATTAGGTGTCTACAGCTGCCTCTCCTTGTCACGAAACTTGAATATAAAGAGACACTAATTTTTGCCTTCAAGATAACTCTAAAACAACTATAGCTATCCTAAAATTAATTTAGATGAAGAAATGGAACATGGTTAGGCCTTACAAGGCTCATTAACCTAGGCGGGAGCATTTCTTGAGGACTAGCAACCCTAAATCGGATCGATCTAAAACCTAGTTGTGCCTCACAAGGCTCACTAAGCTAGGTAGGAGCATCTCTTAAGGACTAGCAACCTTAAAACGAGATAGATCTAAAACTTGGTTATGCCTCACAAAGCTCATTAACCTAGGCGGAAGCATTTGTTGGGGACTAACAACCTTGAAATAGGATCGATCTAAAACTTGGTTGTGCCTTACAAGGTTTACTAACCTAGGCAGGAGTGTTTCTCGGGGACTAGCAACCTTAAATAGGATTGATCTAAAACCTGGTTGTGCCTCATAAGGCTTATTAACCTAAGCGGGAGCATCTTTTAAGGACTAGTAATTGTAAAATGGGATTGATCTAAAATTTGGTTATGCTTTATAAGGCTCACTATCCTAGGTAGAAGCATTTCTTGGGGATTAGTAACCCTAAAATAGGATCGATTTAAAACTTGGTTGTGCCTTACAAGGCTCACTAACTTAGGGGAAAGCGTCTCTCGAGGATTAGTAACCCTAAAATGGGATTGATCTAAAACTTGGTTGTGCCTCATAAGGCTCACTAAGCTAAGCGGGAGCATCTCTCAAGGACTAGCAACCTTAAATGGGATCAATCTAAAACCTGGTCGTGCCTCACAAGGTTTACTAACCTAGGCGGGAGCATCTCTCTGGGACTAACAACCCTAAAATGGGATCGATCTAAAACTTGGTTGTGCCTCATAAGGATTACTAACTTAGGCTAGAGCGTCTCTCGGGGACTAGCAACCTTAAAATGGGATTGATCTAAAACTTGGTTGTGCCTCGCAAGGCTTACTAACTTAAGTAGGAGCGTCTCTCGAGGACTAACAACCCTAAAATGGGATCGATCTAGAACATGGTTATATCTCACAAGGCTTACTGACCTAGGCAAAAGTGTCTCTTGGGGACTAACAACCCTAAACGGGACCGATCTAAAACTTGGTCGTGCCTTACAAGGCTTACTAACTTAGGCGGGAGTGTCTCTTGAGGACTAGCAACCCTAAAATGGGATCGATTTAAAACCTAGTTATGCCTCACAAGGCTCTCTAACCTAAGCGAAAGTGTCTCTTGGGGACTAGTAACCTTAAAATGGGATTGATCTAAATCTTGGTTCACAAGGCTTACTAACTTAAGCAGAAGCGTCTCTTAGAGACTAGTAACCCTAAATGAGATCGATCTAAAACTTGGTCATACCTTATAAGGCTTACTAACCTAGGTGGGAACGTCTCTCGAGAACTTGTAACCCTAAAATGGGATCGATCTAAAACCTAGTTGTGTCTTACAAAGCTTATTAACCTAGGTAGGAGCGTCTATCGGGGACTAGCAACCCTAAATTGGTGCTAATGCTACGCTAAAAGTAAACTATGAGAAGAAGTGCCCTATAGGACTTATTGAATGGAGGGGAAATGACTTATGGGCTTGCTTGAAAGAAATTTGGTGAATAGAGGGGCCCCATGGATTGGAAGGATGAACTAAGTTAGGATTATGTCTTCAAAGGTTGGCTAAACACTAAATGCATAAAGTGAATGCATCATAGGTTGGTTAAAAAAGGTTGTTAGAAGTAAAAACTGGTCTAAATGCAAGTGTAAGAAAAAATCAGTGTGCTAACACTGTGTGGAAATACTTACTTGGTCTTTGTTGATAGCACCCAAATGGTTAAACCTTTTTAAAATGCCCCCATCAGAATTTACTAACTCCTTTTTAGTCCCTTATTATCAACCTGGATGTTCTTGATGCACAACATTCAAGACTTTGCTGGTTCTTTTAGAGAAGTCATGGAGATTAACCCGATACAGAAAAACCACCCACTGTTTTTGTCTCTTTAGAACTTTTATGAACCAAAAGCCTTATTCTCATCTACTGTGATTGCTTACTTGAGTTTTGCATTCCCTTGAAAAACAGACAATAAAACTCCCCATTGAGGGGGATCAATTTGTAATAAAGTATTTCAAAGAATTTTGTTATTTACCAATGTTCTAGATCTCATTCCTTGACTCCTCTCGTGTTTGTAGTTTATGGGTTCGATTAAATGGAGTAAAGGGAATTAGAACTTTCCATGGAGAGGGTGATTATTCAAACAATAACAATGGCCATGGATACCAAATTTGCTTGTAGATAATGAAAATTGAACTACAATGACGTTCAAAATGATTAGCATTTTCCTGTTTTGAGCAAAATTGCCACTTGACTTGTCATGGATAGTACAATTTTACAGCGTCGGCATTTGCAGGGTCTCTCAAATCTGGACCATCCATTTGGGACAAAATCAAAGCTCCTCTCGATAATACTTGTTTCATGACATAAGGACCTCCATAATTGAGGGCAAATTTCCCTCTAGAGTCTTATGCATTGGGGATAGCTTTTCTTAACACTAAATCTCCTTCTTGGAGGTTCTGGGGTCATATCCTTTTGTTGAAGGCCTTAGCCATTCATTGTTGATAACACTGATTCTGATACAGGGCTGTCAATCTCCTTTCATTAATTAAATTTTGCTACTCGATGCGTTTCTTTACCTAATCGGCTTCATGTAATTGAGTTTCTCATAGTACCCTAAGCGATGGGATCTCAACCTCTACTGGTAACACTGCTTCAGTACCATATACTAAAGAGTATGGTATTACCCCAATTGACATTTTGATGGAAGTCCAATAGGCCATAAGTGCGAAGGGTAACATCTCGTCCCAATCCTTATATGTCATAGCCATTTTTTCAATGATTCTTTTAAGGTTTTTGTTGGCTACTTCAACGGCTCCATTCATTTGGGGTTGATAAGGAGTAGAGTTCCTATGAATGATCCGAAACTGTTAGCACAATTTTGACATAAGCTTATTGTTGATATTGGTACCATTTTCAGTGACGATCATTTTCAGAGTCCTGTATTAGGCTAAAATGTCTCTCTTAATGAATATGACCCCTTTTGTAATGCTCGAGAAAGACGATGCTTTGACCCATTTGCTGAAGTAATTGATGGCGACTAGTATAAAGCGATGTCCATTAGATGCTTTTGGAGTGATTGAGCCATTGATATCTATGCCCCACATTGAGAAAGGCCATGATGTTGAGAGGGCATGCAATTCCTAAGGTAGGGCTTTTATCTTATTTGCATAAACTTGGCATAAATGATAGTGCCTAATGTGTTTGATGCAATCACTTTCCATTGTTGACCAATAATACCTTAGCCTCATAATTTTCTTTGCTAGCATGTATTCGTTCATGTGAGGGCCACATACCCCTTCATGTGCTTTTTTCATTAACTTCTTAGCCTCTTTGTGTTCCACACACCTCAAGAGTGTACTGTCAAATGAGTGTCGGTATAAGGTGGACTTGCTTACTAAGAATTGAGTGGCCAATCTCCTAATCATCTTTCTATCATTTTTCTCGGCCTTTTCAGGGTATGTGGCTTGTTGTAGAAATGTCTTAACATCATGATACCATGGTTTTCGATCGTTCATACCTTCAATTGTTAGGTAGAAGGCAAGCTTGTTTTCAATTTCAATAGTAAGAGGCTGAATCTTGACTCCACCAAATATCTGGATTATAGATGCTAGTGTGGCTAAGGCATCAGCAAATTGATTTTAAGTCCTCGGTACATGATTGAAAGTGATTTCTTTAAAATTCTCCATCGATTTAGTCAAGTGTTGGTGATAAGGCACTAGCTTAGGATCTTTAGTTCTGTACTCTCCTCGAGCTTGGCCAATAATGAGTGAAGAGTCTCCATACACTTCTAATTCTTGAATGTCTTTATTTAGGGCCATTTTGAGTCCCATGATGCATGCTTCATACTCAGCAATATTGTTAGTATATGGGAAAATGAGCCTTATGGCTATAGGATATTGAATACCTTCAGGGGATATTAACATTGCCCTAATTCTACACCTAGACACATTGGCTGCACCATTGAAGAACATTTTCCATTTTGGTGACTTGTCATCTTCTTCTTTATCGGAGTTTCCCTTAACTACTAGGATTTCTTCGTCAGGGAAACTGACTTGTATCTCTTAGGGAGTGCTATCGGAGGGATTTTCTACTAATTGATCTACCAAAGCTTGCCCTTTGACTGAATTTCGATTTACGTATGTAATGTCGAACTTAGACAATAGTATTTGCCACTTTAAGATTCTGCTAATCACGGTCGGTTTGTCTACCAAATATTTTAGGGGATCATATTGAGTCAGCAACTCAACCTGGTAATAGAGAGTGTATTGTTTGAGCTGATGTATTATCCAGACTAAAGCACAGTAAGTTCTTTCAATCTCTAAATATTTTTGGTCCCCTTTAGTGAATTTCTTGCTTAAGTCATACACAGTCCATTCCTTTCCTTCCTCATCTTTTTAGCTAAGCATGCACCCCATGGACTCTGGTAATATTGTCAAGTATAGGGATAAAGGCTTCCTAGGTTTTAGAGCTACCAAAATTGGAGGGTTCATCAGGTACTCTTTGATTGTTGTAAAGGCTTGCTTGCACTCTTTGTCCAAGTTAATCTTGGCATTCTTTTTTAACAATTTAAACAAGGGAGGACACTTGCTTGTGAGATATGAACCGAGTTATATAGTTTAAACAGCCCAATAAACCTATGATTTCTTTGAGTGTACATGGCGGGGGCAAGTCAACTATTACTCTGACTTTATCAGGGTCTACTTCGATGCCCCTTTAGTTGATTATGAAACCTAATAATTTCCCTCAAGTCACTCAGAAAGAACATTTCTCTGGGTTGAGCTTTAGTTGGAATTTTCTTAACCCATCAAACAATCTCCTCAAATTTTCCACATGATTTTCTCCTTCCTTGGACTTAACAATCATATCATCGACATATACTTCAACTTCTTTGTGCATCATGTCATGAAAGATTGCTACCATGGCCCTTTGGTAAGTTACCCCGGCATTTATGATGAATGTTGTCTTGGCTTTATCTTCTTCAGCCATTTGGATTTGGTTATACCCGAAAAATCCATCTATGAAAGAGAAAATATGGTTTCCAGCTATGTTATTGACCAAGACATCAATATGGGGCAAGGGAAAATTATCTTTTGGGGTTGCTTGATTAAGGTTTCGAAAGCCTACGTACACTTTAACTTTTCCATTCTTCTTTGTTACGGGTATGATGTTAGCTACCCATTTGGGATAATCAGATACCTCGATAAAACCGACCTTTAGTAATTTTCTGACTTCTTCCTTGATTTTCAACAGTACATCTGGTCAGAATCTTCTTAACTTTTGTTTCTTAGGTTTGATATCCTCTTGTGTAGGTAAACGATGAACTACGGTCGATGGATCTAATCCAGGCATATCTTCATAAGACTATGCAAATACGTCTTAGTATTTGGATAGTAATGTAGTCAACTCTACCTTTTGATCTTCTTTCAAATTTCCCTTAATCTTCAATACCTTAAGGTTGTCATTGGTCCCAACATTAATTATCTCTATTGGCACCATGTCAGCTATGTCAACTAACCTTGACGTGCCATGTGTCGTTACAGGACACGTGGCGGTTGATGTAGTAAGCCAGGTGGCTGATACGGTAAGCCAAGTGGTTGATACATGGCACCACGTCAGCTTATTGTCCAATCTCGACCTACCACGTGTCAAGACATGTAGCTCAATCAAATCCTGATATGTAGCAATCTTTGATGTGATATAAAACAAAAAATAAGAAAAAAGGTTTCCCTACCTTTGCCAAGATTCGAACTCAAGTCCTCACACTCAAACCCCATACCTAGTACATATGTTTAAACATTAGGCCATTGGACTTGGTCAATCTAGGTTATATTTAAATCTAAGCTCAAGTTCAATGGTCCAACTTCTAAACCAAAATTAAAATTAAAAATCTGTCCTAATAACATGCTATTTTTTAAAATTTTTTACTTGGTTTTAATTTTTCTATTTTTTGTAATTTTTCAAATTTCTAAATTTTTAAACTTTATTTTCTAACTTTTTATCTTTCTAGGGTTTATTTTTGAAATTTTCTTATTTTTTGTGTTTTTTCTTATTTTTGAAAATTTTTGTATTTTTCCATTATCCTTATTTTTTTTTCTAACTTTTTTAATTTTTTTGGGTTTTGTTTCATTTCCTAATTTTTTGTGTGTTTTTTTTTATTTAGGGCCTAAAGAGAAAAGAAAGAAAAATAATAATAAAAATAAAAATAAAGGGGGCAAAAATTAGGTATTTATAGCCCATAATTAAAATAAGTAAAATATTCACAAAAAATACAAAACTGTGTATTTAATAGGAGAAATCGGCATGTAATCATTCGGTATGTCTTGGAAGGAGTAGGATTCGAATTCGAATTCGAATTGGGTAGGGTCGATAGTTGGATGTCTAGGTTCAAGGAGAAGTCCCTAAAGTCTCGTAATGCTTGACTGAGATACCTAAAAGGTCATCTCCCAATTGCCGAGTACTAGAATTTGTTGGCACTAGTCTCTCCATACTATGCCAAGTGGATATTTAGCCTCAAGGGCTCAGCCATGTGTTCTCTCAACTTTTCGACAAATGATAGACTTGATGTCAAGTGTTATTAGCTCAGCCTTAGGTTATAATAGGCTGGCTTCAACTTCCAGCATGTCGACGTTAGCTTAAGATAGGTTGGCCTCGACTTAGAGATAGTCGTAGGTTGATTCTTTTCACTTAAGTAAAAAATTAGAGCCCAAAACTAAACTAGCCCTATTAGACTGTTAAACTTAAAAAAGAAAAAAGAAAGTTAGACGTAGAAGTTAAGTGGGCCATCTAATTTTCTAGGCCTAAGATATAGGATAAAAGCCTAATAATTAATAAAAGTGGCCATGGAATCAAATTTTGAGTCCCAAACCACAAATAAGCCTAAAAGGAATAAGAAAGCAAATGAATACATGAGAAAAAAATAAGATTAGGCCATTCCCATAAATTGCAATCCCAAAATAGACCACCACCATGTAAAAGTAAATCTGAAAACCTATCAAATCAATTGTAACAACAAGAAAGTAGACTTACAATGACAAAGTTATGAGTAAATTACAAAACTAAGCAAAACCAAGTAATGTAGCGAGTTTAGCTAGCAAGATACCCTAGTTTATTGTGTATACTTACTAATATTATCAAGTAATTTGGATTTAGACATTGAGCTTCTAGAGGATTACTATGACTCTTAGACTTCAATGGTAGAGTGAGTATTTCTATGGCTATCTTGCTTGATTGTGGTTGTAATTTACTTGTACTTAATTAAAATATCTTGTAAGTGGATTGTGTAAGGTATTTAAGGAATCATGCTTATGAAGATCATATATTTTGCTTGATAAGATACTTTAACATATAATAACAAATATGAGTATTGCATTAGTAATTACGTTAGGATTGTTGAGTGTTTGTAATATATGGTAGTTGGTCACTTGCTAAACTAGAGTTGGCCTTATTTGGCCATTGATAATATGGACATGCATTACATGATATTGCAAAAGTAAAGAGGCATCAATACTATACGATGGTACGGGAAATCTTGATAATTGGATCCATTTTAATGGCAATGTAAATATATTATGTTATCATAACACATATTCATGCAATATATTCTTGCCTTGACCTTTGGGAACTACTTAGCTCTTGAGAGTGCTGCTTGATGCGAACTATAGCTAAGAAGAGAAAAGGCTAGTCGTTGGATGGGTCTAAGCTTACTGAAAGAGTGATGGGGAATGCATGAAAGAGTGAATAAAAGGGTAAGAAGAACCCACAAACAGCTCCAAAAGATATGACGCATCGATAGAACTTTTGAGAACTTACGACATAACTCGGTATGATACACGAATTAATCTGATGAGGTTACTCACCACTTAACCTTGCTTAAGGGTTATGATAAGAGTCAAATGAAAGTAAACAAGTAGTGTTTACGAAAGAGAAGAATGTTAAGTGTATTAATGCTAAGCTGATCATTACAGCTACAAATATAAGGGGTATTTATACCTAATAAGTTAGGGAAATTTGCCTAAAAGGGAAAAGGTAAAAAAAGAAAAAATATTACGCTAAAGAAATAATGTACGAGAATGCAAAAGGGTAAAAATGAATATTCAAGAAAAGTAATAATTAGTGTAGTAGATCCTTCTTATGGTCCTGTATATGTGGTAGTGATACATTGGTGATGCTATTGGAGGATGCAAACAAAGGAGTATAGGCAGATTGCTTGTTTGGGCAAAGTGACTAAAGATTAGTCCAGTGTCATTCTCTCGGCCTCTTAGAAAGAGTGAAGCTGGGCAAGTGGTTGGCTCAAGCATGAGTATGAGAGAGTGAGAATTGGCTATTGTCTTAACATTTTGTATTTCAATACACAATCTTCGAGAAATAGGCAGTCATTTGGCTTGACATGTAGAGTGGGTCGGCAAGGAGACACTCGGCCTTGGCAAGAGTCGGTTAGAGTAAGAGGATTCGCTTTGCTAGTCCCTTTAGTCCTCAGGCTTGGCTACGAGTCAATTGTCAATAGCCTAATTCCCATCATTCCCTTTGAGTTGATTTGGATTTGGGTTCAAATCCAAATGGTCTATAGTCAACTCTTCATTAGAGTGATATGGATTGAGGTTGGTAATGTTGAAGGTGTTAAATACTCCATAATCTTCGGGTAGCTTTAACTTATAAGCGTTGTCATTGATCTTTTGGAGGATCCTGAATGGTTCGTTAGCTTTTGTAGATAGCTTGTTTCTCCTCTTGCTTGGAAACCTTTCCTTGATGAGGTGTAGCCACACCAAGTCTCTTAGCTAAAATTGTTTAGCCATTCTACCCTTGGCCTTCTCTCGTAGTCTTTTAGTAGCTTAGTCAATATGTTAAGTGACTTTGTTGTAGATGTATGAAGGGATTGTGCTTGGTCTTATGTTTTGTTCAGTTGTAAGTGAATTTAACTACTGGTAAGTAGACGTCTCAATCAGCTAAGTTCTTGCCTACGGTAGCTTAGAGTAGTGAACCTAAAGTGCTATTGACTACCTCTGTTTGGCCATCCATTTGGGGGTGACAAGAAGTACTAAATATCAATTTAGTCACCATCTGTTACCATAGATTTTCCCAAAAGTGGCTCAAGAACTTCGGGTTCCTATTTAAAACTACACTTCTCGGTACGATGTGTAGCCTGAAATTTCCTACAAAAAAAGAGAAGGAATAACTGAAGCATCATTAGTTTTGGACTAAGGTGTAAAGTGTGCCATCTTGTTGAATCTATCCATAAAGACCATTATAGAATCTTTGCCTTAGGTAGTTCGTGGTAGTTTGAGAATAAAGTATATGCTTAATTCAATCCATGGTTTTCTTAGAATAGGCAAAGACATTGCTTTCCCTTACTCGGCTCAACAATTAGCCCTCTTGCATAAGGCACGTCCTTTTTCAACTTTGTGTACATCTCGTCTTATTTTCGGCCAAAAGAAATGGCCAGTCAATAGTTCATAGGTCCTTCTCTCCCTAAAATGCCTGGAGAGTCCTCTACTATGGGCTTCCATGATAAGTAATTCTTGTAGAAAGTAGATTGCACAATTTCCCCCCTCAAAACAAGTACCCCTTCTCTACATAGTACTCATCTACTGTCCTTCCATCGATACATTACATAAATATGTGTCTAAGGTATGGATCCTTAGAGTACTACTCTTTAATGCTTGTAAACTTAAACAATCTGGTCTGCAGTTCAGTTAGGAGTGCATGCCTGTTTGTATTTTATTATAAAGTTGAACCCTCAAGGACTTTGACCTACCTTACCTATTGCTTCGACAATTTCGTCTGACCTTAGAGATACTTCAGAGACTCATGGTCAATGTAGATGACAAATTCTTTCAGCAATAGATAATGCTACTAGACTTACAGTACTTAGATTGGTGCTAAGAGTTCTTTGTCATTATGTAATAGTTTAGTTAAGGTCCTCTAAGCTTCTCACTATGGTCAGCAATTGGTTAGCCTTCCTGTATTAGGATAGCACTTATCCTAATGCTTGACGCGTTGTACTCAAGCTCAAATATTTTCTCAAAGTCTGGTAGAACTAGTATAGGGGCGAAGGTCAATCTTCCTGATGAATCTCTTATAGAAGGAAGCCAGTCCAATGAAACTTCTCACTTTGGTACAAGTAGTAGGGTTCGACTACTCGACGATTGCTTGAATCTTCTCGTTATCCAAACACAAGCCTCCTTTACTTACTACATAGCCTAAGAATACTACTTCCTCCTAGAAAAAGCAACGTTTCTTAAGGTTGTTGAATAATCTCTTGGTATAGAGGACATTCAGTACGGGTCGAAGATGTTTACAGTGACTTGCCATATAAACACTGTTTATTAGGATATTGTCAAAATACACTACGACACACTTTCCCATTAAATGTCTTAGTACATGGTTCATGAGTCTCCTGAAAGTGGTCAAGGCATTTGATAAGCCAAATGGCTTGACAATCTACTCATAAAGTCTATGCTGAGTTTTGAAAGCTGTTTTCTACTCATCTCTCAGCCTTATGCAAATTTAATGGCAGTTAGACTTTAGATCAATCTTACTTAAGATCTTGGCTCTACTCAATTCTTCCAGTATATCTTCCAATCTTGGATTTGGGTACCTGTATTTGATCATAATCTTGTTTACAACTCAGTTATTTACACACAATTGCAAGGTTCCCTCCTTTTTCGGCACTAGAAGTGCCGACATAATACAAAGGTTAAGACTTTCCCTAACATAGCCTCTTTCCAACAACTCATTGACTTGACAATGGAGCTTAGAAGCCCATTCGGGACTCATCTGATAGGTTGGGTTATTTGGTAGGGTAGCACTGGGTATTAAGTCAATGTAGTATTCTATGCTTTCGAGTGGGGGCAACCCCTTGGGTAGCTGCTCTAGGAATAGATCAACATATTTATCTAGCAGCGGTCTCACTCCCTAGCGTAGTTTACCCCACTCCTTCATTTCTAATAGGTGTCTTATCAACATGAGGGCTAACTCATCAACATTAATGGTCTCACAAAACTCAACTTTACTTATCATTAGAGGATGAAAAGAAAAGAGTACGGGTAGATTACTTATCTAGGTAAGTTGATTGAAGATTAGTCCGATGTCATTCTCTTGGCCTCTTGGCAAGAGTGAAGTCGGGCAAGTTGTCAGTTCGAGCATGAGTGTGAGAGAGCGATAATTGGTTATTGTCTTGGCATTCTACATTTCAACATACAATCTTCGAGAAATAGGCAGTCATTTAGCTCAGCATGCAGAGTGGGTTGGTAAGGAGATACTTAGCCTTGGTAGGAGTCGGTTGGAGTAGGAGGATTCGCATTGCCAGTCCCTCTAATCCTCAGGCTTGACTGCGAGTCAATGGTCTAGTAGCTTGATTCCCATCACTGTCTCTACTTGAGGCTAAGTTAGAATAAATGCTTAGGGGTGAAAGAGACCATGTGTGCTCCTCACATTCACGCCCTTGTTAATTGACAGTTTAAGGATTAAGAAGCAAATGTCACATTAGATATTGGTGCATTCATGTGTGCTCCTCACATTCATACACTTCTTGACATACCTAAATACTTCCTTGCCTAGGCAATAGTAGGCGTGAAAACCATACTTTATGTAGTCATCAATCATCTGCATATACTACTGCATTACATATCCCTATTCATGCATTCATATGTCTAAAGTTTTGCTATTGCTTAACGATTTGATATGAGGATTATCATACTAAGCTAGATGTATCTTACTCCTCAATGGTTTCTTTTATAAGCCATACAAACCTTAGATTAGGCTAGGATTGAAGTATAGAGTGCTCTACCTAATTGTGAAGTAGAAGGATAAGTTTAGGAAAGTAAACTGTATTAGTTGAATTAAACTTTCAAAATATCCAAGAAATTTTGGGATTGTTGAAGTTTAAGTACCCTTTCTTATTGTTTTGTTAAAGATACTAACTCTTTAAAGTTTTGATAGATCGTAGATTGTTGGATTATTCATAGTTACTTTTTTAATTAAATAGATGCATGCAATTATATTAAGTATGATGAAAAATTTACTAACTAAAGTCTTGCAACCTTTGACTAGCAAGGTAGTTTTTATATCATGAGTATACACCTAATATTAAATACTTAAGCAATCCTACTGGGCACCCTTTTAGAGCATTATAAATGTGGTATCAAAGCTATAGGTTCTTAAATATAGGACTAACCTAATAAAAGTCCTGAATTCTAGAGTTACATACATCTATCTACTTCTACTATCTCCCTAGGATAAGGTAGAACCTAGGTAGAAAGAGTAGAATGGCAATTAAAAATCTTAGATTCTAATGTTATATACATCCATCTACTTCTATTTATCACCTTAGGATTTTTCTAACCTACAATATGAATAACCTTACTAAATGTGTTTTAAGAACCTGCTAAGGCAACATAATATGTTGGAAGTAACGTTGGTGATAATATCAATAATAGTAATAGGGTAGCACATACCAATAAAACATATGAATAAGAGTATAGAGACAAAACCTATAACAATCATGATTGAGTTTTAGAGGCGAGTTTTGTTTGAAGGAAAGAAGGATGTGAAACCTAAAAGTACATAAACATTAGGAGCATATCTTATCTATACGTATTAAAATGTAAGTGCATAGTTAGTAGTTGCATTGCCTTCATGAGACTCATTAAATACTTGAAACTTTTGACAACACTACAAGCCTCTACACCTAGCAAGTCAAGGGATAATTGCAAAACCATGGTGAATTTGGAAGCAATTACATGAGATGCTAATATGGTTCAAGAGATGACCTCACCATAAGATTTTCTAGCTATAAGTTGAAATGCATGGAGCTACCTATGGAGAAGTGGATAGAACATGTATAAATGCATGGAATCAAATTTGATTGAAGGATAACGACACTTGGTAAGGTAGTAATATCTAATATAATGCAAAATGAATTGAATAAGTGAATTGTTGGATGATACTAACATGAAGAAATTTTGTCTTATCAAGATCATGGATATAGGAGATGAATTAGGCTACCATAGGAACCTAAAATATTGAGGTAGGTTAGACCATCCAGAAATTATGCCATAGGAATGAGAACCACCAAGAAAGATGTTTCCTTACTTTGTCTAAGCAAACAACTCTTTTTGTAGGCAAGAAAGATGAACCCCTTAAGGTAGAAGTAGCATGAATTAAGCGATCATTTAGGGTTTATGAAATCCTAGAAGGCGTCAATTTCACTTATGGCACCTTCATGTCACAAGATGGTGCAAGAGTATGGTGGAATTCCAAGAAAAGAGCCCTACCTCAACTTGCTACCTAGAGTATGTTTAAAAGAGAATTTCAAAAAGAATATGACTTGAATAGTAAAAAGAAAGAACCAATTGAGGAATTAGGGTCACAATTGAGGGAGTTAGTGATGAAGTGGCCCTTTAAAGGGGAGTGCTAGAAATGTGGCTAGGAGCATTGCTTTAGAAATTCTCCATGGCTATAAAATAAGTGTTTTCGTTGTAGGAAGACTAGACATAAGAATAAACAATGCCTTATAAAGAGTAAGGTATGGTACAACTCTAGATATTGTGGGCACATCTTTCCTTAATACCCCAAGAAGTAAGAAACTTAGGAGGAAACCAAGTGACTTATCAAGGAGCTTAAGGGATTGAGTGCAATTATTATGAGAGCATAACATATTTAAAAAAGAGATTGTATAGACTTATTTTGATGATTGGATGGTAACAACAGTATTGAAGCTTATGTATTATGTATTGTAAACAATTTGATGATTATATGTATGCATGCTCAATCTGGAATTAGGATTTAAGGTCTCATGTGTAAAGTTGAAAGATACCATAAGAATACTAGGATAAGAGATTGCTACTATCATGTTTCAAGGATGAAACTTAATGTAATAGGAGAGGAGGGAGAGAGAGAGAGAGACAGACAGACAGACAGAGGGGGTGGGGGTGGTTAGGTTGAGGAGGGAGGGGGGCGAGGAGTTTATGGGGGAAGATGTAAACCTTACAAATTTTCTAAATAGGAGGCTAGAAGTTGATAAGAGTGTTTAAAAGAATATCGTGAGCATCGGTGAAAAACTTAATCTTGAACCTAATAGACTACATTCAAAAACCTTAATTCAAAATACTAAAACACTATATGATTATCTATACCTCAATTCATCCGTTACACCTAAAACCCTAAAATGATAAATTTAGAAACCCTAATTGATTGTTAAAAAACCTTCAAATTAAGACAGAAAAATTCTGAATTGACTCTAAAACTCTAAATGATTTTTAAAACCCTAATTGAGCACTAAAAACTCAAAATTATTGATAGTTTCTCAATTAATTAGAAAAATTATTTGCTAATACTAAAAAATTCGACTAACCAACCCTAAACCCTAGATTACCCTCTTAAACTCAATTAATTAACAATAATCAATATCAATTACTAAATGTTAACAACAAATTGAGTGGGATCAAACTCTAACCTTAATTAATCTAATTGAACCAACCAAACCCTAATTTAGAATCTAAGGTTGGAGCTACATAAACCCTTGAGATTAAGGACCTCAATCATTCCCTAATCTCTTAAGCAAGTACTCTCGATTAGTTGCAAGTCAAACTTCATTAATGGGAACATGCTAAGAGATAAGGAATTTACCCAAATAAGGTTACCTTATTAATGTCCCCTTTTGTACCATAAAAAAATATGTCAGCTATCCAATTTGTTTCAACTTGGCCTCATTTCTTTCCCTTGTATGCTAGCTAAACAAACCCCTTATATCCCTCATTTTACACTTCCATTTTCTCTTGAAAACCAACTCCAAGAAGACCAACTACAGTAAGCCTACACTAACATTAATCATCTACCCTTTTGACTACTTATTCTACTGCCATTAGCTACTATTTCTCTTACCATTCTCCACCACCAACAAGCCTCCACAAATCCCTCTTCTAAAAGGACACAATCAAACCAAAAGGGAAGAAAGGACCTTAAATTGGCAACCAAGAGTAGCACTCACAAAGTTTGAGCTTCTAATGGTAGAGTACTCTACTCTTCTAAGTGTTTTGTATATTTTTCTTTAAGATTACATTACATTAGAGAAGAAATTTTGACATAGGATTTTAATGTGTATGCAAGTTAGGGTACTTCTTGTAATGTTAGGAATAAGATAGCTTCTACCATGATGTAATAAATTGTTGATGTACTCACTTCAAAGATTAATGTAAAGTATGGATATTCCTTTAAGTTTCTAGAAGAAAGTTGCAATATTTGACCATTTACATTTGGGGCTAAGAATCATGGTTGGAAACCTATGTTCATTTTGAGCATTTACAAGTAATCTAAGCTAAAAGTCCTCATAATACAAAACCATGTGATTGTGTTTAGCAAGACATTAGTGTAAACTCATGAGAAATTGACCACTCAAATGGGCGCAAAAAATGGGAAAATAAAATCTGACCCAAGCTAATTTCTATCAAGTAAACATGTTTTAGGAGTAAGTGATGATGGTTTAAGACCTAATCTAACAGGCTAAGTGATGGATTAAGGCCTTATTTGAAGAATAAGGCTAAATACCCACCAAAAGGCTCGTGAACCAATCCTTAAAGCCTATGAAATTTCAAACCATGTTTGACCTTAAACCTAAATCATGTTTTAAATAGGCTTATAAGGGATTTAGGCTTAAAAAGATAGGTTGGACTTTAGTGTAAAGCCTTAAGTATAGAATTAAGCCTAAAACGATCAAAATGACCCTAAAAAAGCATAATTTGGGCCCTTGGCACATAAATGATCAGCTTCTATAATTTGGGCTAAAATATTAAATAAACGTCCATTAAAGCTTAATAGGTAATTAGGAAGGCCCACTATAGGCTTAGGCCTAAAACTAAGGCTCAATGCCATTGAACTAGCCCTTTTAGACTACTAAACATAAAAGATTAAGTTAGACCCAAAAGTTAAATAGGCCATCTAATTTTTTTAGGCCTAAGATATGAAATAAAAGCCTAATAATTAATAAAAGTATCCATTGAATAAGATTGTAAGCATAAACCCACAAATAAGCCCAAAACGATCAAGATAGGCTATGAACACTTGAAAAACAAATCTAATCTCACCATTCGTGTAAGTTGGGGGTCTTAAACCCAAAAATGGACCCTACAAGTGAAAGTACATTTGATAACATATGAAATTGACTATAAGAGTGTAAAAGACAAACTTAAAACAAGAAACTAATGACTAAATTAAAAAACTAGGCAAAACAAAAGAATAAAGTAAGTCAAGTTAGCAAACTTCTAGAGGATTATTAAATGACTCTTAGACTACGATCATAAAGATTCGGATTGTTTCAATCGCATGAACTAATATAAACTAATATTAAGTGTTCTCAAAGCTATAGATCTAAACCTTGTTCTTCATATGGAATAAATCGCTAAAACTATCTTTGCAACTTCTTAAGAGGAAATGAATGAGTACAAGATGTGGGATTGTTTCAATCACATGAGTCATATGATCGTGAAATTTGCTACTTTAGAAGCTTTTAGGAGTACTATGCTTAATGAAGTTACTAAAGCTAAGAGTTTTTGATAGATATTGAAAAGAGATTTACCACAAGTGGAAAGACTACAATAAGTATGCTTTTGGAAAATCTCGTTTCAATGAGCTATAAAGGAAAAGGAAGAATAAGGGAGTTTACTAAAGGTACTAAAGTTAGAGCTATCAAAGGTTTTGCTCATGCATTTAATTTTGATATCTCTTCATGTATGACTTAGTTAACTTAATGTGAGCTACAATTTTTAAATAGACAAATGATCCCTCCATGAGCTCATTTCACAGTTTGTGCAATAGGAGGAAAATGATGAAATAAGAAAAGCTAGAACATGCTCAATTGGTGACAACCTCTAAGGCTAAGAAGCAAAAGTAGAAAGGCAAAGAAGGCACTAGTTGTTATTTATTAGATATTCGGCAAGATCAAAGAGGTATACATTTTATGATTACATTACTAAATTAATTTTTAAGAGGAGAAATGCTCGGTTCTTAAGATTGTTAAGTTTGTAAGGGGAGATAAGGTTAAGGATTGATAAAAAATTTGATTCCCTTTTATAGTTATTATGGTTAACGTTTAGAATCCGACTCTATTACTTAAAGTTGCTTAAGAAGCAAATCTATGTCAAGATAATGTCAATAACTTTCCTTACAAAACAATGAAAATATTCCAATAAATAAACTTAATTAACTCAAGAACCAATGTCAATAAGGAGATCCATTAGAGAAAGAAAAGGTATGGTTTTGGATGATTATATTATCCTTCTCTTAAGGATGACATTGGTTTAGTGGAGGATTATCCAATCAACTTCCATCAACCTATGTGAAATTTTAACTCTCAATAGTGGACTAACACCATGAATGAGGAAATGAAGTCTAAGAAAGACAACAATGCTTAGGATTTTATTTAGTTTCCTCAAGGCATGGGACTGATTGGTTAAAAATGAAAATTCACGACCAATATGGATTCACAAAGTAATGTGAAAAGATATAAGACTCATCCCGTCGTATACTGACTATATCCAAAAGGTAGGTGTCGAATGTGAAGAGTTTTTCTCTTTAGTAGTCTTTTAAGATTGTGATGGCACTAATGGCACATTACAATCTTGAGTTTCATTAGAAAGATTTAAAAACTATGTTTCCTAACAGCCATATTAATTAAAGAAACAATTTGCATGGTATAGCCAAACAAATTTGTGTCAAGAGACATAAAGAAAATGGTTTATAAATTGAGGAAATTCATTTATATACTTAAATAAGCGTCTCTTAAATTGTATCACAAGTTTCATCAATCTGTCATCTCCTTTCAATTTGAGATAAATATAGTTGATTATTATATATACCATAAGTCTAGTGGCAGTAAACATATATCTCTAGTTTTATAAGTTGATGATATATTGCTTGCTTCCTATAAGATAAGCTTATTGCATGGAACCAAATGTTAAAAAAAAAAAAAATTGAAAAGAAAGATTTTGGTGACACCTTTTTTATGTTAAGCATATAGATTCTTGATATCAGATTTTGGTAAGGAGGTGTCTTAAACACTAGGCTCTCAAATACTTTACTAAACAAAAAGAAGTTAGGCTATGAGGGTGCTAAGGCAACTTCAATGTTGCCATTTCGATGCTTAAGTCAGGTAAAAATGGATGAAAGATAAGGGAAAGTAAAAAGTAGAGTGTTCAAGAGTCCAGAAAAACCTACCTACTACTACCTAACCTCCTTTTATAGCTGAAGGATAATTTGAACGTGGTAATCGTTGCCTCCAAATCTAATATGTATGTTTGATTTAAACTTAAGACCACTTCTTGATTTTAGGGTATGGAGTTAATAGTATGGTGGATAATGGGCAATTATCTAAACAAAGAAGCTAACTATTCATGCCTAATGTTAGAATTCAAACCTTTTGGAGTTGATCGAGTCAAAATCCAACCTATAGATAGTTATTCCAAGTTAGGGGAGATTAATCCAATTTTCTCTAGTTAAGTCCTCCTCATAGGAGCTTAGGTTACTAGCTAGTCTTGAACCATCTCATACAATAGGTAAGACTTTCAAAGTGGTTGGGAACAACGTAAGGAGATGATGTGATTAGATGTTAAGTTGGAAGCAATTCTAAGTAACTTAGTTTATACCTTTGGGAAAAACCTCTATCAACATTTGCTACCTAACTCCTCTTGACAAGTCTATTAAGAGGAGTGATAGTGCCATCTATATATTAAAAACACTAGTTGTGCTTTTTCTTTCTTCTCTTTTTTATTGTTCTTTTTTTTTTTAAGGTAATCTCAGGTTCTTGCTTCAACTATTTAATTCACTAACTTCAAATCTGATCTACTAATATGGGGTATCGATATTGGAGCGTTATCTTTTGTTTAACTTATTAGAGAAGATTTATTTGTTGAATGTGATGTTTCATGTACCGTTATTGGGATTTGTGTGATTGTGTCGGAATTCTTACGTGCCCTTTGGGATAGGCAATTTCATTTGGGCCATCCGATCTATCTAGTACATAATAAATTGAATGAATTACATTAATTAACAACTACAGGGGGTATAGATCCTTATGCATTTAGTACATTGCCTTATGAGCTAATTAGGTCATATAAATATCTCCACTTGTAATACCTGTAAGGATCAAAATAGCGAATATTTCGTACATTTCCTTTTGAGCTAAGTATTTTCCTACTTGCTCTCTTTATTCTTATTTAGGTCATTGTTTGAGTATAAACTAGTGGTGAGTGACCTCTTGATGCACTTATGCATCATATCAAGTGTAGCTTGAGTTCTTGTAAGGCATTAGTGTGTTATATCCTTCGTTGGTGTACAAGAACCCTAGCTCAATCTTCAACTACCACCTATTATTTGAACCATCTCACAGTTCGGACCCATTGGTTCATGTGATACCTTTGACCATGTGTTCATCCATGATTGTTACTCGAATCACCAATGGTACTTTTGATGGGAATACTGAAGGCCCTAACAAAGGGACTAAGGTTGATTAAGGTATGGATCATCATGATCTTACCATACTGAGAGGTGCTTATAAGAAGGGGGATCTTTAGGTCTACTTGGAGAGCAGGATGGTCTTCCTTACCTGTACTTAGCATGGCTTTCATAAGTTCTTTGGTTTTTAGTTTCATAATTTTCTAATTTAATCTTTTAAGTGCCTTACTATAGATTTGACACTTAAAGATTATAGTTCTAAGGATTCATTTACTAAGCTAAAGGTCGACAGATCAAAGGGAAAGGAGGATCTTAAGAGTACCTCTTCTAAGCAGGCCCTAACCAAACATGTAGCCAAGCCCTAAGTCAAGGTATCGCTAAAGGCTCTAGTAAAGCCATTAGCAAAACCCATCCCTTTTATCGCTGCTAAGGAGAAGGATGGTCATATGCTAAAAGTATCAAGGATCTTCAACAACCCATGGTTCTTGCTAAGAGGAAGGTAGCTAAGGTCACTAAACTAAGGTAGCAACCAAATGTTCATGAATGCCCTCCTTTGGAGAGGGACCCTATAAAGGGGAAATCTCTAAGGGATGATAGGCCTAAGATAGGGGGTAGCTCCACCAATTCCATTGAGGGGAAGGAGGCCTTATTTAGAATTCTAAGCTCAATCACTTCGCCCAAGAGGCAAAGTATCAAAGTAGTCTAATTTTAGACGACTTAGAATGTTAATAGCCAACTTTGCCTTAAGGAATGGTCAAGTGTTTCTAGAGTTGCTTAGAGGGATTCCTTTACCTAAGACGTTCAACCCTTGACCAATGCTATGAAGCTTTGTCAAAACTTAGGATCAGATAATCTATTACGTTTAGTTGCCTCAAATTTTTATGGTGCAAGCTCTCTTATTCTTATAAACTTAATCCTATTGAATTTATTATTTTTTTTTTCTGACTTTGTGTTGGCCTTTTAGAACTCCTAACGACTATTAATGATCATGCAAGTGTTAATTTAGGAGAAAAATGTTGTATGCTATCCTTTCAGAGGTACTTTTGAATCTCTCTACTTTCTTTCTAAGCTCATAATTTCCTCTTTTCTTCTTCTCCAAATTGCTAAAGAACCAAAAACCCAGTGGCTAGTGTGGAGGCTGAGAAGAAGAGCTTATAAGAAAGATGGAGGGCAAAGAAAGCTAGGTTATAGGAAGAGAAAACAAAAGTTGAAGGTGAGATCAAGGCTTAGAAAAAAAAATGAAGAGAAACATGTTACAATGGAAGAGGAAAAAGAGTTGGCTTTAGCGAAAGAACAGATGGAGAGCTCTATGCTTGTGTCTGACATCCAAGAGACATAGAATCAGTTGGAGTACCTTAAAGCTAAGCGTAGTGAGAAGGTTGCTCATTTGTGAAGTTCATATGAAGAATTGAAAATCAAAATGGCTGACGTTCAAAAGGAGTAAAGCGAGGCATACCATAAGGCTTACAATAAGGCTTATATGGACATTTAGGAGAGTGAAGAATATAAAGGGTTAATTTGTTGGAAGGTGTTGGATGGGATCAAATTTGCCTTAGAAGAAATTTTAATCTACTACCCTAAATATGAACTTAACTACTTGAACTTCGTTAGGTAAGCTGAAGATGCTCAAGCCTAGGTTGAAGAGCCTAAGGTAGAGGAATAGGCGGTAGGGGATGCAAGTACTCTTGTGGCTGATTTTGTTAACACCATAAGATAAGATGAAGCTCTTGAAGTCCTAGCTCTTAATCCTTTAGCCAATCCCTAATAAGATACTCTAAGCCTAAGTGCCCAGGATGTCCTTTTTACCTAAGCTCCAAACTAGTGATCTCTTTTTCCTTTTATTATTTATCCTTTTGATGGAAATTCACTTTTAGGTTGATATGTTGACCTTAATGCTATGTAGGAATTTCTTAAAAGACTTCTTTTCCAACTTTTATTTGAATTCTAAGTCTGCCTTTGCATTACCGAAAGTTAATGCAATCAATTTCTAGTATCTTATAATGACCTTCTATTGCGTTGCTTATACTAATTTAAATTGCATGTTGACTAGCTTGTTTTATTATTCCTTTAGTAGCTCGTAGGGTCTTAGTGAGATCCTTACATACCTAATTTAGGGGTTATTGGCCCTTGAATAGCTCGTCATCCATTTACTAGACTTAAGGCTTATTAGACTTTAGTAGCCTATTGCCTTTATGCTAGCCTTAGAGTATTGTTTTCATTGCTAACTAGAGACTCAAGAATATGCTATTGCTCGTCATCCTGAAGAGGACTTATAGTCTATGGCTCGTCATCCATAAGAGGATTTATAGCCTATGGTTTACCATCCTTAAGAGGATTTATGACCTATGACTTGTCATCCTCAAGAGGATTTATAGCCATTGTATTGATCACCCATACAAGGGTTTAAGGTTTTACGATTTTGTCATCCTTTCTTAGGACTTAATGATATAAGGATATCCTTTTTCCTATCATCTGTTAAACATAAGACATAGGCATTAGCACTTTACAATTTTCTTGTCGCCCTTAAGGATCAAGCGTAGAGACACTCAAGTACTTTCTCACTAGAGAAAGTTACATAAAGATCGCACCTTTACTTTTCATGAAATTATGTTGAACAAACACTTCATTAAACACAATATTAAAGAGGCAATAGGACAGTCAATTAGTTCTGACATTCCATAACATGATCACAAACCAAAGCAAATTAAGTCAAATAGAAAGAAACACTCCTTTCCATTTGAGACTTGGGAAATAAGTTTAGCAAAATACAAACCAAATGACACAATCATAGCAACAAAATAAATAAGTAAACAAGCAAACATATCTTCATATGTTCTTCAAATATCGGCCCTTTACATTCTTCATTTAAAGTACGGTTTGAGGTTATCAGCATTTGATGCCCTAGGGGTTGATTGTTTGCCCAACTATTCTAAACTATAAGCATGTTTGTTCTCAATCACCTCTTTTACTCTAACGGGATCCTCCTATACAGGGGTGAGTTTCCCCTTGCATTATCTTACTCTTAATGCTTCAAGTTTCTTGCAAACTAAGTTGCCAAGTCAAAAGCACTTTTGCTTAACTTGTTTGTCATAATACCAAGTTGCTCGCTGATAAGCAATAAGATCAAGTTTGGCTAAGGCATGGTTCTCATAGATCGTATCTAAGTTAGCTTGTAGACCAATATCATTGTACTTAAGGTTATAAGCCTTAACTCTCATGCTTTCTACCAACAACTTAATTGGAAATGCCACTTCTATCCTAAAAGCCAAATGGTATCAAATGTAAGTTGTTGAAGTCCTTTAGGTTGTCCTAAACCCCCATAAAACATTAGGCAACTCATTTACCCATTTACCATTAGCTTGGTTAACTATTTTCTTTAAGCTTTGAAGAATCACCTCATTCACTACCTTAGTTTGACCATTACTTTAGGGATGTGCAATAGATGTATAGCATAATCTTATCTTTTAAGCTTCACAAAACTCCCAAAATTTATCATTATCAAATTGTGGCCCATTATCTGTTATGATCACATATGGTATCCCAAACCTAGATAGAATATTGCTGACCATAAATGCCTTAATACTATGTTCTGTTATGCTTGCCACTGCCTTAGCTTCATAAAATAATTAACTACAACAATGATATACCTTCTCTACTTAGTTGTTCTTATGAACAGACTAAGTATATCTAGTCCCCACTAGCCAAAGGGCTAAGGATTAATAAGGGGGATTATGTATGAGCTTGGAGCTTGTTCAACTAGGGCATTCCTTTGACACTGATCACAAGTTTAAGCCAAGCCAAGAGCATCTTTCCTCGTTGCAGGCCACCAATATCCGAGCCTTGGAGCTCGGACATACAAAGCTATTACCTTGATATGATTACTAGATACCCTTAAATGCATGTCGAAAAACAATTGTCGTGCCTCAAATGGTCAGAGGCATTGTAGATAAGTCATATTCATGTCTATCTTATATAAATTCCCATCAATAAGCATAAAATTAGCCCACTTGTAAATAAGCCACCATGCCTCCTTTGTGTCTTGAGGCAAAATGCCTTTCTCTATGTACTCTATTATCGGATTCATTTAATAGTTTTTTGGATCTTTCTATTAGATTTCAAGGCATTCTCATGACTACGACTTCATCCTTCCCTTAGGCAAGTATGCTATGAAGATCCAATCATCCCAATTCGGTAAGCTTATTGAGGCTAATTCAACAAGCTTGTCCACTACATAATTCTCTACACTCGTTATCTTCTTTAATTGCCAATCCTCAAAAATCAATCCATAATCTTTCACTAACTACAAATACTTAATCATACTTTAGTCTTTGACCATACTATTACTTACGACCTGGTTTACCACCAATTGGAAATCATAAAACATGTTTAAATGCTTCACCCCAGCCTCCTTCACCAATCTCATTCCAACTAATAATGCCTCATATTCTAATTCATTGTTTCTTGTTAAGAAACCAAACTTTAGAGCATAAGAGATTCGAGCTCCCATAGGTCTTATAAGGATCAATCTTACTTTACTTCCTTCATTGGTTGATGAGCCATTTACATACAATTTCTAGGTTGGTTGGTTTGTATTTGAGTTAGAACTTTTAGATGCCGTGAATTCGATAATTAACTCCACCAAGATTTGAGCTTTGTATGCTTCCATGTGTTGGTATTGTATTCTAAAGGCACTGAGTTCCAAAGCATATTTGACCATATGACTTGAAGCATCGAGTTTGTGTAAGACTTGCTTTAAGAGTTGGTAAGCTAATACCATGACCTAATGGGCTTAGAAGTATGGTCGAAGTTTCCCGGCAGCAACTACTATGCGAAGATAGAATTTTCTAGATTTGTATTTCTCAATTTAGGTCCTTATAAAACATGACTTACATAATAAACTAGTTAGTACACTCGTCCCTTAACTTGTACTAGAACTAAGGAGAAGGCCTAACCACTCGTAGACAAGTGTAACTAGAGCGTTTCGCGTTCCATAGGTTTTGACTAGATTAGAGGTATACTTAAGAATTCCTTTAAGGCCTTAAAAGCCTTCTCCAATTCCTCATTTTACTAGAACTCAAATAGGTTCCTCAATGCTTTGAAGAATTCCATATACTTCTTCATACTTTTTGAAACAAATCTATTTAATAATGCGACCTTATTAGTTAGCCTTTAGACCTTGTTGATGGATTTCGGTGACTCAATGTCAAGTACAGCTTGAATCTTCTATAGATTAGCCTCAATCCCATATCGTGTCACCATGTAATTTAAGAACTTCCCTAAGAAGGCACTGAACACACACCTTTTGTGGATTTAGTTTCATATTATACCTTCTTAAAGTGTTGAGGGTCTCCTAGAGGTTGGTTAAGTGGTTGTTGCTTGTCTTACTCTTCATTACTATATCATCAACATAGACCTTGATATTTTTGTGTATTTAAGGTTTAAACATCTTGGTGACTAATCTCTGATGAGTGGCTTTTACATTCTTCAATTAGAACGGCATAATTTTATAACAATAAGTCCCAATGTTCATAATAAAGCATGTGTACACCTGATTGGAAGGGTGCATTTTAATTTCAATGCACCTAATGTGTCCATAAAACTGAACAAGGCATGCTTAGAGGTTGAGTCGACCATCCAATCTATTTGAGGTAGAGGGAAGCAATCCTTTGGACATGTCTTGTTTAGTTCGGTAAAGTTAGTACACAACCTCCATTCTTGTTTGCTTTTTTTTTTTTTTCTTTTATACAAAACACTCTTTCCAAGCTGCATGAGATATGGCTCTTCTCTAATAAAGTCCACTTTCAATAACTTCTGTACCTCTTCAATTGCAACTTGCCTCTCTAAGGCAAAGTATCTTTTCTTCTATTATATGACCTTCATGTTCGAGTCAATGTTTAACCTTTAGGTAATGACCTCTTCAAGTATACCTAGCATGTTAGAGAAAGATCATGAGAAAATGTCCCTATTAGCTCTGAGGAAACATATTATTAACTCCCTTAGGTTGGCTAGCGTACTAGCCCCAACCTTGGTCACATGTTCTAGATTATTACTAAGTTAGATTGTCATTGTTTTCTTTCACAAGCTCTCCTTTAATTTGTGTACGAGTGTTCAAAACTTATTCGATAGGGTAGATTTGGTCTCTCTTTAAACCCTTAAAGTACAAAGCATAAGATAATTGCTAGTCTCCATAGCATGTCCCTATCCTGGTTGGAGTGGGAAATTTTACCTTCTAATGAGTTGTTGATACTACCATCCTATATACAGTAATGGATGGTCAACCCATTGTACCATTGTATGGCAAAAGGTAATCTACAATGATGAAATCGGCTTCTTTCTCAACCACATTTGTGTCATCTATGATTTGTAAGTTTAGAGTAACTACTCTATGCACTTTTATTGGTTGATTATTAATTATTCAACCCAAACAAATGGTATTTATATGGTTGCATTTTAATGTTCTCGAGCTTAGGATGCATTTAATCAAGTGTATGCTTGAAAATTATTTCGGTAGAACTCCCTATATCTACCATCACCTTTCCAACTTTAAAGTTTACCACTCAGGTCGTAATAACCAAGGCATCATTATGTGGAAACTGAATTCCCTGCATATCTTTATCCAAAATTATAATCATGTCATCAACCCTATGCCTCTTGCCTCTTAAGTTTAGTATGTAATCCCTTAATTCATTTAAGGGGCTTGTCATGGGTGAAAGACCTCCACTTGCTGGTCCTTTAACAATTACGTTAATCATACTTTGAGAAGCTTGGTTATCTCTCTTACCATGGTCTTGCACTACTAGATCTTGATAATTAAGTTGGGTTTCCCCATTCCGAGCTTACTGTTTGATTTTCCTCCTTTGTGTGGGTTGCTCAAGGCATTCCTCCTTATCTGCTATAAATTTCTTTAAATATACCCTTTGAACAGCATCCTTAATTGTGGTCTTTAAGTGTATACACTCGTCCATATTGTGCCCTGATAACTCTTATTTTAAATACATTTTACATGGTGATTTTCTAGTATTTCCCTTACATCTTTGGTTTTCTTTAAAGAAATTGATACTTAATTGAGTAAAATTTTGATTTCAAGATTTGAGGGCGTTCTTGGATTGAAAACGAAGAAGAGGAATCAAGTTTCACTCAATTTGGAGTTCAAATGAATGAGTTATGAAGTTACATAAACAATAGGAATTTTGGTTAGAAAGTTACACAGTTTGGGACACAACTGTGTCCCAAGGCTGTGTCCATCTAGGAAGATTTGCCAAAGTTAGAAAGTTACACGACCTGGGGACACAATTGTGTCTTAAGCTGTGTTTGGTGACGAAAAAAAGAAACTTTACAATATATTATAAAAGAACTTCCTAGAGTTTTACACATAACATTAGACATTCAAAAGAGAAGAGACTTAAAGAGAAGGAGGAGAAAAAGGCGAAAGCAACACCTAACTTCAAGATTAAAGAGATTTTTCATCAATAAAAAGGGGTTTTTCATGTTTTATTTCTTGATTTTCTTGCAACTCGTTTTTAGTTTCCTTATGATAGCTTAAGATTCTTGTATTTGAGATTGTGGAACCTAGGGTTTCATATGACTATTAGATTTATTGATAATTTTCAATAAAGTTTCTATCTTTTCTTAATTCAATTATGTTATTTAATTATTAATTGATATTTCTAGGGTATCAATCTATGATATTATGCGTGATGATTGAGAAATCACATGTGTAATGAGATATTGACGTAATTAGAGAGAATTACATATGTACTTAGAGATAAGATACATGTTTCTTCCAGAAAGTTGTTCTTTTGTATGGGAATTCATTATACATTAATGCAATTCTAAATTATATTACTAAGTGAAGAGATTCTGGTAAATAATTTAGGATTAGGGTTAATATGCTTGAGAAAGGTGTTAACTTTAATTGTGAATCTCTCCGGTCAAGAATAATAGAGATTGAATTGAATACATTTTAAGCGGTCACATGTTAAACACTAGGGGAAATAATTCCTAAATACGTTATTTGCTTTCTTGAAGTTGTTCTTAGTTTTATCGCTTTCTAAATTGCTTAATCAAGTCTCATAATTAGGTTAGTTTGTTAATTTTAGTATTTTTAATTCATTCAACCCATCACAATTTTTCGGTTAGATAATAGAGCTAAGGTTAATATTAGTACTCAAAGTCTCTAAGAGATCGACTCGGACTCACATTCGCTATATTAAAACTGATAGGTGCATTTGCTTTGTATCAAGTTTTTGGTGCCGTTGCTAGGGACTTTCGATATTAAGAACACTAGTTGCTTTATTACTTTGACCATTTTTTTCTTTTTTTTTTGTTTTCATTGTTTATTTTTATTACCTAGAGCTATAATTGATTCTATATTTCTTGCACTTGTAGTGCATGACTTGAAACAACCCGGAAGATTTAGTAGAACTTGATCTTGAAATTGAGAGAACTATCTTTCCAAATTTGAGATTGCAACCTAGACAAATTGTGGCTACCATAGAAGATGAGTCAATCGTTGAGATTAAGGAAGAGGGTGAAGAAGCCAACATTCAATTCATTAATCAAGAAGATCCACCGCACATGGCTAATAACGGTAATGAAGCAAATCGGACTATGTCCGACTATTCAAGGCTTACACTTATTGGAGCTGACTCTAGTATCAGAAGGCTAATCGTTGTGGCTAATAACTTCTAAATTGCACCCAACAACATACAAATGGTGCAACAATTTGTTCAGTTTGACGGTCTCCAAGATGAAGATCCTAATGCCCACATCTCTAGCTTTCTAGAGATTTGTAATACATTTAAAATCAACGGAGCCACGGATGATTTCATCCGACTGTGGCTATTTCCTTTTTCCTTGAGGGGTAGAGCAAAGCAATGGTTGAACTCTCTACTACGAAATTCAATCAAAACTTGGAATGAATTGGTAGAGAAATTTTTGGAGAAGTATTTCCTACCTGTGAAGACCATTAAACTTTGAAACGATATTTCTTGTTTTGCTCAATTAGAAGCGGAGACTCTAAATGATACTTGAGAGTGGTTCAAAGACTTGCTTAGGAGGTGCCCACATCATAGCCTTCCACTATGGATGTAGATTCAGACCTTCTATAATTGTCTCAATTTATCTACGAGACAGATGATTGATGCATCCGCAGGAGGTACTTTGAACACAAAAGCACCCGAGCAAGCACAAAACCTGATTGAAGGAATAGCGATGAACAATTATCAATGGGAAAGCATTAGAGCTAAGCAAAAGGTTGTAGGAATTTATGATGTAGACTTGACCATTGCTCTAGCAGCCAAGGTGGATTTATTGAGTAAGAAGATTGATGCACTCTCTGTTGGCCTTCAACAAGTACAACCGGATGTAAGTGACTTTGGCACGCAGGGTTATAGAGTACAGGAACAACTGGAACAGGTATATTATCTTGGAAATCTACCGATGCAACAAAATAACCCCTACAGCAACACCTATAATTTCGGGTGGAGGAATCATCCTAATTTCTTATAGGGAAACCAAAACTAAGGCCAGTAAAGGACTAACTTTGGTTTACCTGGATTTCAAAAACCATTACCACCTCCCCCTCCTCAAGAGAAGAAGTCCAGTTTAGAAGAACTCACAAAATATATTCAAGGCAATGAGGCTCGGCTATCCAACATTGAATCATCATTAAGAAATCAAGAGGCTTCCAATCTCAACCTTGAGAACCAAATTGGTCAACTTGCGAAGCTAATCTCTGAGTAGCAACAAGGGACACTCCTAGGAAATATCGAGATCAATCCCAAGGAACATGTTAATGCTGTGACCTTAAGAAGTGGTAGAAAACTACAAGTGGAGAAGAAGGATGGTAGGGAAGTAGTTGAGAAAGAAGTGGAAGTCAACCGTAAGGAAGATGCAAAGCCACTAGAATCAAAAGAAAGTATGGAATCACCAAAAGTGAAGGAGTATAAGCCTCCCATCCCTTACCCGTAGCACCTTAAGCAAAGTTACATTGATCAGAATAAGGAATTCGATAAATTACTTGATATTTTCTAACAATTACACATTAACTTACCTCTTCTCGATGTTATCTTGTAGATGCCAAAGTATGCGAAATTTCTAAAGAATCTTCTATTGGACAAGAGGAAGTTGGAGGAGCTTACAATCGTCACATTGAACAAGGAATGCTTGGCACTTCTCCAGAAAAAGCTGCTACAAAAATTAAAAGATCCAGTAAGTTTCACTATTCCTTATATGCTTGGCAATTTGTTAGTAGATAATGCTTTGGTAGACTTAGGAGCTAGTATAAATTTGATGCCGTATAAATTGTTTAAAAAGCTAGGGTTAGGAGAACCTAAACTAACGTACATGAGTCTTCAATTAGCTGATAGGTCTATGACATACCCTAGAGGCATCATAAAGGATGTTTTAGTGCAAGTAGACAAATTCATCTTTCCCGTAGATTTTGTCATACTTGATATTAGATGAGGATATTGAGGTGCCAATCATTTTAGGTCGACCCTTCCTAGCCACCGCTGGGGCTATTTTTGATGTTAGTGAGCATAAGTTGATATTACGGGTTGGGGATGATGAAATAGTTTTTAAAACTCCAGAGGCAACAAATAGATTTCTTAACTCAAAGGACACATGTCACAATGTTAATGCCACTAATGTTGTTATATCTACATGTGTGCAGGAAACGCTTGCCAAAGATTCCTTAAGCTATTGCTTGCAAAAGGGAAATGAAAATCTGGTGACCAACCCCAATCATGCAGAAGTGGTAGCTCAAATAGAAGTTCATGAATCCATTATTGACAAGAAAGGGGTTGATCTACTACATAAGCCAAAGGATCTTAAGTAAGATCCTTTCAAAGAGAAGCTACCAATTTTGGAACCAAAACTGTCAAGAAATCATTTAGAACATGTCTTTGTGGTGAAAAGTTTAAAACTTCCAATGACAACTGCATCTAAGCTAAAAGCGGACAAAATGAAGAAGTTTAAGCTACATGAATTTGATAAGTGGCATGATAAGGAGAGAAACTATGTAAGTTATGCACCAATGAAATGGAATTGTCAAGATCGATGGCCTAAGGATAAATTTACACTCGTATGGAGGGTTCAAAAGTGAGATACAAGAGGAGTCCTATCTCCACCTGGATGAAGAATCATGAGTGACAAGACATATCCCGTCTAGCTTTTGACGTTAACTATAGTGCTTCTTGGGAGGCATCCCATGTCTAACTTTGCTCACACTTTAGTTCTTTTAGTTTATTCTATTTTATTTTTCTTTTATCTAACTTTGCTTTGCTTCTTTTATTTGTTTCAATTTTAGTCATAGGCTTTTCTTTTTAGTTTAATTTTTTTTTCTTTAGTTTTCTTTGTCTTATTTTTCTAGTTTAAGTACTTTTATTTCTTTAAGTTTCTTTTATTTTTAAATTCATAAATTTAGGCTAGGCAAAAAAAAAAAAAAAACAGACAATTAAATAGGCATGGGACATGGCTATGTCCCAACCCGTATCCATCTAAGCCTCTTCAATGGACTGTAACCACAGAAAGTTACACGGGTGTGGGATACAATTGTGTCCTAGCCCATGTGTGCCTAGCAACACGCATTCACCACAGACAGTTACACGGGCGTAGGATACGGTTGTATCCTAGCCCGTGTGCGCCCAGTAGCATGCATTCACTACAGACAGTTACACAAGCTTGGGACACGATTGTGTCCCAACCCGTGTTTGCCCAGGTAAGGCACTAAAAACAGAAAGTTACATGGGCGTGGGACACGATCGTGTCCTAGCTCGTGTTTGCCCAGCATCCACACGACCTTAATATACGTCCTACACAACATTGTCAAAGCATAAACACACACAACTTCATTTCACTTTTCATCTTCTTTCCACCCTCTCCTCACATTTTACTTTTCATCAGCACATTTCTTCATCAAATCCAACTCGATCCAAGTAAGTTCATCTCATTTTTTTTATGCCCTCTCTTGTTCATGCTTTGTTTTCATCATTGGTTAGGCATGCTTTGGTAATCGAAATTTAAGTCTTTTGTGAATGAGTACATGAATTTTATCTGAGAATTTACTTGGTTTTTATTCTTTCATGATAGACATATACATTTGCCTTGTGTTGATAGATTTACATGCCTTTATGATGCCCCTTATGGCTAGATATTACTTTATAATCTATCAAAAATGAATTCTGTTTGCAAATTCAATGACAACTATTCAATTACGCCATTTAGGGTTGGAATTGTGAGAGTGATTTTGGGACCTTTAGAGTTTTTGACGTGTTGGGACACCTTCTTTTCAAGAAGATTGTAATGTAATGATTCTAATGTATAATTAGTTGGATGAATTTGCTAGCCATTTCTTTTACCTCAACTAGTTTTGTGGATGCACTCTACATGTTTGTTTAAATGTCCCAATGAGATTTCTTTTAATATCCATCACTTTTACTCCTTTATAACTCTGTCTTAGTTTGAACTAAGTGTGGCAAAGATGTGCAATTTTGATTTGGTGTGGTGTTTTTTCTCAGGTAGTCAATGGCAAATCGTACAAAGCTTATCGTTCAGAGAAAATCCAAGTATGCAGCATCATCTTCAATGCAAGAAGGTGCCATTGTTGAACCATTGGCCACTCTCCCTCCAATAGAGCACCCAATGCTTCAATTCAAAGAGGAATACCAGTCGACTTGCTATAATTTACTTAAGAACAAGCCATTCAGCGACACCCTTCGTTTGGATTGGGATATTCTTGCCCAATTGGAGAAAACAAAGGAAATGAAGGAACTATTAGAAGGAACCATTTGGAGTGATTCTTATCTCTTGAAGCTCCAGTTTATAAGGAGCTGACATTGGAGTTCTTATGCACATATAAACTTGACAAAGAGAGTGTTAGTGGCATGGACCCCAAATGCAAACTTCATTTCACTTTAAATGGCCAGCCTTTCCACATGACAATAACGCAATTGGGTAAATATCTTGGTCTTTATGAGGATAAATTTACACGGACAGAAGAGTTCCAACGTTTAACCTGTCGTTTTTTACGTAAAGTAACACCAGGGAAGTTTTGGAATGAAATTACTAATGATGATGCTTATGACCCAGCAAAGAGTAAGGCCTCTCAATTGGTTAAACTTGAATATCGTGTTCTTCATTAGCTCTTTGCACATACATTGACCAGTCGAGGCCAAAGCACCAGTGTGGTTTCCAATAGGGATTGCCTCTACTCGTATAGTGTTATTCATAAACACCCAATCAATCTAACCACTAAGCTAGCTGAACTTTTCAGCTACCAAGCAACTACTACAAGGAAGAAAGGGCATATTTGTTGTAGCGCCTACATCACCTTACTAGTGCAGGCTATGTGGACTAAGGTTATAGTTTGGCCCTCGCTTACCTTTGTTACTCAAGTCACTCCTATGTTACTTAACTCATTTCGACTCATGAACCTTTTACCAACGGGATGTCAAGGTCGACACTCACGGACTACCTCTATAGGATAGACGCCTTCAGCAAGCTTTGAGAACAAATTTGATATCTTGATGACTGAGATTCGTTATATTCGAGAAAGTGTGGATAAATTTCATATTTGCCAAGACAAATTGGAAAAATTTCTCAAGATGAAAGAGTTGGATGCAAATAATGAAGACAGTGAGAGTGAGGAAGAGGACGATGAGGGTAATGAAGAGGAAGTTGGGGGTAGTGAAGAGGATGATGAGGGTAGTAAAGAAGACGACGATGAAACCATGGTGGATGCACCATCTGATGAGGATGATGGAGAGACGGATTCTAATCCCTCTTCCTAGTTCATATTTTCCTTTTTTTTTTTTTTGTTTTTCATTGGCCAAGGCATGTGCAATCGGACATGTAATGATAATGGCCTCCTAGTTATGGACTTCTTCACATTATTTTCGACCGATAGGGAAGTATTAGTTTCTTTTTCAATATATGTATTTCCTTTTTCCCTATGATGTTTTCTATTGTTTCATATCTTACTATTGTGTTTTCTTAGTCATACATTGAGGACAATGTATGTTATTAAGTGTGGGGAAAGGATATATATGAATTTGTTACTATTTAGGAAACCAATTACTCACATTTGACCCAATTAATTTTTAAGTTAACTTGCAATAGGTGATTAACAAGTATTGGGCCAAATCAACTGTGTCATCTTGATCATTATTAATCTTATTATACTTTTTGCTAGAATTGATTAGTCAAATCTTTGGAGGGCAAAGTTATGAGTTACTTAGCTTGGGACTCCAAGACTTGAGATTGGAACAACATCACTAGTTAAGAGTTAGTTATGGTTATTTTTAAATTTACTTTTATGTATACCTTTCTTTTAGAAATTTTTAGAGCCCTGTAATTTTTAGCAAACAAACAAATGAAATTCTTCTTTTGAGAACTCTTGAAAAATCACAATGATTGGAGATAAAAAGTAATAACAAGTGTATGAATGGAAAAAAATTGGTAAGGATTCATCTTGGTCCGTCAGAAGAGCGAGATTGCGTCCCAATGCCAATACTAATGAAAAAATTGGTATGGATCGGCCTTGGTCCATCAGAAGAGCAAGGTTCTTTCCCGCTATCAATATATGGGATAAGATGGTATGGATCGGTCTTGGTCAGTCAGAAGAGCGAGATTCTTTCCCTCTACCAACACAATTATGCTTAAATAAAGTAAATTTAAAAAACCTCCCAACAAAAGCATGAACTAGAGGGATGATCAGAGGATGAGTGGATGTAAAATGTGTTTGTTTTAGATTATGGCGCTTAGTGAGATTAAAAAGAGAATTATATACACTTTAGTCAAATGGACAAAATTTTTATGACTCTTTCCCAGTTAGCGAGATATTAAATCCAATTTTTAGTTTAAGAATCCTTGGTTAAATGACTTGGGTAAACTTTGACTTCCATAAATTAACTAGTAAACTTTAGTATTAAGTATTGTGGAGCATTCAAATAAGATCAGGTGAAATTATGACATTGTTAAGGGTGAAATTGGTTGACTTTATTATTGCAAGTTAATTGAAAATGATTTTCTTACTTTTCTTCGGGTCAAGTGTATTCATTTACCAGTTTCCTAAGTAGTGAGAAATTTTGTTTAGCGTTTCTTGTCCTGAAACATTGTTAAGCGTTTCTTACTTTTGCTTGAGGACAAGCAAATGCTCAAGTGTGGGGAAGTTTGATAACTCTTATTTTAAATCTATTTCACATGGTGATTTTATAGTATTTCCCTTACATCTTCGATTCTCTTTAAAGAAATTGATACTTAATTGAGTAAAATTTTGATTTCAAGGTTTGAGCGCATTCTTGGATTGAAAATGAATAAAAGGAATCAAGTTTCATTTAATTTGGAGTTCAAATGAATGAGTTATGAAGTTACATAAACAATAGGAATTTTGGTCAAAAAGTTACATAGTCTGGGACACAACTGTATCCCCAGGTTGTGTCCATCTAGGAAGATTTGCCAAGGTCAGAAAGATACATGACATGGGGACACAACTGTGTCTCAAGTTGTGTCTAGTGGCAAAAAAAGAAACTTTACAATACATTATAAAAGGACTTACTAGGGTTTCATACACAACATTGGACATTCAAAAGAGAAGAGACTTGAAGAGAAGGGACTTGAAGAGAAGGAGAAGAAAAAGGTGAAAGTAACACCTAACTTCAAGATTGAAGAGATTTTTCATCAACAAAAAAGGGTTTTTTCATGTTTTATTTCTTGATTTTCTTGCAACTCATTTTTAGTTTTATTATGATAGCTTAAGATACTTGTATTTAGGATTGTAGAACTTAGGGTTTCATGTGACTATTAAATTTATTGATAATTTTCAATAAAGTTTCTATCTTTTCTTGATTCAATTATGTTATTTAATTGTTAATTGATATTTCTAGGGTATCAATCTATAATATTATGCATGATGATTGAGAAATCGCATGTGTAATGAGATCTTGATATAATTGGAGAGATTTACTTGTGCACTTAGAGATAAGATACATGTTTCTTTTGGAAAGTTATTCTTTTGTGTGGGAATTCATTATATATTAATGCGATTCTAAATTATATTACTAAGTGAAGAGATTCCGATAAATAATTTAGGATTATGGTTAATATGCTTGAGAAAGGTGTTAACTTTAATTGTGAATCCCTCCGGTCAAGAATAATAGAGATTGAATTAAATACATTTTAAGTGGTCATATGTTAAATATTAGGGGAAATAATTCTTAAATACGTTATTTGCTTTCTTGAAGTTGTTCTTAGTTTTATCGCTTTCTAATTCACTTAATTAAGTCTCATAATGAGGTTAGTTTATTAATTTTAGTATTTTTAATTCATTCAACCCATCACAATTTTTCGGTTAGATAATAGAGCTAAGGTTAATATTAGTACTCAAAGTCTTTGAGGGATCGACTCGGACTTACATCCGCTATATTAAAACTAATAGGTGCACTTACCATGTATCATGCCCACTATCTCCATAGATGTTACAATACTTTTTAGAATTCCTTTTAGTTGGATTGCTCTTCAAATTCTCTAGCCAGGCCAAAAAACCTTTGATTAAGTACCTCCATCAAAATATTTGACATAAGTTGGTTGAGGAGGAGTTTGTTCTATAAAGGTAGGAATCGACCTTTTCTGATCCCCTATAGGTTGGCTGAGTTTTCTTTAAACATCAAAGTTCCTCCCCAACCTGTCTTTTACTGATCCCTTATCCTTATCTAACCCCCTCTCATGCTTATCTTTCTCCATCGTCTTAATGAATGAACTTTTCCAACCTTTTCATGAAATCATCCAGTGAGGTTAGAAGGTGCTTTGCAAGGGACTCAAAGAAGGCTAAGTATTCCCTAACTCCTTTGTAGATGGTATGTAATGCTACACTCTTGTCACTGTTAATGATTCCAATCATCAACTGATTGAACTTGTGAACATAATCTTTGATTGGTTCTCCTTGCTTCTACCTGATCAATGTTGGAAGTGAAGAATCCTTTGTTAGAGGCTTGCTGGCTAGAAATTATTGATAGAATTCCTCATCCAATTAATCAAAAGAAGAGATGGAGGCTGCTTTAAATGAATTAAACCAATTGCTCGTAGATTTCCTTAGAGTGGATGGGAAAACCTTGCTAGCAATTGCATCAATTAATCTATAAAGACCTTCAAAGTATGAAAGGTGTTTAGATGGTCATTCGGGTCTCTCCTTCTATTGTAGGTGTTGAACTAAGGTAGCTAAACACTTAATGACAACACCTCATCCACTACACTTTGTATAAAAGGATTGGCCTTTCTGCCCTTCATGTCTACCTCTTTCCTAAGAGTCCCTTTAGCAGTCAGTTTCTTAATATAGTCCTCCAAATCTTGTAGACTCATGTATGTTATGGCTTTTTTTGAAAGCATGTAGTCACATTCTCAACTCTTCCACCAAGAGGAGCTTATACATGTGGTATAGCAAGGGTTTGTAACTGTGGTTGTTGTTAGCAATAATCTCCCAATCGTAGCTCCTATCCTTGCTACTAGTCATCCTCATTCACCATGGGAACTTTTCTAGGCAATTGTTGTAATGCTTCATCTTGCATCATCAATTCAAATTGATGCCCTACCTATTGTAAAGGAGTAGAAGAAGAGGCAACATCTCTCTTGTTAAGCCTTTGATGTAACTCTCTATTGGTAGTTCAATCGTCCTTTAGTTCTTTCGTACACTTAGCATGTAATGCCTCCAACTGTGTTATCTATAGATCATCATTTTGTTGTTCTTGATTTTGAGGCTCCTAACTAAGTTCCTCAACTTGGCATACTTCAAGAGTATGTTGTTGTGGTGATTGTTGTTCTTGAATCGCCCGAGGGGCCTTACTTCCCCCTAGAGTATTAGTGTCATGTGTCTTAATTCTAGCCATATCGTGGTTTTAGAAACAAACGACACCAATTGTTGATATCAAATTTCAATAAGAAGGTATCTTAAACACTAGGCTCTCAAACACTTTACTAAACAAAAAGAAGTTAGGCTAAGGGGTTGCCAAGGTGACTCCAATGTTGTCACTTCGATGCTTAAGTCAAGTAAAAATAGACGAAAGGCAAGGGAAAGTAAAAAAGTAAAGTGTTTAAGAGTCTAGAAAAACCTATCTACTACTACTTGACCTCCTTTAATAGCTGTAGGATGATTTGAACATGGTAACTGTTGGCTCAAAATCCAATACATATTTGATTTAAACTTAAGATCACTCTTTGATTTTGGGGAACATAATTGACATCATTGTGGATAATGGGTGGTTCTCTAAATAGGGAAGCTAATTGTTTGTACGCAATGTAAGAATTCAAATCCTTTAGAGCTAACCGGGTCAAAATTTAACCTATAAATAGTTATTCCAAGTTAAGGGAGATTAATTTGATCTACTCTAGTTAAGTCCTCCTCATAGGAGCTTAGGTTGCCAGCATGTCCTGAACTATCCCATACAATAGTTAATAGTTAAGACTTTTGAAGAGGTTAGGAATAAGGTAAGGAGATGATTTGATCGAATGTTAGGTTAGAAGCAATTCTAAGTAACTCGGTTTATACCTTTGGGGAAAACCTCTATCAATATAGATACATCAAGATTATTCTTGAGGTGTACTTAGGTTATCACAAAATTCCTCTATCAATAAGGTAATAAAGAATTTTGTATGTATTATTGTAAAATAGAAGATACCCTTATTACTAAGGGAGACAAGTTTAAGCTTAGACAATGCCTTGAGAATGAGGTAGAATTTTAGAAAATGTAAAAAGGTCCTATATGCATTAGTTATAAGGAGTTTAATGTATGCATAGCATTATATATGTCTTGTTGGAATGCTAGGTAGATACTTAAGTAATTTAGGATTAGATTAGTGGAAAGTAGCTAAACAATTTATACGATGTTTATAAAGAATAGAAGATTACATGCTCATGCATAGGAAATTAGATCACTTAGAGATCAGTAAGTATTATGATTCTAACTTTGCTAGTTACCTAAATTGTAGAATATGTGCATTAAGGTAGATCTATCCACTAAGAGGAGTTATATCACAAAAAAGTGCTAAGCTACTTGTAGCTTTTTTCACTACCATAGAAGAGTTTATGGCATGTTATGAGGTATTCAATCATGGAATATAGTTGAGAAATTTTATCACTAAGCTATAAATTATGGATGGAATTGAAAGACCACTTAACTTATTTTATGACAATAAATTAGTGGTACTACATTCTAACAACAATAGGAGCTCATTAAAGTCAAAGTACATTGACATCAAGTTCTTAGTTGCTAAAAAATGAATATAAATTGGCCATGTGTTTATGGAGCTTATTGAGACATTCTCTATGGTTGCTAATTTGCTTACTAACAGATTACCACCTAAAGCTTTTCATGAGTACACTACTCATATGGGCATAGTATCCCTTGAGGATATATTGTTTTACTTCAAGTTTGTATGGTGAATAATTGATGGTTATCTTATGCAAAAATAAGGTTTATTGTCCACTTTCCACTTTGAAAATGTTTTGATTTGACATCATTAAGGAATAAAGTTGGACTAGCTAGGAATAGGCTTTTTGACTTGACATTGCATGTGATTTTCATGCTACACATCCATATTTGATATAGGTTGTTGGTTATATGAACATATGTAACTATTGATAGATTTAGTTAAGCTAGATATGTTGAAAACTTCTCTAATTTTTATGTTGATATGTCACATCCCAACTTAGTTTAAGATGTACCATCATATAGGAATACCTATTGAAAACTTAACTTAACCTGTTCATTTATCAAAAGATAACATTGTTTAGATGATAAAGGGGTTGCTACGTCGGAGTTTAGTTAGATATTTTGTTATAACTTATGTGTACAACATATTATTAACATCAAAATATGAACCAACTTTTTTCCTTAGTCATCTTCACAATAATAGGATTCCCGACTTAGTATAGGTTCCATACAAAAGTCATTAACTCCAACTTACGCTCTTAATACATATATCCCTCCATAGTATAGGGCTCTTCACGATGCGGTTAACTTGAGGATAAAACATTTTATCCCTTTAGCTACTGAAGATGAGTGAAGGTAGATATCAAACAACATAATATAGACAACATGATAGATAATATTGCATATCACAACTGAAACATTTCTACCATAACCAGCAAGTTCAACTTCTCATACGCATTTACCCAATGAGGCATTTATTGCTAACAATGCAGTATGCTATGCTGATGCACATAGTATGCATCAGTACTGATATCCTATGCTCTCCATTCTTCTTTTAGTTAGTCGATATAGTCGGGTATCTAGAAACAATGTTTAGGAACCAATGGGCAATAAGGAGCTACTTAGGAGTAGGACTCCCAACTTTGCTTTACAAAATTAGACTACACACGCTATAGTTTACCAATTTTGACTATCAAAATGGTTACAATGTTCGGGCGATGTAATCTATATGCTTCCAAAAACTGAGTTCATAAAGCAATGCTTTTTCCATAATCACTTAGAAACCTCATTTTGAAAGTTTTGACTCGTAGGTCCCTTTGTGTGCCATGCCATGCCATGGTATGCAATAATAACTCAAGTATATCATTTAACACAACCAGTTTTTAAGTTTTATTCAACCTCATGATTTGATTCTAGTTTTTAAACTCTCCATAGTGGAATTCTAGTATTTTACTTAGGGTTCACTTAGGTAAACAATCAAAAGATTAAGTTAACAATCATTCAACTTCTCTGGTTAGCACAATCATTTTTAAGTACAAATCATTGCTCAACATAGCAACATAACAGTTTAACTAAGATACAATTACTATCATTCGAAATTACCACATCAACATCAACATCCACTATAGTAGCATATTAGTTCACCTAAGATATATTCATATTCAATCAATATAGCATCAAACAGCATGTAGTGTTATGTGTAGCAATATATCTACTCTAAGCATGGGTTAGATTCACTTACCTAAGCTTAGTAATAGTAAAAAATCCTAAACTCTACCACATGGTCTTTCTTTACTTATCACACCTATGAAAATATAAACATGGGTTCCAAGTTAGCTATTGGTCGAACCCAAATTCTCATAAACTTCCTTACCATGCTTTTAAACTTCATTTAATTGTATCTTACTCATTTCCTATTTGATTTCAGTAAATTTTATGTCGTCACAATCATTATTTAAAGTACGATTAAGATATCTTAAGAATCAAGTCTATCAATATTATCAGGGTCCAAAAATACCCTTTTCTCATTACGTCTCAACCGTACGTTACTTTAATTCCATAATTAACCTAAATAAGTTTTAATACGAAATTAAAAACCCTAAAAATTATACTCTTCAAACTTATCTAGTAACCCTTAATATATCCTAATATGTTCATTTTACATAAATTTGACAAGTATTTTACTAGTATTAATTACTATATTAGATATTAAGCCAATATATAGGCTTATATTAGGAAAATACGTAATAAATAGTATACAAGCCTGATTAATTTCACGAAAAATCTTATAGACTCATAATAACATGTAGTTTAATTATCAATAATCAATTATACTAAACTAGCTATTATCAATTTCTACAAAAATAACGATTTTAGCTCAAAATTAAGAAAAATTAAGGAAAATAAACAAATTTACGTGTGAGATAAAAATTAAATATTTCAAATATCATTATAAACATCCAAAAGTCTAAACATGTAAGACTCATTTATTAGTTTCATTAAAAACTAATTATTTCCACAATTTAGTAAAATTGGCAATTTTATTCAAAATAATTATAAGAAATAGTAAACATGGAGATTTTCAAAAATTCTTATTACCAAAATTTAATACATTATATAAGTGTGTTATACAAAAATTTTCAAGCCAAAGTAACATTATTTAATATTTTGAAAAAATTATTTAAAGTTTATCTAAATAGGACATGTTCTTAAGCAGGTACCCCAAATCAATGTTATTTTAAGAAAATAAAATTATCACATGAAAGTACATGTAAATTTCATAATTTTATAAGCTAATTTAATATTTTTAGTAAATTAATGAAAATTAAATAGTAAAATTTAACTCATCGACGCATGATGCTCTAACTACCCTTTAGACACCACCTTATGTTGGCCCACTTTCTCTCTCTGCCAAAACTTTAAGTCCTAAGTAGCTCCTTATCAGGTTACTTATAGCTTTAGGAATCGTAATTCACCATAATTACCCATTATTTTCTTTTATTTTTTTCTAATTTTTCTAAATTATTTTCTTTTATTTTTAGAGTTCCAAAATATTGAATTTGAGGCTTTAGGTCCTATTTATAATTTTTGAAGTTTTCTTAATGAAATAGAATTTGGACATGTGTTTAACACATATCAATTTTCCATTTTCCTAAATAACATGAGTCATCCCCTCATTAATCAAGTATTGACTCATTATTTCCAATTAATGCTAGGTTGACACATTATTTGGTGACTTATTCATTCAATATTTTTTTTATTAATTTTCCATTATTTTACATTATTTTAATTAATTTTGATAATTTATTATTATTATATGTATATATTTAATACATATAATGTATATCACATGTAAATACATGTATATTATATATAATTCAACTTCATTTATTATTTTTGAAAGTTAATTAATTTATCTCTAATATCTCGTTATATGTAAATGCTCAAATTTCACGTTTTCAATATTTATCGGTTTTAACAATAATTGATGTTTTCTTAAATTAATATTTTTATATAGTTTATTGAACTGGCTTAAAATCCTAGTGTATTACATGATATAGTTAATGGATGGGACTAATCAAAGATATTTTCAGTAATGATAACAAGTTTTAAGCTTATAAGGTTCTCATTTATATAAATAATATACATGGTCTAATAAGGAGATTATTAGATATAACTAATAGACCTACATATAATAAAAGTTTATGGATATCATGTGCTATGACAAAGCTATGCCTAATTTGAGGTGATAAAATATGGAATATGTTTTTAGGCATTAAGTATCCATAAAACTGTGTTTAATATAATATCTAGTAACACAAGAGTACGATTTTTATTTCTATGATGAGTTTAAAATAGGAAACTAGAATATTTCAATATAATTATGAACTGGGGCTGTCGTTCCTCAATCATCATTGTGAATACAATATGTTGAGTCATCCCACTAATGCAACACGTAACACAATGTAGAGAGCATAAGAAAAGGATACCCTCTATTAGGGGATTCTTATATTTTCTCTATAAGAGTGTATAATGTAAGGCTTTGAAGATCAAAAACCCCTACAAGATTTTGATCTTACACTTCTTTATGGTTTTAGATACTCTTCCACTTCAATTTAATATTATAATGTTTTGTTATGGATATAAGAACATGTTCATAAGTTGGAATTTATTAATTTAAGTATAAATGCAAGATTTTCAAAGTATGTAGTAGGAACTCTCAATAATGGTGGAAATAGGAAAGGATGTAATGATATAATGTAAGGGGTGAGTCATGCACAACTTCAACGTGATCCCTTATCGAAGGAGCTTGAATGTAGCATAGAACCATAATTGCTTCCTGGTCCTAACTCCACTGCAATTAGGAAAATTCTTACCAAAATGTACATATGATAAAGTAATAGGGAGCATTACTATACCACCTTTTGATTAGGGGAAACACCCTTGGTAGAAGATCTCAAGAAGCAAATAATATAGGAAACCAACCACGAGATGTCAACTGACTTTTTGAGTTTACTAAAGCTAATTAGTTCTTTAATGGAGAGGCAAATAATTGGATGGCACACGTTAAATGCAACTTTGAGGTATATAAAATCCTAGAACACCAAAAGGTGTCTTATGAAATTTTGATATTGAACACAACAGCCTTTGTTGTGGGATTCTAAGGCAAGGATGTTGGAGAGGACGTACTATATGGCAAATGTTTAAACAAGAGTTATCTTAAAGAGCGTCTGGATAAAGACGAACGCCAATTTAATTATTTATTTTTTTAAAGAAAGGGGAAAATAAGTGTAAACTATGTTCAACAAGCTATTTCAATATGCCTTGCTTCCTATACGGATACAAAAGTCTTGAAAAAGGCTCCTCTCATTCTTGGTTTTGAACTAGCCATGTGTTAAGCCTACTTATCTAGAAAGCTTGACCCACCTTCTTTCCTTTAGTAAAAATATGTAACCCCCTTTATTTGCAACAAGGTAGCCTCTTAATTTCTTTTTTATTTTTTTTTTTCGAGACGAGGATAATCTCTATAAAAGAATTTAAAGAAAATTTTTGAGTTTTATTGAAAATAATTGAATGATTTTGTTACAATCCTATACAAATATCTAATTGACTAACTAATTGTTAGTAATATCATGACTACTATCAATTAATATCTAACTAAACATATTAAAAAATAAACTATTAAACAATTATTTATCTAATCTAATTTTGGGTTATAATAATTTTCCCAACCCTTTATTAAGAACCTTGTCTTCAAAGTTTAAGGAAAAAAATTCAACCTAAGAATTGCTAAGTAATGTGACTTAATAATAACAAAATATCAATACTAAGATCTTTAACATATGCTTCTATCTTCAAGAAAATAGGGATAATGTTGTTTTGGACATCCCCGTGAAGAATTGCTACAGTATTTTCTTGTTCATTTAGCTTTTATTTTTATAGATTATAAAGTCTAAAACTTGATTTATAAAATTTCTTTGTGTGCAAATTTCTTGTTCATAATTGGAGTTGTTAAGCATCATGATCATTGTAACTTTTTGTTCTCTAATTAGATCTTTCATATCAATTTCTATCTTTGACATCGTTTTTTGTATAAAGCCAATTATGGAAAAATGCATTTTCTCTAGTATCATAGAATTACATGTCTACATTATCTCAATCATTATCCTCATTAGTTTATTGCACCAATTTCTCTACTTCTTTAGCATCATTCCTTGTAGCAAGTTGTTTTGTTTCTTTAAAATTTTCTTCACCTATATCTTCTATAGTTGCCATTGTATCATCTTCTTTTTGGTCTATTATTTGCACTTCTTCCATGTCTTCTACTATTGCTATGTTTACAACTTTCCTCCAACAATCATATGTCTTATCTTATTTTCATATCTTTTCATAATTCCTTGATTTCCTCTTACATTTTCCCCATTCATTCTAACATTCATATGAATGATTTTTCCATTTTCGTTGGTTTTTTTAATGAGAAAACCACCATTGTTAAGCCTACTTACAAAGAAGACATGACCTGCCTTTTTCTTTTGGTAAAAATATGAAATTTTCTCTATTCAAGATGAGATAGTCTCCTAATTTTCTTTTTTCGAGACGAGGATGATTTCTACAAAAGAATTCAAATGAAACTCTTGAGTTTTATTAAAAATGATTAAATATCCTTATTACAATTATGTGCAAGCTATTTATACTCTCAATTAATACCTAATATAAAAGTAATATCTAAACACTTAACTAATACATAATATGAAACTAATATTTGACTAACTAACTGACTAACTAATTATTATTAATATCAAAATTACTATGAACTAATATTCAACTACACTTATTAAAAGAAAACTAAACTATTAAACTATTATTTTTCTAAATCTAATTTTGGGTCATAACAACTTACATTCTTCCTTTTGGTAAAAATATGAATTTCCATATATACGAGATGAGGTAATCTCCTAATTTCCTTTTTTTAAGATAGGGATGATCTTTATAAAAGAATTTGAAGGAAACTCTTGAGTTTTATTGAAAATGATTAAATACCCTTATTACAATCTTTTGCAAGCTATCTATACTCTTAACTTATGCTTTATATGAAACTAATATCTCAACTCTCAATTAATTTCAAATATGAAACTAATATCTAACCAACTAACTAATTGTTATTAATATCAAAACTATTATAAACCAATATCTAACTACACATATTAAAAGTAAACTAAACTACTAAATTATTATTTTTCTAATTTAAATTTGGGTCATAACAATTTGCCTAACCCATTTTTAAGAACCCTGTCTTCAAAGTTCCAAGAAGAACAATTCAATAAAAGAATCACTAACTAATATGATTTAGTAATATTAAAAAATAATTGACAAGATCTTCGACATATGCTTCATTTTGTACTATCGTAGGAACATTTTCTTATTCTTCTAGCCTAAAATTTTCATAGGTTGTAAAGTGTAAAACTTGATTTATAAAATTTCTTTATGTGCAAATTTCTCTTTCATAAATGGAGTTGTTGAGCATCATAATTGTTGTAACTTTTGTTCTCCAATTAGATCTTTCATATTGACTCCTATCTTTAATATCGTTGTTTGCACAAAGCTAATTTTGGAAAAATGCATTTCCTTTAGTGTCTTAGAATTAAGAATGTCTGTGTCCATATTATCTCGATCATTATCCACATTAGTTTCTTGTACCAATTTTTCTACTTCTTTAGTATTATTCTTGATTGCAAGTTGTTTTAATTCCTGAAAATTTTCTTCACCCATATCTTCTATAGTTACCATAGCATCATCTTCTTTTTGGTCTATTATTTGCTTTTCTTCCATGCCTTCCATCGTTGCTTCCAGTATACGGTTACAACTTTCCTTCAACAATCGTGTATCTTCTCTTATTTCCTTCATATCTTTTTGTAATTCCTTTATTACCTCTTGCATTTTCTCCATACATTCTTCGATATTCTCTGTACATTCTAACATTTGTGAAAGTGATTTTTCCATTTCCACTCATTTTCTCAATGAGAAAACTACCATTGTTATGCCTACTTACAAGGAAGGCATGGCTCACCTTTTTCCTTTTGATAAAAATATGAAATTTCTTCTAATGGAGATAAGGTAGTCTCCTAATTTCCTCATTTTAAGATGAGAATGATCTTTACAAAAAAATTCAAATGAAACTCTTAAGTTTTATTAAAAATGATTGAATACCCTTGTTACAATCCTATACAAGCTATTTATAGTCTCAACTACTACTTAATATGAAAGTAAAATCTAAACTATCAACTAATACCTAATATGAAACTAATATCCAACCAACTAACCAATTGTTACTAATATCACAACTATTACCAATTGTTACTAATATCACAACTACTATCAACTAATATCTAACTAGACATATTAAAAGAAAATTAAACTATTAAACTATTATTTTTCTAATCTAATTTTGCATCATAACAACCCACCCTCTTCCCTTTTTTTTTAGTAAAAATATGAATTTCCTTATATAAAATATGAATTTCCCTATATTCAAGATGAGGTAGTTTCTTAATTTTATCTTTTTGAGATGAGGATGATCTTCACAAAAGAATTCAAAGGAAACTTTTGAGTTTTATTGAAAATTATTGAGTACCCTTATTACAATCATATGCAAGCTATTTATGAAAATTATTGAGTACCCTTATTACAATCATATGCAAGCTATTTATACTCTTAATTAATACCTAATATGAAAGTAATATCTTAACTTTTAATTAATACTGAATGCGAAACTAATATCTAACCAACTAGTTAATTGTTACTAATATAAAAAATACTATCAACTAATATCTAGCTACATATATTAAAAAAAACTAAACTATTAAATTATCATTTTTCTAATCTAATTTTGGGTTATAACAATTTTCCCAACCCTTTTTAAGAACCTTATTCTCAAGGTTCCAAGAAGAAAAATTCAATAAAAGAATCACTAACTACTATGGTTTACTATATTATAAAATCATTGATAAGATCTTTGATATATGCTTCATTCTTTAATATCGCAAGAACATTTTCTTATTCTTTTGGCCTAAGATTTTCATAGGTTGCAAAGTCTAAAGCTTAATTTATAAAATTTCTCTGTATGTAAATTTATCTTTCATAATTAGAGTTGTTGAGCATCATGTTCATCGTAACTTTTTATTCTCTAATTAAATCTTTCATACTAACTTCTATCTTTGATATCATTATTTACACAAAGCCAATTATGGAAAAAAGTATTTCCTCTAGCATCTTGGAATTAGGGATGTTCGTGTCTATATTATCTCAATCATTATCCACATTAGTTTCTTGCACCAGTTTCTCCACTTCTTTAGTATCACTCTTTATAACAAGTTGTTTTGTTTCTTGAAAATTTTCTTCACCTATATCTTCTATAGTTGTCATTGCATCGTCTTCTCTTTGTTCCATTATTTACTCTTTTTCCATGTCTTCCACCATTATTTCTTGTAAATGTTTACAACTTTCCTTCAACAATTGTGTATCTTCTCTTATTTCCTTCATATATTTTCATAATTCCTTGATTTCCTCTTGCATTTTCTCAATATATTCCTGCATTTTCTCCATACATTTTTATGAGCAATTTTTCCATTTCTCCTTACATTTTCTCCATATATTCCAACATTCAGATGAGCAATTTTTCCATTTCCACTCATTTTCTCAAAGAGAAAACCACGATTGTTAAGCCTACTTACATTGAGGGCACGACCTACCTTCTTTCTTTTGGTAAAAATATGAAATTCTCTTTATTCCATGTGAGGTAGTCTCCTAATTTCCTATTTCCAAAAAGAGAATGATCTCTACAAAAGAATTGAAATAAAACTCTTGAATTTTATTAAAAACGATTGAATCCTCTTATTACAATCCTATGCAAAATTGTTACCAATATCTAACCGACTTAATTGTTACCAATATCAAAAGTACTATCAACTAATATCTAACTATACATATTAAAAAAGAACTAAATTATTAAACTATTATTTTTCTAATTTCATTTAAGGTCATAACACCATGTAATGCAATCTAGAAAACAATGATTATGTTGTTTTTACTGAAATGTTTGATAAAGATTGATGGTTGGAAAACAAAGCCTTAAGAGTGAAATCTCAGTGGAACAAAATGTTAAATAGTGAGTTCCAACTTTGACCAACATTTAAAAGGCCAATATCCTATTTTAAGTGGTGTAAGGTAGAGAAAAAGATAGATTGTTTTGGCCAGTAGCATAAATTCAACCAATGATCACGAGGAGCATACATCATAAAGATAGGAAGGTCATATGTTGGAAATACAGCACAAGTCCCTGTATTAGGTAGTGTGAACAATTAGGGGTTTGGGGGTAAGGGGTGGTTATGAGGGTCACGTTTCAAGAAGTTGTTAGAGTGACAAAAGGGTAAAATGTACAATGTGCTTAAGTAGGATAATTTTTGATGTTATTATCTACATATTTAATCAGATAATAGGTAGAGAACCACAAAAAGTATAGCTCAATTCAAAACCTTGAAACAATTGAAGGTTGTGAAGGTGACATTTCAAGGAGTTACCAGAGGCACAAAAGGGTAAAATTTAAAACATGCTCAAGTAGGATCATTTTCAATGTTATTATCCACATATTTAATCAAATAATAGGTAAAGACCCACAAAAAGTATAGCTCAATTCAAAACCTTGAAATAATTGAATTAAGAGGATCCACTACGCTTACATGAGTGTTTACCATAGAGGACTTAGAAGAGCATGATGAGACAAGTGATTGCTTAAGAAGTCATTTTGATGAGAAGCTTGATAATTATTTCAAGGTAGGAAATAAATTTGATAAAGGAATTTTGATAGGTACCAAATTAATTTTATATTTTAGTTTAAGCTTTAAGTTTTAAATAAGAAATGAGGTTATTATTACTTAGATTTTTTGCAAATTTGTACCATAAGGAGATATGGATTAGACTATTATGCATAAGAATAGTTATGTGACATAGACAAGTTAAGATTACAAGACATAGACCATTTAGATCATCAGAAGCAAGGAAGGAAAAAAATCGAAAGCTAGTTAGTTTTGTTTAGAAGCTAGTCTAGGAATGATAAAAAGCATCATTGGTAAAAATTAAAGGAAGCTAGAAGCTCAAGCTTCTTATTTTCTTTTCAAATTTAAGAGTAACTTTAGGAAGCTATATCTTTTTCATATGAAGTTACGAAGCTCATAATATGTTAATAAAGATTGATATGCATCTATATGGCCAAGAGTAGAAATCTCTACTATTTGATGATGCTTTAGAGGCCAAATCTTGTATGTTTTAGCAAGATACTAGGTTGTCAAAGGCATAGTGTTATTTTAAAAATGTACATCTTTAATTTATTTTCAATCCTACTATCTTTGGATTTAGATTGTATTTAGTTTCCTTATTAGTTCTAGATTTATGAGATTATGAATACTCGAGAAATTAGTTATGTTGATAGTCTTTACCATTTGTTACATTAATATAATTTTTTTCTCCACTTACCATGTGTTTATCATGTCATTAAGTGACTATAATAGTTGTATATCTTAAGTGAGATTTGGATACATGGATAGTTTTCCCACACATTAATTGACATAAGAGTATCACACTCACTTGTTAGTAAGGAGTTTATATTAACCTAAAATGTTGTAAGAGGTGAACAAATTAAAATATGAGAAATGGAATTCCTAGTAAATTTAATTTCTTACCATTTAAAGACTGTGATGTTGTTATGGGAGTAGATTAGTTGTCTAAACATAAGGAAAATGTTGAATGCAAATATAATGAGAAAAAATCTTTGAGAATGGTAAAATAGTGCTTTATGGAGAGATAATAAGGATAAACCCATGAAACTTATGGTTTCATAATTGTGTAAACACTTCATTTTTACTCCCCTTCCCATACCCCAATAATTTAGAAAAATTAGAAAAAATGAATAATAAGAAATTTTAGGATAGTAAAATAAAAATATTACAATAGAATAGTAATAATAATAAAGACTTACGTTAGGTTTAGTTTTTGGTTTGGTTTGGGCTTAGGAAAAAATTAAAATTAAAATTAAAATTTAGTACAGCCAAACTGATATATATATTTTGTTTCTGTAAAATGACAAGGCATAAGCCCATGACTTGATGGAAAGACATAACATGCATACGTAAGATGTCTTGGGTTTGATCCTTGTAAGGTGCAAATTGTGCCTTTCTTATTTTCTCACCCATTATCAACTATGTGTCATGTTTTGATTAAACCACATATCCATTCTAACTTATAGCAAGTGCCCATTGGATTACGTAAATGACATGGCACCACATCATCATCTTTTTCCTTTTTGACTAGAACACTTCCTACCTATTTTTGTTCGATCCTATCCATGATTTCTACAAATGGTTGATTAATAAGATCTCACAACCTTCTTTGAATTTATACTAAGAACACGACTATGTTTATTCGTTTGACCCTTTAAATAAGCTTTGAAAATCAAGAAAAACTTGGAACCCAAGATTTAAGCCATCATGCAATTTGTCAAAATTCAAATGTTTAGGTAAGAATCGAAGCTCCCATTAGATATTAGAAGTAAGAACGTTAGCATTTAACTTAGAAATTAGTCGGAACTACACCACTTTCTTCAAATTTGAAGATTTGACTGAACTTCATGGCTACGAATAAGTCGACCATTAACTCACTTTCTAAGCTTGATTCGAGCTTACAATAGTATAAATAGGCAATCCTACGTTCGTTTCTAGCAACAATCCTCACTCACCTCCACTAAAAAACACATACCTAACTCTTTATTTCTCTTTAGCATCGTGTATCTCTCTCTCTTTAGAATTTTTTTACCATGGCATTGGTCAAAGAAATCTACTAGCATGGTTGAGTTCTTCAAGTCTCTAGCTCTTAGTCGCCACCTCTTCCTTCTTTTACGTAGCCCAAAACCCCCTTAACCACCACCAAGGGTTTGAGACTTGTAACCCCAACATGAACCACTACTCTTTAGTGGTTATCTCTTCAAACCACCATCACCACAAGCTTCACCACACCCTTCCTCACTTGAAAAACAACTACCTGAAGCATGTACAAGCTCTACCTCATGGCCAACATTGACTACCTTCGAAACGACCCCCACTTACTAAGACACAACCCTAAACCTACATTCCTTAATTGAAAGCGTGCGGAAATGATTTTTCCTACTTTAAAAAACCATTGAAACCATTCAAATTGTCCCTCTTATGAACTTCTTCTTCCTCTCCTTTCTGTGAACATGTGAGTTACATATTGACCCATATTCGACCTGGATACAAACCATTTGCCCACTCCTGACCTACATTTGACCTAACCCTATACCTAGGTTGAGTTTCTTTCATTATTTATTATTTTATTGATAAAAAACAAGTAAATATATAAAAATCTTCTTTTTAATATTTTTATTTTTTTTCTCCACTCTTATTTTTTGTAAATTTTTTCAAAACTCTTTATTTTAGACTAAAATTATGTTTTGATATTAAAAAGAAAAAAAAGAGAGACAATTTGTGTCACTTAAGAAAAAGATGTTTTGAAAAATAAAATATATGAAAAAACCCTTTTTTCAAAAATTAGGACTTCCTTGGGAATTTTCTAAAAGGAATAATCTTTTGAAACTTAAGACCCTTTTTTGCAATTTTTCTTAACTAAAACCAAATAGATAGAAAAAACTCAAAGTCAACTATTTTAGAAATTAAAATAAGTTAACATACTAAATACTTTTAAAAAATAAACTACGCTAGTTTGATCTCAATTAATAGATACATAAGTACCTATAGGAAACTATGGGGTGAACTCGAACCCTCTCCCCCTCCTCTCTTCCTCTTTATGAAAAATAAATCTTGCTTTTCAATTTTTCCTTTTTTATAAAAATTAAAATATTTCTCTTTAGTTGTGAAAGAAAAAAAAATATATAATATAGGATTATTTTATATAAAAATAGGTGTTTTGAAAAATAAATCTAAATTTGGAAGGCCTAACTAGTACTTGTTTAGTTTAATAAGTTAGTCCCTAAATCCAAAAATTTCTATTATTTAAAATAGATTTTTTGCTATTTAAAACAAATTTTTTGCAATTTAATAGTTAAGTTATAACCAATATACCTAATTAGTTATAAATTAACCTTTTCCATAAACCCAATTTAGTGGTGCCCTAAATTTTTTCAAAATTAAAATAAAAGTAGGTTTTTCTTAGTCTAAGTAGGGTTTAATATTAATTATATTAAGGACAATAAAACTCAAATATTTAGGCTCAAGAAGATAGCCACTCTGCTAGAGACTGTAAAGTTGGCTAACCACCTAAACCTTCCAAAATTAAAAATTTTCCTTCAAAATATCATTCCCATATTATTTATTTATTTGTCTATGTGTAAACTACCTTTTGTTATTTTCTTTCTTCTATAAATATTATGCATATATTTACACTAACTTACAGGCATATTAAGGGCAATGTATTAGGGATTTTATGCATAGCCATCATGAAACTTGTATTAGATACGATAAAACTCAAACCATCTTAAGACACTAAGATTGGGGGGGTCATTATTTAGGCTCTAACTGTTGTGGCCTAACCATCACTTAGGGTTAATCATATGATCAACAAACCATTTCTTTAAAGATGTGTGAGGTCACTAAGCTTAAGACCTATAGAACTACCCTTTTTTGCATACATGGACAATTAGATCAACAAATAAATAGTAGTGGGGAGTGTTAAAAAAGAAAAAAAAAAAAGAGAGGGTTGTCATTTTAGTAGAATTCTACTAGCATTGTTTCCTTATAATATCCATGTATGGTATTTTTTTTTTTCAATGTAAATATCATTTCCCTGTACCATAAACTATTCCTTGTAATATAAAGTTGTTGTAACAATTTCATTTCCTCATAAAATAATCGTTAAATGTTTGAATTCCAATAAAAATGCAATTGTAAGTCTTTGAAATTGCCTCGTTACAATTTGGTCATCGGCCCTTTCCATTTGCGTCAACGTGCCTTCACATTGTACTTTTGCTCTTTCATGTCCATTGAAGTGGGGAAAAAAAAAATCAAAAGGTCTGCCTATATATTGTGAAATATTTTTCTTCAAGTTAGAAATAGACTACGTTCGTAAATTATTTTTTATCTCAAATAAAAATTTCACGAGTTGTAAATAGTATTCTTCAAGCTTATGTTGTCATATGTAAATAGTTAAAAAAATGAAGTCCTTTTCATAAATTGTAAATAGCTCACGTCGGTTTAAATTAAGCCCCTTTTGTTTTGGAGGCTTCAAAATTAAATTTCATTTTTGTCCGTAAACTTTATCCATTTTTAAGATAATTGATATTTCTCTTGTAAATGGTCGATTTTAAATTAGAATTTTAATCATAGGTTATAAGTCATCATTTGTCACCCTTAGGTTAGAATGTTCTTCAAACCAGCATTTACAAAATCTTAGTGCATATCTCTATAAGCTCGTAAATCTAACTCGTTTATAACAATCTTCTTATAAGTTGTAGAATACCATAGGGTTTTTGCCTCTCCCATAGGTCATAAATATTTCCTTTCTTGTTTCTAAACATTTGCTTTTTCCATTCCTCCCAAAGCATTATTCCTTTTAGGATAAGTTAGAAATTTCGATAAGTAATATTCTTATCATTTTCATTTTCAAGTCGTCTTTCTCTCTAGGGTCCTAGATTTTTTTTATTAGAAAAAAAAATGTTTCATGCTCTTTAGGTGGTCCTTAATTATTTCCATAGGATTTTCCTCTTACCTTGTTATCATAGTTAATTGTCTTAATTCTTACCTTGATTGATTATTCTTCATTCTTTATGCATAATCCATAACACTAGCCTTCAAAAGAATTTTTAAGTCCTCCTTTCATTCTCATGTTTTGTAAAATAATCATGTTCATAAGCTTTTCTTCACTATTTTGAGATACTTTTCAAGGTTGTCATTGTTGTAAATTAATCCTCTTGTTGATAGTCATCTTTTACTTTTTCAAGTAAGAATCACAGCTTATGAAGCATTTAATCTCCCTATCATTTTAGTCACTTTCCACTACCTTCTTTCTTCCCTTTTAGTCATTAGGCCAAAATTCTTCTTTAGGTTTTCCAGTTGCCACCTGCATAAATTAGTCTTTGGTTGTTTTGTTTGTGGTTGTTTGTTTTATTTATTATTTTTCCTCAAATCTTACTTTAGAATAGATTCTCAATAAGAACACCCTTCCCTTCAAAATGCTTAAAACAACATTTAATCTCTTTACAAGTTTTATACTAATTATAAGTACATAGGTTGTCTCTTTATTGTCGTTTGCAAGCTCATATGAAAAATTTCAATTTAGACAGTAATTACTTTCTAAATAGGTTCCCCTTTCCTTTTTCGTCAAATTTAATCTTGCAATTATTTTCCAAAATTTTAACCTCTTTTCCCCTCTAATTCTTAGAAGTTCCTAAACTTGTAAATAAATCCAAAACTAAGGTCATTTTCCTAGAATTAGTCTTTTCGTTTCTCTTGCTATCAACTCTAACTTCAGTCTTCAAATGAACTTTCAAAATTTCCTCTATAAATAATCATTCAACTTCTAACTCATTTGCTTTGTAATTTGGCTTTCCCTTTGTATAATAATCATTAATTTTTCTCCTTCCTTGTCATTTAAAGTTTGATATTAGTCTACTATTGGTGTAAGACTTGTCTTATAGGTTTAACCTAAGGTCATCACCTTTGTAAATAAGTCCCGGTCACATATCATATAATTGCCTTTGGCTTGTAATATAATCGGTCCATACAATATGTAGTTTTAAGCATTTTATCTTGATTTGCTTTCACTCCTTAATCCTAGCATATCCCCTTTGTGAATAATTTCTTTCCTTTAGGATCATCACTTAAGTTGAAGTTCAAAGTCTTGCTCTTTTAAGTGTTAATAAATTATTTTTATGGTTAGCCATCAATCCTCTTATTTTAATTTTCAACATGTGAAAAAAAGAGAGAGAGAGAAAAAGCTACTCCTAAGCATTTAGTTCATTCTACCCCTCAAGCTTACCCCTTATCCATCCCATCGTTAAGTGTCTTCTTATCTAATCCAACCTATTACTAAAATAAAAAGAAAAAAGAAAAAAAAAGGGAAAGAACATAAACACACTAGACTTACCAATCTACTCATAAGCCTAAAGCCTAAACACAAGACTTGCCCATTCACTCTTAAGCCCAAAACACAAATATAAGGTTGTTTATCACAAACACTACTTTCCCACTCATTTAAATTGACTAAACACTAAGTCTGTCACTAAGCTTAAGGGAGCATTTAACTTCAAAGAAGATGGGCCTTATGGAAATCCATAATTGCGGCAGTTTTTGAATTAAGAGCATGTTCTAAGTCCTCCACTAGTAGGGCACTTTAAAGGGGTAGCCAATTTCAAGGAGGCATGCATAAAATCAAGTTCGGCGCAATCTTTCTCTTAAGGCACAAAAGCCTACCATGTGTTGAAACATTCAAAGAAAGACTTTCTTTTTGAAGGACTACTACTAATATTGGGCTAGAAAGATGAACATGAAAAGGCCAACATGAACGTAATGAAACTAGAGGCATTTTCAAAAGTATTTGCTTTTGTACAACTTAAAGAAACCTAAGATGAATGACATTGGCTGAAGTTTATCCCACTTAGAGAAAATTGTCTTATTGTTGTAAAGTTTAGAATGAAAAGGGACAAACAAAGTCCTAAACACTTAACTATTAAACACATAAGAGTCAAGTTTTATTAAAAGTAAGGATTCATTCCTTGAAGCAAGTCTTCCCCAAACTAGATATGCGAATTAAAATGATGTTAGGCATTTGTTTTCATTATCCTAAACACAACTTACCCTTTTACGAGTCCCATTGAGCCAATTCGTAGATTGTTTTCAAAATTATGCTCTATCTAGAACCAACTCATAATGGGGCAAAATTAGGAGATTAGGATCATTTGGTCAAAAGAAAAGTATAAACTAGTTTGTTCTTACCTTAGTTACATCAATTCATGGGAAATGCTTACCAATGATAATCCATTTCTTTCGATAGGAAGAAAAGCCTCAATTTTAGAAGTTTGAAATGCTTTAAGCTAGTAAATGCCCCCATTCCATTGTTCATGAGAAGAAGAAAAGCTACAGTGAAAGAAGAAACAAAATAGTAAAAAGGAGAAAAACAATAGGACAAAAAAAAAAAAGAAGGTAAAACAAAAAGAGGGAAAGAAGTATAGACATCTCATTTTTGCTACTCTATATTTTAATTTTAGTTTATTTTTACTTTTGCGGAAAGTTTACAAAAAATTTTAAAAAAATTGAAAATATACAAAAAAATTGAAAATTTGAGAAAATAAAAAGTGTCAAAAAGTCTAAGTCAAGTTGGTCAATTATTTAGGGTTGGATCAAATAAAATTCAAAATATACTTGCAATTCAATAAATTTTGAGCTTTTGAAAAATTGAGCTTTAGTAGAAAAATCTTTTTGAAAGTTAAAAAAAGTTTGGGTTTTATTAAACTTAAAATTTGAAATAATAATGACTAGATAAATTAAAATAAGACTCGTGATTTATTAAACTGAAATTGAGTAGAAAATCGTTTAGCATCTATATTTTTGTCATTTAATTTTTTTGGGCATGTGCGGATAATTTTTAAGTGATTCGAATTAAATTGGGATTAGGATTGAAAGTCCAAATTGAACTAGGCCTAGATTTATGAGGTTAAGTGCTACTTATATGGGTAGATTTTACATAAATTGAGCATATCTCAACTGGAAGGCATATGTGATTGGGAGTGTAAGGTTTAGGGTTCGATCCTCTCTAAGAGCCTTAGCCTCTTTTTCTCTTTTTGCTAGTATCACGTGACCTGCACCTAATTGGTCTCTTCTTCCTTATCTAAATATGCCAGACACAAGAATGGACTGGAAAAGGAAGGGAAAAAAATCCAGTGAAATGAGTCCTTCAAATTTTTGTCAAATCTTAATCTTTTTAGAGGTTTTTAATGGAAAGATAAATGGAAGGAAGGCTTACCAAGTGTCCCATCGTCACTTCATGGTGGGTGATGTATTGATGTATATGCTCCCTATACTAGTCATAGTAAGCTAGATCGACACCCCTTGGTCCTTGACTATGAATAATCCATATCCGATAATCAACCCAAGTTGATATGTATCCTTAATGTGGGACTGGCTAGTTTATGTCCATCTTACCTCTAAGGTCGATATGGTATAGCTACTTACTCGTATTAACATTTACTGGTATTGTTTGGAAGCCTCCAAATTGTTGTATGACACGGTCGAGGAAATAAAACTCAACAATTTGGAAGCAGATTAGTGGCACCTTATCCCTCTAAATAGTTCGATCGGTACTACAAAATGAGGGTAAGAGATCAATAAGTTCATCTGGGTATAGCTCCTACATGACCTACAATGCATTTGCAAGGAAAGTGCATTAAAAATCCATATATTTTTAATCTAGATCAATAACAAAATCAAAATTGAGGAATTACATACCTATTGACTCATCTGCAAATGAAATGTAGTCTGGTATGCATCTACAATGTACGTAGCATGGTATGTAGTGTCTCGTGATATGACCCATCTAACAGCTAGTGGTAGCCTTTCCTGGATGGTAAAGTCGAACTTGGTTCGTAGTGCAATATAAGGGAAATGATTCCATGACTATATCTTCAACAGTATGGCGGTGCCTCCAATATCTTGTGCTCTTAATCGTACTGCTCTACATAGCTAACAATACAACTAGGCCAAATAAGCTATTCCCTAACTAAACGTCGCGGCATGTGGGAAATACTCTAGCATAGTTAGAAATACCATGTGGACAAGAGAGGAGGATTTATTAGCAAATAAAAAATCACCTAATAACTTCGGGATGTATGCATTAGTGTATTGCCAAATGGTCTCCTCATCTACATTTATAGGTAGTATGCTAAATTTATCTCATAGCTAAGCTAAACTAACACGACCCCCTCTACTAATACTATTAGTAGGTGTAGACACCTAATTTTTATCCCCATTCAATTGTTTTTTTATTTATTTCATTTTTATTATTTTTCTTTCTTTTCTCAATAGGCCTTAAATTAGAAAAAATTCAAAAAAATAGGGAATTAAAAGAAAACCTAAAAAAATAAGAAATTTAGAAAAAATAAGGATCATAGAAAAATATAAAAAATTTCAATAATAAGAAAAAGCACAAAAAAATAGAAAATTTTAGAAAGAACCCCTAAATAAGATAAAAAATTAGAAAATGAAGTTTAAAAATTTAGAAATTTGAAAAATTACAAAAAAGTAGAAAAATTAAATTCAAATAAAAATTTTAGCAAATAACATGTTATTAGGATAAATTTTAATTTTGGTTTAAAAGTTAGGTCGTTAAACTTAAGTTTTGATTTAATTTTAACTCAGGCTAACTGAGTTCATATGTGCAATTTGATTGCACATATGAACAAAACATAAGCTAATGGCCTAACGGTTAAGCATATGGACTAGCAATGGGTTTGAATATGAGGTCTCGAGTTCGAAACATAGCAAAGGTAGGGAGACTTTTTTCTTATTCTTTATTTTCAATCACATTAGGGATTGCCATGTGATAAGATCTGATTACGCCATGTGTCTTGACACGTGGCATCTTCGAATTTGATGGCCCTATTGACGTGGCGCCATGTCAGCTGTCGCATGTCACGAATGATTGTAGCGCATTGGGGTTGGCTGGCATGGCTAACGTGGTGCTACATCAGCCCACTTTTTCCCTCCCCTTCTTTCCTTTTCCATTCATTTTCTTCTCTTTCCCTCTCTTTCCCTTCTCTTTCCCCCTCCTTCCTTCATTTTACCTAGATTTCTAGCGCTTTCTTCTTTAGACTACCCACTTTAGCACACTTTTTAGACCCTTTCTTGTTGCAATTTTGCCAAATGAATGGCGAAATTGCAAACTAGACATAACCTACTATGAATTGATATAGAAAATGCATCCAAGTTTGGTCAATTATGCATTCAAATCGAGCTACAAAGATTGGGAAAAAAACTGAAAATTCAGCCATTCCCATTAACTTCGATTCGAGCTTTCCTTTGTTGCTGGGTTGAAATTCAAGTATAAATAGGGGCTTAAGGATGTCGACGAGGATAGACAACCAATCACAAGCAACTCCCAATCTCTCTCTCTCTCTCTCTCTCTCGTGATCGTTTTCTCTCTCTAACCTACACTATCTCTCATCGATTCTCTCTCTCCACTCTAACCTAAGCCCAACCACCACCACGGCCAAACTTCCCTTAACTCAGGCTCACCAACTTCACCATTCTCAACCACCACTGTAACCCATAGCAGCTTCCCTGAGCTACCCTCCATTAAACCCTAATTGTTACCCCTTTCTCTCTTTGAACCACCATCCTCAGCCACCCTCGATCAAAACTAAACCTTCGATTGAACTCCCTATACTCCAAAACGCCTACCCTAACCAACTAATGACACCTAGCAACCCCCACACGACTGAACCACCACTATTACCCATGGCTAACTTCCAAAAACCACCCAAACAACTCCAAAACACCAAGGCATTGAACCTACCCCCTTATTCCCAATCCAATACTCACAAAAAAAAAAAAAAACGGTCACCCACGTGTTTTGGTGGTTGAAACAAGTCGAATTGACCCTCGCTGCTGCTACCATTGGTGATCCATGTGACTTGACTCGAATTCGTATCCTAACCCAGATTCAACCTGAATTTGAGATCCACTCCGACCTGAACCAACCCACATCCTATGCAGCATCCGATCTGATCCTGTTTTCTTTCTTTTTTTCTTTTCTTTTTCTTTATTTATCTTTATTATGTTTTTTATATATATTTTTTATTTATTCACTTATGTACACATTTATGTACATGTAAATATAATCAACACAAAAAAAAAAAGAAAAAGAGGAAAAAGAATGAAAAGAAAGAAAGAGAAAAAGAAAAAAAGAAAAGGTAACTTTATTCTTTTTTTTGTTACTAGTTTAAATAAAAATAAATAAGCCATAAGCCATAATAAATAAATTAAGTGACAAAAAAGGGGAAAAATAAATAAAAAAGAAAAAAAAATAAAATAAGATTAATCACTTAGAAAATTTGATTTTTTAAAAGTAAATAAAAATAAATAAAAATCCTTCTAAATTAGGATTATTTTAGAGTTTCCAAAAATAAAGAAAAAAAAAAAAACCGATTAGGATGTTTTAGGAATTTTCTTAAACAAATCAAAACTGGGTAAAATATAAATCCGATTGTTTTCAAATTAAAACAAAACGAATTCACTAAAGTTTTACAAAAAAGGAACTACGTATGTTTAATCCCCAATAACAGGTACGTAGACACCTATAAGGCAACGATAAAAATGAAAAAACCTAATTTTCCTTTCTTTTAGTTTAGATTATTTCATTTGTCCAATTAGAATAGTTAAATTAAGTTCCATCTTATAAAATAAAAAGGTGATTTTTAAAGATTAAAGTTAATTTTGGAAAGTCAATGCTACCTGTAAGGGTTTGAAAGTCCTAACCCTCGGATCCAAATTCTCTGGTTTTCAAATAGCCATTTTATAACTTGGTTTTTATAAATTGATAGACCGGTAGCTAAGTTATAACTAAGTTATAACCAAACCTAATTGGTTATAACTAAGTTATAACCAAATCCTTTTTCTCGACTCTAGTCGGGTGGCGACTTCAAATCTTTTCAAGTTAAGAAAATGGTTTTCTTTAAACCCTAGTTAAGGGTTAGTATTAAACGAGTAAGGGTTTAATATTAGTCAGTTTAAAGAAGACCTAATTTTATAAAAAAAATCGGGAGGGTGAAAAATCAAACTCAACAACTTAACGACTCCATTGGAGATAATCAAAGGGTTAGCCACTAGATTTTTCCAAAATTAAGATTAATCTCTAAAATCACCTTAAATGCAATTTGTTTACTCTTTTCTGTTATAATTGTGTTAATGTCATATGTAGGTTTGGTTTTCTGTATTTTTAAGGGGAAGGATTTATTTTGCTGCATCATGAATGCATGATAGATACGGTAAAACCAGGGTTGTCCTAGGACCTTAAGACGAGGAGCCATTGTGTAAAGTCTTAAGCGTAGTGGGGCAACCACCGTTTGGGGTCAAATAGGCTACCTCACTTAAACTTTGATGTGACCAAGTAACTGTTTCTTCATAAACGTGTAAGGTCATAGAGTTTAAGGACCGTTAGAACCCACCTTTCTTGCATTACATTTCATGGGGTCAACGAATAACTAACAAAGTCGCAACGTTATATAAAAAAAGAAAAAATGACAAGATCCAGAGTTTTTTTTCCTGTATTCTTTCTAGAATTGATGTACATAAGAGGTCTTATATATTTTCTTTTCTTATAATTTGTCTTTCCCTTGTAATTTATGCTTTCTTTGTAATATTTCAAAAATGGCCAGCTCATCTAATGCCAGGGTTTTCGCTAAGGAGATTCATGTCCACAAACCTACAAACTTGAAGCCTATACTTGGCAAATGATTTCAAACCTTTAACCCAAAAGAGCAACAGTTCATTACCAACAAAATAAGACCCATACTCTCACTAGCCAAAGTGAAGGTTAACATTACACTAGCAAGGGCCTTAGTCCATTTCTAGGAGCCCCAAGAAGTAGCTTTTCAATTTGGACCACATCTGATCAACCCAACTCTAGAGGAGTACACCCAATTGCTCTCTGCTCTTGCTTTAGATGAAATATACGTCTTAGAGCTCAGCTTCGGCCCAACCTACATTTTCTCAAAATTCTTAAGGATCTATAAGACTGAGATAAATGAGGCCTTAAATGACTGCAATAAACAAGCCATCAAGATATGGGATCTAGTCCATTTGTTCCAGAATGAGCCCAGCTCTAACAAACAAGCTCTGTTTCTTGGAAATTGAAAAGAAAACCAAATCAAGGCCTATGTGCTAGCAATATTCACCACTATCTTGTTTCCAAGTGGGTCTTTTCTTATACACTTTAAGGTAATGGAGTTAGTGGCTCAATTCTAGAAAGGTAAATCTTACATTCCTGCCTTACTTGCTGAGTAGATAAGGAACCTTAATTTCCTTAAGAAAAGGGGCTATGGAGATCTTAGGTCAAGCATGGCACTATTAATAGTGTGGTTTGTCAGTCACATCAACTGCTTTGGGTTAGACTTAATAAGGGGAGCATTCATAAATAAGATTGATCTTATCGATTCTTTTGTTAATAAGATCAAATTACCAAAAGATATCCCTACCCTTCTCTAGATAGAGGTTTTATGAGATTTCTAAGTAGAAGACATATTATGGATTGCCAGGTAGAGCAATTATACTAAGGTCATATTGATTTGCAAGAATTACCATGTTGTACCATTGATTGGAATGAGTTGGTGTACAGGCTAGTACCCAAACAACATGCTAAGACAATTTGGAGGAATCTAGGACATAGTTCACAAACCTTCATTAAAGCCATTCACCCTTAATCTCGAAGAGCCTCACTCTACAAAAAAGAAATCTAAACTTCACAAGATCAAAGCTTGGTAGGATACTTAGACCGTAAGCCCAAACATCGATCTGAGTGAGTTCATAAGAAAAGTGGATAAACAATGGGTTACCAAAGAGTATTTATACTATCAACTTCACAAGGTAGGCATAATGCAATATTGGGCACCAAAAGTTCTTCAAACTTCCCTTGTGTGCCCTAACTCTGAAATGGTGACCTATATGGACCAAATGAAAGCTCGTATGGAGATCCTCCATGATGAGAAAGACAAATGGGCAAACCTATGCCAAGAATCTAGACAAAGGTCACACGCCTTGGAACACCAACTGAAGATGGCCTAGAAGAAAATTCGAGAGTTTGAAGAAGTGGTTAAGCATGACCAAAAGAAGAAGAAAATGTCATCTAGCCCATAGAAAAAAAGAAAATTAGTATGGATGAATTTGTACCTTTTTCTTTCTTTCATGTAATAAGACTTTAGGAATCCAAAGATAATAAATAACTTACTGTTCTATTAATCATTTGTCGATCCTCTCCTTTTCATTTGTGTTATTCACTTGTATTTCATTCATTTGCATTCTTTTTCAAAATATCTTTGTGCTAACTTGTTGAGAAGTGGTTTTAACCCTAGTCGTCAAAGATAGCTCCTAAATGTCAAACTTTCTAAAGAAGCCCCATCAAAACTCATTCTCAAACTAGAATGGCCAACCAAGGAAACAACAACAACAACAACACCAACAATGGCAACCTCGAGGTTATTGACACTATAGAGTTGAGGTTCTAATCTTAGGAACGAATAGTAGGAAAGATTGCAAATCAATTGAGCTTTCTTGCTGACAGCATCTCTCTGCTTAAGTCCATGGCTCCATCAGATGAAGAAAATTCCAAAACCCGATATGAAAAGAATACTAAAGGCCCACCCCTCGAAACAAAAGAAGCCTACCTTAAAGTCAATCAGTCCTTCAAATCCTTTGAAATAGAAGGGGTATTTCCAAAGGCCAACCTAACTTTTGAGCTGAATACTTACTTATTCTCAATCAACCCAAAGCCTAAAGTTAACTAAGACAAATTGAAAGAGCTTGAGAAGCAGCTAACTTAACAAATTACAGAAAAAATGAAAATGCTCGAGGGGCATGATGGATTCGAGCACGCTAGCGTAACAGACTTCTCTACCTATGATTACGAAAGCTTTTTAGAAAAGTTCAAAGTACTTGACTTTGAAAAATCCAATGGGACTGGATACCCCAAGCTACATACCCAGCTGTACGTATGCAAGATGGGTAAGTATGCATAGTATGATCAACTCATGGTCTAGACCTTTTAGGATAACCTGACTGGCCCTGCCCTAACCCGGTACGCTTAGTTGGACCTAAATTAGGTGAATACATGAGAGAAGTTAGCTAGAGCGTTCTATGAGCAATACAGATTTAATGTCGTAGTGGCACCAACAATGATGGATTTGGTTGCCCTAAAGAAGAGGCACAATAAATTCTTCAAAGAATATGCTCAAAGGTAGAGGTCCCTAGCTGTAAAGGTATCTACCCTTATGATAAAAAAAGAGCTAGTTGCAACTTTCATTAACACTTTTGAGAGGCCTTACTTTTCTCACCTGATCGGACAAGCCTCTTCTAGCTTTGCAGAAGTAGTGGTAGTGGGGTATCAAATTGAGAGTGCTATTTCCTCTAGCAAGCTACAAGAGACAATAGATAGAAGACTACCTCCTGCTAAACCTACCACCAGCAAACCTAATGAAGCTACTGTTAGCATGGTCAACTCGAATGAAAGACCTAACTCCTGAGTTTCATTTAGGATGAATCCCCCACCAGCTCAACCATAGTATAGAAGCCAACCACAGGCTAGCAGAGCCCCGAGACAATTCACCAGAATACTTGTTCCCCTCAATCAGGTGCTCAAGAAGTTAAGAAGAGATAATTTACTCCATTTTGAGGCTCCTAGTTAAAGGTATAGGCTGAGGTTCTTTGATCCCAATGTAAGATGTCAATATCATCTAAGGTAAGTGGGCCAGTCAATTGATTCATGCTAAAGGTTGAAAAACAAAATCCAAGACTTGATTGATGAAGGCACAGTACAACTGGATTTTGTGGAGGCTCCTACCCCAAACGTCAACAACAACTTACTGCCAAACCATAGACCCATCATCAATATGATATCTAACCACTCAGAATCTGCCATCAACATGATCGGTCCAAACCAAGAACTAAAGGTTTATAAATTCTACAAAAAAGAGGTCCCATAAGCTAAAAGGTATACATTGCACATACTTGTGGCCCCCAAAAATTATAAAGCTACCCCCCTCAACTACCAGGTAATAAACCAAGGGTAAGCAAGCTCGCTTATAGGGGGGATCACTTGCTTTAGCAGAATCTAAGATCCGAAGGAAGACCTAAAAAAGAAAGGCGTGCTAGAAATGCTAAACACTGAACAAGCTAAACATGAGGAAGGGTTAACTACCTTTACTAAGATGATTAAGTCTAAGGAGCATAAAATAATGGACCAACTTACTAAGACTCTGGCACAAATATCCTTCATGAGTCTATTAATGGCATCAGACCCATACCGAGAAGCCTTATTCAGAACACTAAGGGATGTCAAGGTCCCTCATGAAATCCTGGTTGAAAGGATTGGCTTTATCACCAATTCCATCCTCACCATGGATAAAATTTCCTTCTCTACCAAGGAATTGGGCGAAGAAGGTACCCAACACACAAAGCCTTTGTTCATAATAGTGAAGATAAACAACATCATCACAACAAGAGTCCTCATCGACAATGGGACATCTGTAAATGTCTGTCCTTTGGCTACCTTAGATTTATTGGGCGTCAATACAACCGCTATCAAACCAAGTTTAAAAATAGTAAGAGCTTTTGATGGATCTAGGAGAGAGATAATAGGGGAGGTCGACTTATTAGTTGATATCGGCCCACAGATATTTAACATCCCATTCTAGGTTATAGACATTCCAAGGACCTTTAATCTGTTATTAGGAAGGCCTTGGATACATTTAGCAGGGGCGATACCATCAACTCTTCACCAAAAAGTTAAGTTTATCTTCAATGGCTGGGTCATCACAATTCTAAGTGACCAAGATTATAAAATCTATAAAGAGACGGCCATACCCTATATTGGTATAGAAGAACAAGAGGACTTTACACTCCAAATGCTTAATGAGGTGTGCATTATCACCAATCATTAGAAGGAAGAGAGGTTGAAATTCAGAAAAGGCTAGTTTGGGACCTATAGGTTAAGATACATTCTAACCTCAATAAAAGAATTGCAAAAAATGCAAGCTAGGGGCAAAAAGGGTGATAGGTTATATCATGCTTCAATGGCTTTCTCTCCATTGTTAGAAACTTTTATTAAGGCCAAAGCCCAAAACTTAAAGCCTACTAAAGAAGGCACTTCCAACAAAAATGAAGGGGTTAGCTTATTCAATAAATCCAAACACTTAAATAATTGGTTCTCCATCCTTATGAATAACAATAAGTCTTCCCTAGGGTAAAGGATAAATCATGATCCAATATTTTATGGAATTTTGTATAAATTACCTCTGTTCTTCAAATGATTATACTTAAAAGAGAGTTTCCCTTAAATAAAATCAGTTTTTTTTCCCCTTTACTTTTACCTTACTTACACTCTTCCTTTTACATACTTTTCTTTTTCTTTAGATCCAATGTCTTAAATAAAGGCCATGGATATCTCGCACAGATAGGTGATGAAATATTGATATCACTTTTGGCCCTACTAGGTTATTTGTTGGGAGTGATCTTGATGACCATAATGACGTGCAAGAAAGCTGGCAAAAACATGAAATGAGTAGAATTTCCATTGACAAGCCAATGAGCCAACGTAAATAATTAATGTCGGTACCAATGACAACCCTAAGGTATTGAAGATTGGGGGGAATTTGGAAGAAAACAAAAAGGTAGAAATGACCACATTACTATCTAAATACCAACACATATTCTCATGGTCTTATGAAGGCATGCTTGGGTTAGATCTGTCGATCGTAGTCCATTGTCTACCTACATGAAAGCATATGAAACCTAAGAAATAAAAGTTAAGAAGGTTCTGACTAGATTTCCTGTTGAAAATCAAGGAAGAAGTAAAAAAACTATTAGAAGTCGGCTTCATTGAGGTGTCTAATTATCTCAAGTGGATAGCCAACATAGTACAAGTTATGAAGAAGAATGGAAAAGTCAGAGTGTGCGTGGACTTTCGAGACCTTAATCAAGCAACTCCTAAAGATAATTTTTCCTTTACCCCATATCAATGTAGTGGTCAATAACATAGCCGAAAACCATATTTTCTCTTTCATGAATGGATTTTCTGGATATAACCAAATTTGAATGGCTAAAGAAGATAAAGCCAAGATAATGTTCATCACAATTTAGGGTACGTTTTGCTAGAAAGTAATGCCTTTTGGACTAAAAAATGCCGAGGTAACTTACTAAAGGGCCATCGTAGTAATCTTTCACGACATGATGCATAAAGAAGTTGAAGTATATGTCAGTGATATGATTGCCAAGTCCAAGGAAGGAGAAAATCATGTGGAAAATCAAAGGAGATTGTTTGATAGGTTGAGAAAATTCTAACTAAAACTCAACCTAGAGAAGTGTACTTTCGGAGTGACTTCTGGGAAATTATTGGGTTTCATAATCAGCCAAAGGGGCATCGAAGTGGACCTTGATAAAGTCAAAGTGATAGTTGACCTACCCCCACCATGCACACTTAAAGAAGTCACAGGTTTGTTGGGTCGTTTAAATTATATAGCCCGGTTCATATCCCAACTCACAGATAAGTTTTGTCCTTTGTTTAAGTTGTTAAAAAGGAATGCCAAGATCAACTGGGACAAAGAGTACGAGTAGGCCTTTACAACAATTAAAGAATACCTCATGAACCCTCCAATTCTGGTAGGTCTAAAACTTGGGAAGCCTTTATTCCTATACTTGACAATATTACTAGAGTCTATGGGGTGCATGCTTGGCTAGAAAGATGAGGAAGGGAAGGAACGGGCTGTATACTACTTGAGTAAGAAATTCACTGAAGGGGAGCAGAGGTATTCAGAAATTGAAAGAACCTACTGTGCTTTAGTCTGGGTAATGCATCGGCTTAAATAATATACGCTCTACTACCAGGTTGAATTATTGACTTAACATGATCCCCTAATCCCCTAAAGTACTTAGCAGACAAACCGACCTTAATTGACGGAATCTCAAAGTGGCAAATGCTGCTATCAAAGTTCGACATTACATACGTGAATTGGAATTTGGTCAAAGGGCAACCTTTGGCAGATCAATTAGTAAAAAATCCCTCTAATAGTACTCTCTAAAAAGTACAAGTCAATTTCCTCGATGAATGTGTCTTAGTAGTTGAGGTAAACTCTGATAAAGGAAAAGATGATGAGCTAGCAAAATGGAAAATGTTCTTCGATGGTGTAGCCAACATGTCTGGGTGTAGAATTGGGGTAATACTAATATCCCCTAAAGGTACTCAATATCCTATGCCCATAAGACTCATTTTCCCATACACCAATAATATTGCTGAGTATGAAGCATGCATCATGGGACTCAAGATGGTCCTAGAGAAAGACATTCAAGAAATAGAAGTGTATAGGGACTCGTCACTCATTATTGGCCAAGGTCGGGGAGAGTACAAAACTAAAGATCTTAAGTTGGTGCCTTATCACCGTCATTTAATGGAATTAATGGAAAATTTCAAAGAAGTCACCTTCAATCACGTACTAAGTACTCAAAATCAATTTGTCGATACCTTAGCCATGTTAGCAACATTGATCCAGATATCTGGTGGACTTGAGATTCAACCCCTTACTATTGAAATTGAAGACAAGTCTACCTTTTGCCTGACAATTGAGGGTATGAACAACCAAAAACCGTGGTACCGTGATATTAAGACATTCCTACAACAAGGTACATACCCTAAAGAGGCCGAGAAAAGAGATAGAAAGATGATTAGGAGATTAGCCACTTAATTCTTAGTGAATGAGTCCACCTTATACCGACGCTCATTTGACGATACACTCTTAAGGTGTGTAGATGACAAACAGGTTGAAAATTTAATGAAAGAAGTACATGAAGGAGTATGTGGCCCTCACATGAATGGATACATGCTGGCGAAGAAAATCATGAGGTTATGGTATTATTAGTCAACAATGGAAAGTGATTGCATCAAATATGTTAGGCATTGTCATTTATGCTAAGTTTATGCAAATAAGATAAATGCCCCGTCTTAAGAATTACATGCCCTCTCAAAACCATGGCCTTTCTCAATGTGGGGAATAGATATCATTTGCCTTATCACTCTAAAAGCGTCCAATGGGCATCGCTTCATATTAGTCGCCATCGATTACTTCAGCAAATGGGTAGAGGCTTCATATTACTTGAATGTTACTAAAGGGGTCATAGTTAAGTTCATCAAGAGAGACATCTTAGCTTGGTATGGGACTCCTGAAACAATCATCACTGATAATGGCACCAATCTCAATAACCTTATGATAGAATTATGCCGGTAGTTCCGGATTATTCATTGGAACTCTACTCTTTATCGACCCCAAATGAATGGAGCTATCGAAGCAGCCAACAAAAACCTCAAAAGAATCATTGAAAGTGGCTATCACATATAAGGACTGGCATGAGTTGTTACCCTTTTCACTTATGGCCTATTAGACTTCCATCAGAATGTCAATTGGGGCAACACCATACTCTTTAGTATACGACACTGAAGCAGTGTTACTAGTAGAGGTCAAGATCCCATTGCTTAGGGTACTATCAAAAACTCAGTTAGATGAAGCTGATTAGGTAAAGAAATGCATCAAACAGCTAAATCTAATTGATGAAAGGAGAATGACAACCCTGTGTCATAATCAGTATCATCAACAAAGAATGGCTTAGGCCTTCAACAAAAGGGTATGACCCCGTAACCTTAAAGAAGGAGGTTTGGTGTTAAGAAAAGCTTTCCCTAATGCACGAGACTCCAAAAGGAAATTCACCCCAATTACGGGGGTCCTTGTGTCATAAAGCGAGTATTATTGGGAGGGGCCTTGATTTTATCCCAAAAGGATGGTCTAGATTTAAGAGACCCCATAAATTCTAATGCTATAAATTTGTACTATCCAGAGGAAGTTAGTGGAAATTTTGCTCAAAACACGAAAATGCCAATCATTTTGAACATCATTATGGTCCAATTTTCATTATCTACAAGTAAATTTGGTATCCTTAGTGGTTGTCATTGTTAGAATAATCACCCTCTCTATGGAAAGGTCCAGTACCCTTTACCCCATTGAATCAAACCTATATACTACAAATATGAGAGAAGTTAAGGAATGAGATCTAGAACATTAGTAATTAACATAATTCTTTAAAATACTTTATTAAAGATTGATCCCCCTCAATGGGGAGTTTTATTGTCTGTTTTTCAAGAGAATGCGAAACTTAAGTAAGCAATCACGAGATATGGGAATAAGGATTTTTAGGTTCATAAAAGTTCCAAAGAGACAAAAACAATAGGTGTTTTTCATGCATCAGGCTAATTTCCATGACTTCTCTAAAATAAACTAGCAAAGTCTCGAACGTTATATGTCAAGAATATCCGGGTTGATAACAAGGGACTAAAACAAGAGTCAGTAATTTTCTAATAGGGGCTTTTTAAAAAGGTTTGACAATTTGGGTGCTATCGATAAAGACCGGGTAAGTATTTCCATACAGTGTTAGTACACCAATCTTTTCTTGCACTTGCATTTAGACTAATTTTTACTTCCAACAATCTTTTTTAATCGATCCATAAGGCATTCACTTTCTGCATTTAGTATTTGGCCAACCTACAAAGACATAATCTTAGCTCGGTTCATCCTTCCAATTCATGGGGTTCCTCTTTTCACTAGATTTCTTTCAAGCAAGCCCATACATCATTTCCACTCTATTCACCAAGTCCTGTAGGGCACTTCTCCTCATAGTTTACTATTGGCACAACATTACCATCAATTTTAGGGTTGCTAGTCCCTAAGAGATGCTCCCGCCTAAGTTAATGAGCCTTGTGAGGTACGATCAGGTTTTAGATTGATCCCATTTTAGAGTTGCTAGTTCCCGAGAGACGTTCCTGCCTAAATTAATGAGCCTTGTGAGGCACAACCAGGTTTTAGATTGATCCCATTTTAGAGTTGCTAGTCTTTAAGAGACGCTTCCACTTAGGTTAATGAGCTTTGTAAGGCATAACCAAGTTTTAGATCGATCCCATTTTAAGGTTACTAATCCCTAAGAGACGCTCCTGCCTGAGTTAGTGAGCCTTGTGAGGTATAACCAGGTTTTAGATCAATCCTATTTTAAGGTTGTTAGTCTCCAAGAGACACTCTCGCCTAGGTTAATGAGCATTGTAAGGTACAGCCAAGTTTTAGATTGATCCTTATTTTAGGGTTACTAGTCCCCAAGAGACGCTCTCACCTAAGTTAGTGAGCCTAGTGAGACATGACCCAATTTTAGATCAATTCTAGCACAAGATCGTTTGTCCCTTATAAACACTCCTGCCTAGGTTAATGAGCTTAGAGAGGTACATCCAGGGTTTATTTCTTCATCCAAATTGATTTTAGAAGAACTATTTAGTCATCTTAAGGGCAAAAATAGTTTTTGTTTGGTCTTTGTAGTAAAGTTTTGCATAAACTTCACTACAAAGAGAGGCAACTATAGATACCTAATTTTTACCCCCTCTAGTTGTTTTTTATTTATTTCATTTTTATTATTTTTCTTTCATTTCTTATTAGGCCCTAAATTAGAAAAATTCAAAAAATAGGGAATTAAAAGAAAACCTAAAAAAAATTAAGAAATTTATATAAAATAAGGATCATATAAAAATACAAAAAATTTCAATAATAAGAAAAAGCACAAAAAAAAAAAGAAATTTTAGAAAGAAACCCTAAAAAAGATAAAAAAATTAGAAAATGAAGTTTAAAAATTTAGAAATTTGAAAAATTACAAAAAAGTAGAAAAATTAAATTCAAATAAAAATTTTAGAAAATAACATGTTATTAGGATAGATTTTAATTTTAGTTTAGAAGTTGGGCCGTTAAACTTAGGCTTTGATTTACATCTAGCTTAGGCTAACCAAGTTCATAGGTGCAATTTGATTGCATATATGGATATGGTACAAGCCAACGGCCTAACAGTTAAGCATATGAACCAACAATGGATTTACGTATAAGGTCTTAGGTTCGAAACTTAGCAAAAGCAGGAAGGTCTTTTTCTTATTTTTTGTTTTTAATCACATTAGGGACTGTCACGTGTTAGGATTTGATTGCACCATATGTCCTAACATGTGGCATCCTCGGATTTGATGGCCCTGCTGGCATGGTGCCACATGGCATCTACGAATCATGTCACATCAGCTACTACGTATCACAAATGACATGTGACACATTAGGGTTAGCTAGCACGGCTAACGTGGCAACACATCAGCCTACTTTTTCCCTCCCCTTCTTTCCATTTCCCTTCATTTTCCTCTCTTTCCCTTCTCTTTCCCTCTCCCTCCTTCATTTTCCCTAGATTTCCAGCACTTTCCTCTTCAGACCGCCTACTTTAGCATGATTTCTTTGCTTTTCCCTTCATTTTCCTCTCTTTCCCTCTCTTTCCCCCTCCTTCCTTCATTTTCCCTTGGTTTTCAGTGCTTTCCTATTCAAACTGCCTACTTCAACATGATTTTTGGACCCTTTCTTGTTCTAATTTCACCAAATCAATGGCAAAATTGCAAACTAAACATAGCCTACTATGAATCGATACAGAAAATGCATCCAAGTTCGATCAATTACACATTCAAATCGAGCTTCAATGATTAGGAAAGAAATGAAAATTCGACCATTCCCATTAACTTTGATCCGAGCTTTCCTTTGTTGCTAGGTTGAAATTCAAGTATAAGTAAGGGCTTAGGGGCATCAATGAGGACAAACAACCATTCACGAGCAACTCCCAATCTCTCTCTCTCTCTCTCTTTTTCTTGCGGCCGTCTTTTCTCTCTAACCCATACTATCTCTCTTCGGTTTTCTCTCTCTACTCTAACCCAAGCCTAACCACCACTACGATTGAACTCCCCTTAACTCAAGCTCTCCAACTCGATCATTCTCAACCACCATCATAGCCCCTAGCAACTTCCCCGAGCCACCCTCCATCAAACCTTAACCACCACCCCTTTCTCTCTTCGAATTCAGCCACCCTCGATCGAAACTAAACCTACAATCGAACTCCCTATACTCCAAAAAGCCTACCCCAATCGACCAATCATACTCAGCAACCCCTACACAGTCGAACCACTACCATCACCCACGGCCACTTAGCTAAGCATTCAACCTAAACACCAGCTTACCTAAACACAAGCCGTTAGGCCAGCCAGTCAATCCAAACATGAGCCACAGCCCATTAAGGCTACTAACCTAAGCACAATCCTCAATTCCCAAAAGTAACCAAGCCAAGCCAAAACTCTTGATCTATTTAGAAAGCCAAGCTCAATCATGAATCAAACTAAAACACAAAATCAAATACTGGAGCATGATTTGAGAAATTGGGGGGCAAAACCCATTCTTAGGCAAATAAAAAAGTGGACTCCTCCTTAAGGAACCAGTAACTCACTTTTTGAAATGTTTAGGATGAGAAGAGGTAGGCTATATCCTATACACCAACCTGAAACGTTTTAAGAGTTGAGCGACCTAATTGTGAGAATATTTTGAACTCATTCCTTAAAGGAGGTTCACTTTGAATGTGATACATAGATTGAAGTGAAGTTAGGCATTCACTTCTAAATCCTAAACACAATCATCTATTGTTTACCCCATTGGACCTATTTGGAGAATTTGTAAATTTAAACCCTATCAAGAACTACCCTGCAATGGGGCAATTCGAAGGTTGGGGTCATTGAGTAGAAGATAGAGGTAAGATTGGTTTATACTTATTTAAATAACATTAATTCAAAAATGACTTTTATTTCTAATAAATTATTTTTCTTTGAAATGAAGAAGAGCTAATTTCCTTTTTTAACCACCTCAAGCTCATACACTTGAAATCCATGGAATTAAGGCCTTGAATCATCAATGGAAATAGTTACTCTTGGGGCTAAAACGAAAGAGAAAAATAATAAGAGATAGTGGGGCAAAGCAATTAAAAAGGAAAAAAAAGAGAGAAGAAAAAAAGCTAAAGAATTAGGCCCGAAAGTATAGGATAAAAAAGCCCCAAGAACTGTTTCACATCCCAATAGGGGCAACTAAACCAAATCAAAAGGGCCAAGAGTCAATGCCCAAACAGCCTCAAAAAACACAAGGCCTTAAATCACACTCCTAAGCATGGAAACCCAAATTTCCATATCCACACTGACACTTTGAAGCCTCTCTTACCTATACTATATCACATAAGGCCTCCCCACCTACAATACTGCCCTTATACATGTAAAAGCTCTTCAAATCTTAAAAGATAATTTATCATTAATAAAAATTGTTTTTGAAACAGGGGAAAGAATGCTTCTAATTTTTCCCTAAGGTTCTTGATTTGTACACCCGAGATTAATAAAAGTATTTCTGTCAAAACAAGCCTTTTCATTAATCTTTTTTGAAACCTTTGGACCAAAACACTAAATTCATAAGGGTAAACCAAAAAAGACCAAACGAATTGGTCAAGGAGTCACTTACAAAATGGACTATAATTTTTAGAATTTAAGTTAAGAGTATAATATAAATCGAGAGCTAGTAAGGAAGACCTCTTTGACTAAACTAATTGTGAGTTACCTTCTCCTTAAGAAAGGAATGGCTTAAGATCACAATAGCCCTAAGAGAAGCCTTAATGTCAGGGGCATTAAGAAATTCCACATACCAAAGATAGGTTTGGTTATATGATTATTCCTTAATAAGAGTTTATACTTGTTAGAAAAACATTCAAAAAAAATAAAAATAATAATAAGAAGAGAGAGAAAGTAAAGGCTTGTCACAAAAATATTTTATCCAAATCTATGTCGACTCGAATAGCCAAGTTTTTAATCCATGTCATCCGTTTCTTTTCCAAGGTCGTCATTTTTCTAATTTAAGTCATTCTTCCCCAATTATGGTTTTTAACATCCTTCAAACTCTTTTTTTCAAATCAAGGGGCTTATCCTTCCTCTTTTCCTTATTCATATATGGTTTTTCAACAATCTCTCTATAAATACTTTTCCAAGCAAAAGTGTCTTTTGGAACTGGTTGCTTGCCTTACGTTAGTTCTTCAATCCTTCATCGTTTTTCTCTTAGGGTTTAAGCTAGCTCTTAGATCGCTGATCCCTCTTTTATTCTCGTTAGGGTTCCAGCCAGCCTTTAAGGCACTGTCCCGTCTTTCTCTTAGGGTTCAAGTTAGCTCTTAGAGCGCTAATCCCTCTTTTATTCTTTTTAGGGCTCTAGCTAGCCTTAGGGCACTATCCTGTCTTTCTTAGGGTAGCTAGCTCTTAAAGCGTTGACCTCTTTTATTCTTTTTAGGGTTCTATCTAGCCTTTAGGGCACTATCCCATCTTTCTAAGGTGTTAGCTAGCTCTTAGAGCACTAACCCCTCCTTTATTTTTTTTTTTTTAGGGCTTTAGCTAGCCTTTAGGGCATTGTCCCGTCTTTCTAGGGTGTTAGCTAGCTCTTAGAGCTGACCCTTCTTTTATTCTTTTTAGAGCCCTAGCCAACCTTTAGGGCATTGTCTTGTCTTTCTAGGGTATTAGCTAGCTCTTGAAGTTGACCCTTCTTTATTCCTTTTAGGGTTCTAACTAGCCTTTAAGGCGCTGTCCTGTCTTGCTCTTAAGGTTCAAGCTAGCTCTTAGACCATTGATCCCTCTCTTATTAGGGTTCCAGCTAGCCTTTAAGGCATTATCCCATTCTTTCAAGTCAGCTCTTAAAGTGATAACCTCTCTTATTCTTTTGAAGGCTCCAGCCAGCCTTTAGGGCGCTATCCTGTCTTTCATTTTAGGGATCTCGTTAAGCCTTTAGGGCATCATTTTGTCTTTACGAGCTCTTAGCCATCTTTTAACCCCTCTATCACCAACTCCATATAGGGTCTTTAGCAAGCCTGTTAGGCACCTTCTTTCAATATTTCCTAAGCACAAGGGGCACTTGTCTTCATTTGTTTTCAATTAAAGGTCTTAGCTAGCTCTAGGAGCGCTTCGCCTATCCTGCCTAGGATAGTCAGCTCAAAGAAGCACTACCAAGTCTTCCAGATCGATCAAATTTTAGGGTTACTAAACCTTGAGAGACACTCCCACCTTGGTTAGTTAGCTCATTAGCATATGACCAAGTTTGCTATTTCTTCTTAGGGTCTTAGCTAGCTCTCGGAGCACCTTGCCAACCTTAGTTAGTCAGCTTATTAGGATACGACCAAGTTTGATCATTCTTCTTAGGGGATTAGCCAACTCTAGGAGCGCTTTGCCCACCTTGGTTAGTCAATTTATTAGGGCATGACCAAGTTTGCTCATTCTTAGGGTCCTAGTTAGTTATAGGAGCGCTTTGCCTACCTTGGTTAGTTAGCTCATTCGGGTACGACTAAGTTTGCTCATTCTTCTTAGGGTCCTAGCTAACTCTAGGAGCACTTTGACTACCTTAGTTAGTCAGCTTATTAGGGCACGATTAATTTTGCTCATTCTTCTTAGGGTCTTAGCTAGCTCTATGAGGGCTTTGCCTACCTTGGCTAGTCAGCTAATTAGGGCACAACCAAGTTTGCTCATTCTTCTTAAGGTCTTAGCCAACTCTAAGAATGCTTTGCCTACCTTGGTTAGTCAACTCATTAAGGTACGACCAAGTTTGCTCATTCTTCTTGGGGTCTTAGCTAGCTCTAGGAGTGCTTTACCTACCTTAGTTAGTCAGCTCATTAGGGTACGATCGGGTTTGCTCGTTCTTCTTAAGGTCTTAGCCAACTCTAGGAGCGCTTTGCCCACCTTAGTTAGTCAGCTCATTAGGGCATGACTAAGATTGCTCATTCTTTTTAGGGTCTTAGCCAGCTCTAGGAGCGCTTTATCTATCTTGGTTAGTTAACTCATTAGGGCATGACTAAGTTTGCTCATTCTTCTTAGGGTCCTAGCCAGCTCTAAGAGCGCTTTCCTCACCTTGGTTAGTCAGCTTATTAGGGCAAAACCAAGTTTGCTGATTCTTTTAGAGGTCTAAGCTAGCTCTAGGAGCACTTTGCCCTCCTTGGTTAGTCAGCTTATTAGGGCACGACCGAGTTTGCTCATTTTTCTTAGGGTCTTAGCGAGCTCTAGGAGCGCTTTGCTCACCTTGGTTAGTCAGCTCATTAAGGTATGACCAAGTTTGCTCATTCTTCTTAGGGTCTTAGCCAGCTTTAAGAGCGCTTTGCTCACCTTAGTTAGTCAACTTATTAAGACATGACCAAGTTTGCTCATTCTTCTTAAGGTCTTAGCCAGCTCTAGGAGCGTTTTGCCCACTTTGGTTAGTCAACTTATTAAGGTACGACCAAGTTTGCTCATTCTTCTTGGGGTCTTAGCCAACTCTAGGAGCGTTTTGCCCACCTTAGTTAGTCAGTTCATTAGGGTACGACCAAGTTTGCTCATTCTTCTTAGGGTCTTAGTCAGCTCTAGGAGCGCTTTACCTACCTTAGTTAGTTAGCTCATTTGGGCATAACCATGTATGCTAATTCTTCTTAGGGTCCTAGCTAGCTCTAGGAGTGCTTTGCCCACCTTAGTTAGTTAGCTGATTACGACATAACCAAGTTTGCTCATTCTTCTTAGGGTCTTAGCCAGCTCTAGGAGCACTTTGCCCACCTTAGTTATTTAGCTCATTAGGGCATGACCAAGTTTGCTCATTCTTCTTAGGGTCTTAGCCAACTCTAGGAGTACTTTACCTAGAAGAGCCTAACCAGACTTTAATTCTTCTTTCAGTCTTTTAGCTAGCTCTTAGAGTGCCTGCCTTCTCTTCTCCAAATCCCCAATGGATTGGACCTAGAATTGCTAGCTAGTTGTAGCGCTTCAGCGCTTCTTAGAATAAAATTCACTCTTGGGGCAAAAATAGTGTATGTTTTATCTTTATGGCAAAGTTTTGCTTAAACTTTACCACAAAGAGGGGTAGCTGTAGACACCTAATTTTTCCCTCTCTTTTATTTTTCAATTTAAGTTCAAGGGTACTAATTTAGAAAAGCTCAAAAAATTGGAAATTAATGAAAAACCCCCAAAAATAAAGAAATTTAGAAAAATAGGAGTTTTAGGAAAACTTAGAAAAAAAAATAAGAAAATAGGAAAAAGTACAAAAAAATAAGAAATTTAGAAAAAATACAAAAAAGTAAGAAATTTGAAATGTCACAAAATAAAATAGGGAATTTAGAAAATTAATTTTTAAGTTTTTTAAATAAAATATAATTTTAATTTCAATAGTTTTGAATAAAAAGCTGTTTGGTCTAGGCTTAGATTTGAATCTAGATTAGGCTGACTTGATCCATATATGCAATTAATTACACATATGAATAAAGAAAAACCAATAGCTCAGCTAAATAAGCATTAGGACTTGATATTGCAAATAACTTAGAGAACTTGAGTTCAATCCATAGTAGGTACAAAAGGTATCTTTTATTTTCTTTTCTCACTTTATTGCCATGTCATCGCCACGTCATGAGCTACATCGTTTGCCAACTCACTTCTAAGTGTGGTAGACACACTCCGACATATGCCAGCACATTCATGCATGCGTACCTATGTATTTGGCATCACTTATTGTCCAGGTTCGTTCAATCCAAAATTAAAAGAAAATCATATTGCAATTAATTTTTTCCATCCTTAACTCAACTATGACACCTATAAATAGGGGTCTACTATTCATTTTCAGAATACAATAAAAACTTCAAAACACTTTAGAAAATCAAAAATCGAAGTTTCCTCCCTCTAGCATGGTTCCTCTCTCTTTAGGATAGCATCCCTTGCGATGTTTGTTAACGAAAACCACTACCATTGAATTTCACAAGCCAATCGAGCCGAAGTGAGTCGACTCTAAGCTAACTAAGCCAAAGTAAGCCGAAGTGAGCTAATACGAGTCGATCGAGTTGAAGTGAGCCAACTCCAAGCCAAAGTGAGCCGACTAAGCCGGTCCAAGCCAAGGTGAGCTAACACGAGCCGACCAAGCTGAAGTGAGCCAACTTTAAGCTAAAGTGAGTCGACTGAGCCGATCGAAGCGGAAGTGAGCCAACCCAAGCCAAAGTGAGCCGACACGAGCCGAAGTGAGTTGACTCTAAGCTAACCTTCTTTTTTTTCTTTTTAATTCATTTGTTTATTTGTAAATGTTATAAATGAGAAGGAGAAAAAATAAAGAGAAGAAAAAACAAAAAGAGGAAAAGAAACAAAAAAAGAGAAAGGAAATAGTCTATTTATTTATTTAAATAGAAATAGATAGAATAAGTATAAAAAAAATAAAAATAAATAAATAGGTTAGTAAAAAAAAATATTGTTTTGACACTTAGAAAAATTGAGTTTTCTAAAAATAAATGAAAATAAATCAATCATTTTTCAAATTGGAATCATTTAGAATTTTCAAAAATAAAATCCAATTTAGGACCCCTTATAATCTTTTCTCAACTCAACTCAAAACGGGTAAAAACATAAATCCGGCAATTTTTCCAAAGTTAAAATCAATCAACCCGCTATATTTTCATTAAAAGAACTACGTACGTCTGATCCCGAATAGCAAATACGTAAGCACCCATACGTAAGTATAAGGCGACTTAAAATGTGGAAGTTTTATTTTTTCCCTTTTTAGATTTTTATGTAAATTGATCAATTTAGTTACATGTATTATAATTAGCTATTTTACAAATTGAAAAGGGTGTATTTGAAAAGCGAAGTTAAATTCGAAAAGTTAAAAAGTAGTACTCATTTAGGGTTTAATAAATTAGCCCTCAAACTTAAATCTCTAGTTTTCAAAAAAGTTGTTTTACAAATTGTTTTTTTTTTTCTAATCGATAGACCGGTAGCTAAGTTATAGCTAATCCACCCAATTAGTTAGAACTTAACCCTTTTTCCCAACTTTAGTCGGGTGGTGACTCTAAACCTTTTCTAAATTGAAAAAATGGTTTTCTTTAAACCCTAGTTGAGGATTAGTATTAAATGGGTAAGGTTTAGTATTGATCGACTTAGAGAAAACCTAATATTATAAACGAACCAGGAGGGTGAAAAACCAGGCTCGATAAGGCCAAGTTTATAAAAAATCCACAAAAAAAAAATTTGAAAATTGAAAAATTGAAATACTAAAAAGTCTCAAAAGAGATTGAGTCAAGTTAATTAGTCGTTTAGGGTTGATCAAGTAGAATTCATAATATATGTGCCATTTAATAAATTTTGAGTTTTTGAAAAATGGGGCTTTATTAGAAAATTCTTTTTGAAAGTTCAGAAAAGTTTGGGTTTTATTGAACTTAAAATTTGAAATACTAATTACTGGACAAATTAAAATAAGACTTGAGATTTATTAAATTGAAATTGAGTAGAAAATCCCTTAGCATGTATATTTTTGTTATTTAATTTTTTTGGGCATGTACGAATAATTTTTAAGTGATTTGGATTAAAATGGGATTGGGATTGAAAGTTCAAATTGAATTAAGCCAGATACATGACCTTAAGTGCTATTTGTGTAGGTAGATTTTACAAAAATTGAGCATAGCTCAATTAGAAGGCATGTATACATAGGAGTGTAAGGTTGAGGGCTCGATGCTCTCAAAGAGCCTAAGGCTCTTTTTCCTTTTTTGCCAACATCACGTAACTTGTACGTTATTGGTCTCTTCTTCCCTATCTAAGCATGCCAAACACGAGAAAGGACTAGAAAAGGAAGATGAAAAAATCTTGTGAACTAAGTACTTCAAATTTTTGTCAAATCTTAATCATCTTAGTGGTTTTTAATGGAAAATTGACAAAAAGCTATTAAACAATCAAAGTAATTAGCAAATCTTCATTGATAAAAATGGATTAAAGATTTGATAAAAACCTAAAGATTTGAACTTTATCTTGACATAGCTTGAATCCATGTATCCTTATCCAAAGGTCCAAATTTGTTGCCAATTGAAAAATTATGAAAAGAAGAGTATTACACAACAATCGGATGGGACAGCAGCTACTCATATTCTTTTATTGGATCACCCATAACCTAATCCGAGACCTTATCCTCTTTCATCTTCATTTAATCCACTTGAAATTGTGGTCTCAAGGATCTTACCAGTATTAATTGAAGGGGAGTTAGACTTGACACAAGTGGTAAGGCCTACAAAAGAGAGCATAGTGAGGGAATACTGGGGGGTTTTCTAGCATTACCACTTCAATGCTTAAGTTAGTTATATTTACCACTTGAGCTTGAAGTAATTAACAAGCATTACCACTTGAGCTTGAAGCAATTAACAAGCATAAGTGTGCAAAGTATCAATTAGTTTATTGTTAGACAATGGTGTTATATTTATAGAGTAATGGTGTAGGCAATTGGAGAGCAGTTAATAGGCGAAGCCTCTTCCGCAAGTATTAAAGAATGAGATCATGGTATCTAAAGTGGTCCAAATATGTAGGAAGTAGTTATTGACTTAGTTTATTGGTCTTATTTGGAGTCTTCTAGCCATCAGAGGCCTCCTTTAGCTGGTCAGGCCGTGTTTTGGGTTTGGGCCAAGAGTAGCCGGCTGTAAGCTCTAAGCCATACCAGGGTTAGGACGGGCTTGAAGAACCCATGTCTAAAGAGCCCTATCAACATTGTATAGTCTCATTGCTGAAGTGAAGGTAAGGAGAAGGGATATATAGGCATCTCAAGCATATGGTTGATTTGATTTGGAAGTGCCTATGTTGATGATGTTGTGCTAATGTAGTAAGTAACTATAATGCCATCTAGAAAGAGGTAAAGGGCTTTAAGGAGGTGTTGACTAGGGTTGAAAAGGGCTTGAGAGAGGTAGATTCCTCTTCCAATAAATATTTAGATAAGTTTTCCTAGGCTAACTAGCACCTACGTCACTCTTATGTACATGTGGCTAGGCTTAAGGGGAGGTTAAAGGATGCAAAGTGGGAAAGTTTGCTATTGAAAACCTCGATAAGAAGACTGGCGACTTGAAGGCTTAGCTTGAAGATGAGTAGAGGACTAAGGCCCATCTCTCCCAGAAACTAGACAAAGAGAGGAAAGCTAAGGCTTACTTTAAGGGAGAGAATGTTGAGCTTAAGGTATCAATCTCTAAGTTACTAACTGAGCTAGCAATGAAAGCATCATAGTGCTATAGTGCCAAAGCTACCTTGCTAAAGCTAACTGATTTGGAAGTTAGGCTATAATGGCAAATCCAAGAGCTCTAAGGGAGAGCTTTAGAGATGGAAGAGATTATCTCCAAAATGGAGAGCGGAGAGGTCCTCAACGATGCCGCTCCTAGAAATCTATCGCCGATTTTTTACTAGCATAAGAGTACTTAGATAAGCTGGAGGACCTCTCTATGAATCTACTTACTTTACAAAGAGAGAGGTGTTCACCCATTATCTCGATCTTGACCTGAGTTTCCATGATTTTCTAGATAGCCAAACTTTTCAAGAGAAGAAGGAGGTCTAAGCGCAAGAGATAAAAGCTGCTCAAGCAGTTGCCGAGGTCTAAGGTACCCCTTCTGCTACTAAGACTAGAAAGACACTTACACATCCACTTCTCTCTCGGTAGCTGAGTAGGAGGTCACCACTAAAGGTGGTTCTTAAGGTAATCAGGGTTAGGGTGATCCTCTTATTGACCCTGGTCAGTAACTTTCGGCCCCTATACTTGCTTAGAACCAGTCTTCCTAAAGGCCATCAGTGGATCAACCCTTTGAGTAAATGAAAGCTTTAGATTTTTTAGAGTTACCAAAGTTAGCTGATCTTAAGTAGTAGTTAGCCCTACCCCTTCTTTTTATACCCTAGGTTAGGATGCTAACCTTAAATTTGTAAACACCGTGTTATGAATGATACTTGAATTTGTTTACGTACTTAGTTATATACTTCAATTTTTTTGTTTTTTATTGAACATTTTTCCTTCTTTGCTTGGTTAGGTATACAAAGGGTGCTATCCCTTACTAAGGTTACTTGAGGGTGTCAAGTTGATAGTATGCAGACTTGTTCAATTGGTGGGAGTTCCTTTGTGTAAGGCGTATTTCCCCTTATCAAGGTTACTTGAGGGGATGAGGTTAGTGGCATTCTAACTTACTTGATAGGTAGGAGTTCCTTTGTGTAAAGGGTGTTTCCTTTTGTTGAGGTTACCCAAGGAGGCTAGTTTAGTAATGTTTTGACCTACCTAGTAGGTAGGAGTTCCTCTATGTAAGGATAGTTTCTCCTTGTCAAGGTTACCCGAGGGGGTCAGGTAAGTATTATTCCAACTTACTCGATAGGTAGGAGTTCCTCACTACAAGGGGTGTTTCCCTTTACTAAGGTTACTTAAGGGGGGTCGGGTCAATGGTGTTCTAACTTACCCGGTAGGTGGGAGTTCCTCTATACAAAGGATATTTCACCTTGCCAAGGTTACTTGAAGGGGTCAAGTCAGTGGTATTCTAAACTTCTCGATTAATGAGTCTATTCATCCTTTAGGGGTTAGGACTTGGCACAAGTAAGAGAGAGAGAGAGAGAGAGAGATGTGATAACTTGTATGAAATGGAAATTTTCATTCAAAGTTTGAAGTGATTTACATAATGATATACTAATAAAAGTAAAGTTGAAGTTTATCGGCATTCCATAAATGCTGGATAAGCTCGCCATCCAATCTCTCTAATTTGTATGCTCCCTTACCTAAATTTTCTCTAACTCTAACTAGGTCTTCCAAATTAGGGGTCAACTTGCCTTGTCCTTTTTGTAAACTTATAGCCTCCAACTTCTGGCAAACTAGGTCGCTAACCTTGAATTCTTTGTGTCTAACCTTCTAATCATAGTATCCGACAGCTTAGTGCCGGTAAGCAGCTACTTGAGCTATAGTGAGGTCTCTGATTTCTTTGATGGTATTAACACTAGCTTGCAATAAGGACTCATTAAGGATGGCATTGAAACTTTAAGTCTAAATACTAGGGCACTTAAGTTCAATGCGGAGGACTACCTCTAACCTAAACACTAAGCAAAAAGGGGTTTCACTTGTAGAAGTATGGTAGGTGGTCCTATACGCTTACAAAATGTTAGGTAGTTTATTTGCTTAGCCACCACAAGCTCAATTCACTTACTTCTTCAAATTGTTGAGGATGACCCAATTGACAACTTCTACTTAGCTGTTCGACTAGGGGTAGGCAACCGACATAAACTATGGCATAATGTGATGTTTGGTGCAAAATTCCTTAAATCTAAGGTTGTCAAACTATCATCCATTGTCCATGATGAGGGTGTAAGGGATCCCAAATCGGGAGAGGGTGTTGTTCCTAATAAAGGGCTCATTACTTCTCTCTATGATTTTCGCCACAACTTCAGCCTTAACCTACTTGGTGAAGTAGTCAACTACAACTATGATGAACTACCATCCTCTTAAATCTGTAGGGATAGCATCGAAGATGTCGATGCCCTGCTATGTGAACGGCTATAGACTGATTAAGGGCTAGAGTCTAGTGTTGGGTGTATGATTGATGAAGGTATGCTTTTGGTACTAGGGGCATTTCTAGGCTATAGCCTTAATATCTTGCTTCGTGGTAGGCAAGTAGTATCCGAGCCATAGCGCTCGAACGTAGAGGGCTTAGGACTAAATGTGGTTACTACACACTTTGGTGTATAGCTCTTCTATGATGCGTAGGCCCATACCTTCTCGAAGTCATCTGCATAAGGGGAGGTTAATCTTCCTATAATACAAGACACCATTGACCAACGTATAGTTGGTGGAATAATATCTTAACTTCTTTGCCTCTTTCTTATCTTCTAGGAGCATGCCTTATTCCAAATAACTCCAGATGGGATCTTTCCAGCTCAACTCTAATGTTGTTGCTGTTAGTTCCAAGACTTTTATCAAGCCTGGAGTTATGCTCTTCTTTAGTAGGTACCCTATGAAGATCTTCTTATCCCTCACCTTAAGCTTCTATATCCTAGTAGAGGTGAGTTTGGATAGCCAATCTACTACTGAATATTTGAGTCAGGGGATCTTCATGCTAGTCTACGAAGGATGTTCAGCTAGAAGGTTCCTTACCTTCTCTAGGTACCTTACCATGGTATCATCTCTACCTTCATATTCGCCTTGGACTTGCTAGATGACTAGCATAGAATTCGAGAAGACTTGTAAGTGCTCAATGCTAATCTTTTTAGCTAATTTGAGATTGAATATCAAGGCCTCATGATTATAATCTTGTATAGGCTAGCCAAAACAAGACCCACACCTCTATCCTTAAAATGGACAGTCCGTAAACATAGAGAGTTCACACTTGTTTGTCATTGCCTAGTAGTGCTTCCTCTTCTCCCATATAGTCAACCACGAAGTCAACTAGCACATATGCCTTATAGGTTGTTTGTGGCTGATACTAGATTCCATATGTGCTCAACTCTATTGTATACTTCGCTATCTATCCAGATATGTCTAACTTCTACAACATAGTATGTAGTGGCTAGCCTTTGAGTACAATGATTTGGCGTACCTAGAAATAAGGTCTTGGTTGATGTGTTGAGATGATGATGGTTAAGGAAAACTTATCTGCTTGGGTATACCTATCCTCAATTCCGTAGAGTATGTAGCTAATGTAGTATATGGGCCTATGCCCTCTCCCTTCTACTCTTACTAGTATAGAGGAGAGTGCCCGGTTGCTTATAGCTACATATAGAAATAGGTCCTCCTTTTAGATAAGTTGGGAGAGGACTAGTAGGTGTGCAAGGAAGTCTTGTAGCTATTGGAAGGTTGCTACGTACTTTGGAGTTTATTCAAAACCCTTGGGAATTTTTAGGATTATGAAGAAATCAATGCATCTATCTATGCTCTTTAAGACAAACATGTTTAGTATAACCACTATACTAGTGAGCTTCTACACATCTTGGATCAAGGTAAGGGGCATCATGTCCCTGATGGCATGTATCTCTTCAAGCTTGGCTTAATATCTCTTTGGGTGACCATAAAGCCTAAAAATTTGCTCAAGCTGACCCCGAAGACACACTTTTAGGGGATTCAGCTTCATGTCATATTTTCTCATCTAGTCGAAAGCTTACTAGAGGTCCTTAACATGGTCACTTGACTCCTTGATCTTGATAATCATGTTGTCGATGTGTACCTCCATGTTGCACCCAATCTAGGGCTTAAATAGCTTCATTACCATGTGTTAATATGCTGCTGTAGACACCTAATTTTTGCCCCTCTTTTATTTTTCAAATTAGGTTATAGGGTTCTAAATTAGAAAAAGTTCAAAAAAATAGAAAATTAAATAAATCCTAAAAAAAATGATGAAAGTTAGAAAAAATAGGAATTCTAGCAAAATATAAAAATTAGGAAAATAAGAAAAAACACAAAAAATAAGAAATTTAGAAAAAAATACAAAAAAAAATAAGAAACTTGAAAAGTCATAAAATAAAATAGGGAATTTAGAAAATAATAAATTTTTAGGTTGTTTAAATAGAATATAATTTTAATTTAAATAGTTTTGAATAAAAGGCTGTTGAGTCTACGCTTAGATTTAAGTCTAGCTCAAGCTAACTTGGTCCATACGTGCAATTAATTACATATACGAATAAGAAAAAACCAATAGCTCAGCTGGACAAACATCTACACTTGATATTACACATGAGTTAGAGATCTTGGTTCAATCCATGGAAGGTGCAAAATGTATCTTTTATTTTCTTTTCTTACTTTATCGCCATGTCATCGCCACATCATGGGGCACGTCGTCGCTACGTCATGTGCCAACTTACTTCTAAGTGTAGTAGACACACTTCGGCGTGTTCATATACATGTAGTTATGTATTTGGCACCACATATTGTCTAGGTTCGTCTAATCCAAAAATAGAAAAAAATCATATTGTATTTAATTTTTTCCATCTTTAACTCGACCGTAACACCTATAAATAGGGGTTTATTCTTCATTTTCAAAACACAACAAAAACTTTGAAACACTTTAGAAAAGCAAAAATTGAAGTTTCCTCTCTCTAGCATGGTTCTTCTCTCTCTAGGATAGCATTCCCTACGGTATTTGTTGACGAAAACCACCACTTTCGAAGTGAGCCGATCTAAGCCGAAGTGAGCTGACTGAGTCGATCCAAGCTAAAGTGAGCCAACTCAAGCCAAAGTGAGCTGACCGAGCCGATCCAAGCCGAAGTGAGCCGATCCAAGCCGAAGTGAGCCAATCCAAGTCGAAGTGAGCCGACTCCAAGCCGACCTTCTTTTTTATTTTTTTTTGTTTATTTGTAAATGTTATAAATGAGAAAAAAAAAAGAAAAAGAAGAAAAAACAAAAAGAAAAAAAGGAAGAAGAAAGAAAGTAGTCTATTTATTCATTTTAATAGATATAAATAGAATAAGTATAAAATAAATAAGATAATATAATAAAAATAAAAATAAATAAATAGATTAGTACACAAAAATCATTTTCACACTTAGAAAAATTGAGTTTTCTAAAAATAAATGAAAATAAATCAATCAATTTTCAAATTAGAATCATTTAGAATTTCCAAAAATAAAATCCAACTTAGGACCTCTTATAATCTTTTCTCAAATTAACTCAAAATGGGTAAAAACATAAACCCGATAATTTTTCTAAAGATTAAAATCAAACCACCCACTAAAGTTTTTTATAAAAAAACTACGTACGTTTGATCCCAAACAACGGGTATGTAGGCACCCATACGCAAGTATGGGGAGACTTAAAATATAGAAAGTTTTATTTTTTTCTATTTTTAGATATTTATGTAAATTAATCAATTTAGTTGCACATATTATAATTAGATTTTTTTTTTTAGAAATTAAAAGGGGTATATTTGAAAAGCGAAATTAAATTCGGAAAGTTAAAAGTGGTACCTATCGAGTCCGATTTTTTTATTTTCTTCTTAAAATTGATTTCTCCATTTCCGATTAATACTAAACCCTAACCCATTTAATATTAATCCTCGACTAAAGAAATTGAGAAATTTTGATTTTTAATTGAAAATAATTTTTGAAATTGCCACCCAACCGAAGTCGGGAAAAGAAAAAGAAACCATAACTAATTAGGTGGATTGATCACGATTTGGCTACCGATCTTTAATTTCAATTTTAAGTGAAGAACCAGAGAGTTCTAAGTTCAAAGGCTAACCTATTAAACCCTTAACGGGTACCACTATCTATTTACCGAAATTAGGATTATTTTTCTAATTATAATATTTAAAAAGAAATAAATAAATAAAATCAAAAGAAAAAGAACCTAAGTTTAACATATTTTATCGTCGCTCCGAAGGTACCTATGTACTTGCTAGTTGGGATTAGACGAACGTAGTTCTTTTGGAAATTCTTTAGTGCGTTGATTGATTTTAATTTTAAAAATTGCCCAAGTTTATGTTTGTAATTTATTTGGTTTATTTAAAAAAAATATAAAGGGTTCCTAACTCTTGAGTGTTGTTATTTTAAAAAAAAATACTCTAACAATCCTATTTTTTTTAAAAAAAAGGTATTTTAGTAATTTTATTTAAAAAAATAGTTTTTTTATGTGAAAAAATCCTAAAAACCTAATCCTAAAAATTCCTAAGCTATATATACATATATATATTACAACTATCTACCCAAACAAAATATAATATACTTAATCTATAATAAAAACTAATACCAAAGAAATCTTCTAAACTAATATATATAGAACTACTTGTATATTAGGCTATCATAAATAACTAAGTAACTAATAAAATAATAATAACATAATAAAAATAAAAAATAAAAATAAAAATAAAACCTGTAGGAACCACTTAATGTCATAATCTGCGATGAAAGCACTCCCACTTTTTTTAGCAGTATCATACTTACCTGCCTATGAAGTACAGCTTACCCACGACATGAAGAATGGCAACAAAAGCCACGAAACCAATGCTCATGACAATGTTTAGAGAAATCTTGAGTTTAGGAGCATCATTTGTATAAAACTGGAGAATGATTCCAGTTACACTTCCAGATGCTCCACCACTTATTGTTCTCCTCCTACACATGGGTACAGCAGCGGCAGTACTTCCTCTTAGGGATGCGATTCGGTGCTGTTGATGATGGATTGGAGCGATGCATAGTTCAGTTACGAGCATGTGATGTTGTGATCATACAGTGTACCGAGAGGTGAGCATTAGGCAGAGTACATATGTGGGTGCTAGAGCTCATACTGAGTGTGAGCTAGAGTTGCTAATCAGAGTTGGCATAGGATAAAATTGTGTTTTGTGGACTCCTAGATGTACTTCGGCTAATCAATTTAGTGCTTGGTCCAAGTGTGTACGTTAGTGGCGTGTTAGAATGAGGACTGTGAATGTGACGGTATGTTGGATGACGATGTGACAAGTTGTGGTCTGGAGCATGAGAGAAGTGTTGGAGTTGTTTATTTCGTCGAGATTATTGTTATTGTATACGAGGGAGATGATTGTTGCAATTGCTGATCGATGGAGGAGTATGGGCTAGCCGTGGAGTGTGTTGTTGCTACTGTGGGGTTCATGCATGGAATTTGGGTTGCTTACGTTTGGTTGGAGCGTTGGCTTTGCGGTTCTCGAAAGCTAGTATCCAGTCGTTTGTCCATTGGTGGAGGGAAGCTGTAGAAAAATCAAACTGCTTGGGCAACAACAAGGGTACCCTTCTAGAGATGGGCATGGAGGTATTGTGGTTCATCTAGAAGGAGATATGCGAGTGTGTGTATAATAGTCGACAGCTAAACTCTCGTTCTATTGTTGATTGGTTATGTAAATGGTGGAAAGAAAACGAGTGGCTTAGGAAGGTAACCATTCCAACCAATGATCAGGATGGTTGGTCAGGTACGAAAGAGGCATTACAAATGTATGGCTGTGAAGGTACACAACCGCAACAATAAACAGCACTTAGGACAGATGTTAGAAATGTCAAGGGTTGTGTTAGGAGACATAGGGTTGGATCCAGTGTTGCGCTGATCGATGGCTGTGTTGTGTCAAATTGGGAATCTCACTGGAGCTTTGAAATTGGTTGTTGATCAGGGCATAGAGATGTGGTGCCACTATCTGCTATGAGTCACAGTATGGATCATACAAGGGAGTTCAGTGCTTGGTGTATAGTGTAATGTGTGGTCGATGGAGAGTGGCTTTGTGACTGGTGATTTAGGCTCCTGTTTTTTTCTATTCTCCTTTTCCTAACTGCATGTTTATGTTTTATATAGTCTAAATCATATCATATTTTATCATATCTAATTATATCTGATTTGGTAATTAAACTAGATTCAAATGAATTCAAATTTGATTTAACTAAATTCTTATGATTTAAATAGATATGACCCATTTTCATCTTGCTTCTGTAGAGATAGAAAAATAAAGATATAGATGCCTGCTAAGACTCAAACCTAAGACCTCAAGCTAAATCCACTCTAAATGCTTCGATACTTATCCATTAGGTCGTTGGCCTGTGCCTTAATATTCACTACAATTAAATTATATTTAAACTATCTGATTCCCTAAAATAAAATTTTTTAACTAAACTAAAACTAAAACTAAAACTAATGACTTTAAAATAATTTACTTCCTAAAAATCTACAAAACTCTTTATAATAGTTTTTTCTTTTCTTATTTTTTGGTATTTTCATCATTTGTTAATTTTTTATTATTTTTATCTTTTATTAATTTTTTTGTTATTTTTATTTTTGAATTAGGACCCTTTTTGTAAAAATAAAGATTAAGGTTACAAAGGGGCAAAAATTAAGTGTCTATAGTACCCATTTAAGGTTTAATAAATTAGCTCCTGGATCCAGATCTATAGTTTTCAAAAAACCATATTTATAAGTTGGTTTTTCAATCGATAGACCGGTAGCTAAGTTATAATCAATCCACCTAATTGGTTATAACTTTACCCATTTTCCTGACTCCGATCGGGTGACGACTCCAAATCTTTTCAAGTTGGAAAAAAATGGTCTTCTTTAAACCCTAGTCAAGGGTCAATATTAAACGGATAGGGTTTAATATTGATCGGTTTAGAGAATATGTAATTTTATAGAAAAAACCAGGAGGGTGAAAAACTAGGCTCGACAGCTGCCTTGGCATTTTTGAGGTAAAAAGGCATGACTATGTAGCTATATGTGCCAAAGTCGATGATGAAAGATGTATGGGCTTCATCCTTTAGGTCCATTTTTATCTAGTTGTAACCCGATAAGGTGTCCATGAAGCTCAACAAATCGTGCCTCAAAGTAGACTCAACTAGTTAGTCAATCTTAGGGAGAGGTAAGCAATCTTTTGGGCAAGCTTTGTTGAGGTCGGTATAATCGACACACATATGCCACTTCCCGGTCTTCTTCCTAAAGCTGGCCTTCAATAGCTTCTATACTTCTTCCTTAATTATAGCTTACCTCTCTAGGGTGAAGTGTCTCTTTTTTTATTTAACAGGCCATGCAGTAGGATCAATATTAAGATCATAGATTACCAAGTCAAGGGAGATGCTAAGCATATCTAACGTTAACAAGGCAAACCTATCTGAGTTGGCTCATAGGAGAGTAACTATCTCGTCCTTCACCTAAGAAGGAGTCTTAGTCTTGAACTTGGTAGTCTAGTCGAAAGAAGGGCCAATCTGCATCTCCGGTTTTGTCTCTTAGCTTGCCTCTCTTAGCCTACTTCTCTTATGGGCCGCTCTCCAAAGCGAACTTACCATTGGCTTTGGTAACCCTAACATAGAGTTCTCGAGAAAGCTTCTAGTCACATCTACATATCCCCATCCTTGTCAAGGTTGGGAATTTAACCTTTAAGTAAATGGAGGATGTGATGACCCTTAATGTGTTCAAACTTATTCTTCCCAAAAGAGCATTGTAGAGGGATAAACAATTGATCATGATGAACTCCACTAGTCGGTGCATGATGTTGTTGTCATTGCTAAGTTCCATGTCAAGGGTGATGATTCCCTTCACTTAGAGAGTACTCCCATTGAAGCCAATGAGATTATGATGGTATGACTTCATCTTAATGGGCATCTTCTACCTCATCTTTTCATATGTGTGAAGGAATAGGATATCGGTGGAGCTACCGGTGTCCAGCATAATCTTGAAGACCACAAAATTCACAATCTTTGCCCCTATGACTAGGGAGTCATGATGGAGTTTGTCTACCCTCGCCAAATCTTCATTGGAGAAGGAGATCAAAGTGTTTAACTTCTATCTCTTCTCCCTTACTTTTAGCACTTCAGATGGGGCATTGGCTAAGCTACTAAAGATTGGCTGACTCTTAAGGTACAACCCCTCAACAATTATATTGATAACACAGTTAAGGGTACATTCATTGCGATGGTCATTGTTCTACTCTGCTTAAGTACCCTTGGTCTACTGCCTTTGAGGTGCCTTATCCCCATCATCATCAAAACAGTCATTATTCCTCAAGTTTGGCTATGTATCCAATAAAGAATCCCCATTGAATGTCATATTCAATTGCATTCTTCAACTAGAAGCACTCTCAATGATGTGGCCATAATTGCTATAGAAATGGCAGTATTTGTCCAAGTTCCAATGATTAAGGTTCCCCTTCATCTTAGGGGGTCTCTACAGTTGGTTCTTGTGCTTCACCTTAGAGTAGGCTTAGGTAGTAGGTTTATTCATAAGGGTATGCTACATGTAGATAGGAGGGGAGAGCGGGTCTCACTTGGCTTAGCATTTCTTCTTGCTCAAACCCTTCCCCTCTAATCTACTCGGTGCCCTTCCGCTAGGGCAATTTTAACATAAAATCTTTCTTTGTCCTACTTTCCCCCCAACTTCTTGGTCAGCGTTACACCTAACGCGAATATTGTCCTCTTAGTCGATGTATTTCTAGGCCTTAATCCAAAAATCAACCAGGGTCTTTGGCTTGCTCCTCGTAAGTGATCAGAAGAAGTTTCCTAAAGGTCGAATGCTGAGCTATGCGACATGAACTGCTACACCCTCGTCCAACCGAGGGAGTTCAACCATGGCATTATTGAACTCAACCATGTAATCACGCAAAGATTTGCCCTTACTCTACCTTAGCAAGTACAAGGACAATTTTTCCTTAGATAGTGGCTTACTAGCCTTATAGTGAAGGCCAAACTTCCATGCTAGATCATCAAAGGAGCTAATGGAGTTCTCAAGCAGGTGGTTAAACCACATCTGAGCTGTTTTCTTGAGAGTATCTGGGAAAGCCTTACATATTATTACATCACCATAACCATGGAGGTTAATGAGGGTATAGAAATCGAAAAGGTGATCATCAAGATCACATGTGCCATTGTATTGGTCTAAGATGGGAAGCTTGCTATTAATAGGTAACACTTCATCTTGGATGCCCTTGGTGAAGAGGGTCCTATCGTTAGTGACTAGCCCGACATTGCTAGCTACCTTACTCTCCTATTGCTTGAAGAGTCTTCTCACAATCATATGAAGCTTATTGAGGTTAGCATCATTTGCTAGATGAGCTTCGTGCACTATTGAGTATACTAAAGCTCCATGGAAGTCAGCCACTTGCTCATTGCTAGCTAGAGCTTAATTGCAGTTGATTGTGGTTGTTCTACTAGGTGCAGACATTAAAAACTTCGAAGAGGTGGGTTTGTGCACTATGCCTCTCAGCTTCTTTAAGACGAGTGTAGAGTAGCCTATTTTAGGTAGCAAACTCTTCAAGCAAGTGCTCTAAGTGCTCCTCCAACATTTACCTTAGGTGGGGCTATATCTCAAAGGGTTGGTTATTCATCAACTGGCAATTCTCAAGGTTGATAGCATGAGACATGGTTATCACAGGTGGTATTTAGGGAAAGTGTTTAGTGGTTTTGGTAGGAATTAGGATTAGACTTCCAACAAATAGTGCCAAATGTAATCCCAAGGATTTTACTAGTATTGATTGAAGGGGAGTTGGACATTATACGAGTGGTGAGGCCAACAAAAGAGAGTGTAGTGAGGGAACATCAAGGAGTCTTCTGGTGTAGTTACTCTAATGCTTAATTTAATTGTAGGTATTTAGAGCATGAGAGCTTTAAGCAATTAGTAGGCGTAAGTGTACAAAGTATCAAGTAGTTTACCATTAGGTGATAGTCTTGTATTTATATAAGAGTGATGCTAATAGTTAGAGAGAAGTTAATAGGTAAAGCCTCTTCCATAAGTATTGGAGAATGGGATCATAGTATCCAATGTAGTCTAAATATGTAGGAAGTGGTTGTTAACTTGGTTTATTAGCCTTATCCGAAATCTTCTAACCTTTATAGGCTTCCTTTAGTTGGTTAGGCTGCATCTTAGTCCTCGGCTAGGAGCAATCAGCCATAAGTTGTGAGCTACACCAGGGTTAGTATAGGCTTGAGAAGCCTATATCTAAAAGGCCTTATCAATAGGAGCCAATCGCATCCCATCCTCCTTCAATAAGCTTACACAACCTCTTCTTCATTATGTAACAGTAAACACAATAATAGTCACCATCTGCATCCCTACTACTGACTACCCATATATACAATAGGATATGACCATAATCGCAACATAATGGCCACGCCCAACATAAGTAGCCTTGGACCCATTTTCTCTCTTGATGCCTACTCTTTCTCATCTACCCTTGACCCCCACTATCTCTCACCCCCTCTTGACGTACATCCACATGAGTAGCTACCCAAACCCACTCGAGCAAACCATTACATCACTTAATCCCCAACTATGACCACCATCCCAGACCCTCTCTTGCTTATCTACACATGCGATAACACTATAGCCTAACCATACATAAGCCATCTACCATTGCTCCACATGACAAATGAAACCCTAACTCCCCAACCAACATATACCCTCATGACTGCAACCTATAACCAAAAGTCAACCAAATACTACCACTCAAATTCAAAACCACTTAAAAACATCATGAAATCCTAGGGCATAGCATTTAAACATCCTATTGCTAATTGTTTAATCATAAAATTTTGATTTCCCTTTCACTTAAGTGAGTGATTCTATCTGAATGGAGTAATTTTTGCTATTGCTTGTGGTGTTTGAAGAAGAACAACCTAACCTACTTGGTTGCTCCACGACTCAAACCATCTTGCCCAAATCTGACCATGCCTAAGCTAAACCCAAACCATGCTTACAAGTCTAATAATTGGGAGTTGGGTTTTTCTTTTTCTTTTTTTTTTTTTAAATTATTTTTTTTATTTATTGTTTTCTTAGTTTTAGTTATTTAGGCTATATAAAAATTCTAAAAATTTATTAATAGTCATTACCTGTACTAACTTTGTTTGCCTTTTCTTTCATGGTTAGGTCTTAATAATTTAGTTTCATGTTTTTGTTTTCTATTTATGATTACTAACTTATTTTTTTTATAGGGGTTTAGTTATAGTTTATTTATTTATTTATTTTATTATTATTTTTTTTTATTTTAGTATCATTAGTTCCATTATAGTTTTCCTGACTTTGAAAAAATTAGTTTATTTGTACTAAATAGGTACTAACATAAGTTCTTTTATAGGTCTCTATGTTATTCATCATTTATTAACAAATTTTACATCATATTTGTTAGATATCTCTCATACTCATATATTTTAATAATAACAAAATGGATTAAATGCTAATGATTCATTAAGAATGCAAGTATACAGAAGGATTTTCTGAAAGTTTAATTTCGCAAAACTAAATTGTATTTAGAAATTTATTCAAAAGGTTTGAATTGATTAAAAATGGACTAGTTTGAAATTCTCCATAAAGAATTTCAAAAGCTTTATAATCATGATTGGTATAACACATCATTTAGAAGCTAGTTCAGAAGCCTCAAAGGAAGGAAGAATTGATACTCTTCAGAAAGTTATATAGAAGGTTAATTTGGGAACATATGACATTTTTTTTAAATTCGAATTTAGCAAGACCTAGCTCCACTAGATTGAGTGTATTAGGAAAATATACTTAATCCCGTTTCACTTAAGATGAAATTAAGATCCATGGGGATTTTTTTTTTGGTGAATTAATTTCTTTTGAAAAATCAAGATAGGCACAAATATGGATAAGGATAAGGTTGAAGTGGATTTTATGAAAATTCAAAATTTGAATATGAGTTTTATCTAGAAGTTTTTGATAAGGCATTTCTCCTAAACAAATTCAAATCAAAAGATTATCTGGTGGTTACAAATTGAAGTTTATCATATCTACACAAAATAAGGAGAATTATTTTTTAAATTCAAATGACCCAGATCCTCCCAAAATATCCAAGGATTATCTTTAGCAAACTAACGATTAGATAGATACAAAAAAGTTAATCTTCAACATATTAACTGTTGGAAGATTTCAATATAAAAAGAAGAAGGATTCAAAACGTTGAGAGATTGCTATGGAAAAAGAAAGTTCTCACAAAAAGAATTGTGATCAAATTCTATCTTTTGAAAAGTTACAGAAAGTCCCTTAGATAATTCTTCTAGAAGTTCCACCGAAGCAAACATTACAATAATCATCATTTCCTTTTGAGCAAAATTGTATGAGATTTACATTTTTACTCTCTTGTAACCTGAAATTATTATTTTGTTGTTTGAGTGTTAAAATAAGTACATTTATACTCTTTTATATTTGTCTGAATTATTGAGAGGCTAGATAGGTAGAGCAGAGTATTGTAAAATCCATGTGTGACGAGTGCTTATGATCTTTTATGATTTGATTAAGTGAATTAAGTGGAACGGCATCAATCAAGTATACTAGGTCTCCAATAGTGGAGTTGAAAAAGAGCAGTAGGCAAAAGGTTGAAACTTTATAAAATCTCAACTTAATTTTCTCCTTCCTAACTCTCTTTTAATTTGCTTTATTATTTGATACGAGTTGAATTATTAAAAATCACTGTTCACTAAATTAAGTTATTGAGAAATATAATTCTTCTTATATTGAAAAATTTTTAAAAGGTTCAAAGATATCAATTCACCCCACCTCCCTCTTGATATCTTAGTTTTTTAAATTGCATGATGTCATAAAATTTGCATTTTTAATGTTATTGCATATTTTTATGGAAACTTACATTTTTACTATACAATTGCATATTTTCTTGAAATTTATATCTTTAGGATAAGATTTGCATCTTTAACATTAAAGTTGCTTATTTTAGGAATTTTTCGTAAAAATCACATTTTTCAACAAATTAGACATCTTAGGGAATTTTTTAGAAATTGATTTTGTCACTTAGTTGATTTTTTTTTTCATATAATAAAAACACTACTAGGGGTCTTCTCAAAACTAAGTATTTTAGGGTTTCACAAGAGTTTGGAATGACAATTAGGTTTTATTACGGATTTCTCTTAATAAAAAATAAGTTCGTTAAAAATGTGAATCCGGCCTATTTTCAGAAAAAAATAAAATTTATCAACCTAATGAAGTTTTATGAAAAGTAAGAACTATGGTCGATTTGACCTCAATTAGCGGATATATATATGCACCTCCAAGGCATTTGTAGAATTTGTAATTTTTTTTTTAACTTTTTTAGGAAAATTCACGATATGGAATAATACAAATTATTTCCATGCCTTTTCAAATTTTTGCTTGTCTTCACTTTTTTTTTTTAGAAAATTTATAAAAAAAAATAAAGGCCCATTAGTTTTTTTTTTTCTGGTTTTTATATGGTGACTAATGTCTTAATAAGTTAGCCCTTAGACCTAGCTTTTTGACTCAAGTTTTTTTAAAACATTCTTTTCTCTATAAAATTAGTAGACTAATGACCTAGTTAAAGTTTCTTCCACCTAAGATACCCTAATCCTATTTTACCAATTTGACTATTTGGTAGGTCTTAAACTATTTTTCAAAAATATTTCTTTTTAAACATATTTTAAAGAAAATTTATTTTCCTTTATTTAATTTTGAGTAATAAATATTAAGTTGGTTGTGTTTAATATAGGTGAATTAAGAAAAACCAAAATAAAACTCAACAAGAAGGAAATAGGCATCACTTTGAGAACCTATACATCTTAAGGTACTTCTTTAATGCTCAAAGATGCTTAGATACATCACAAAAGAAGCCCATGCACAAAGACCAAGGGATGTTCTTTGGCCTTCCCACTACATCATCACTAAGATTTCGATTAAAAGGAATTGAATTATCTTTACTTATGAGACTAAAGGGAAGCACATTTCTAATTTTCCTATGGGTTCTTGACTTCAAAGCCCAATTGAATAAATGAGTTCTTTCAAAATAACCTGTACATTAGTATCCACTTATTCAACCCTATGACAAAAAGCTAACATTATCTTACAGGCTAGAAAAGATCTAATAGATTGAATAGAAGTGTATTACCTACAAGGTGGAACATAATTTTTGGAATTGGAGTGAAAGAGCAAAATTTGATATGAATATAAAGTGTGTGAGGAAGTACTCTTAGACTAAACTAGTCAACATTGAGGTACTTTTCCCATAGTTGAAAGGCATTTGAAGTGCCCTAAAAATTTGAAAGAAGAACAAAATGCCAGGGTAATATGCCTTATGAAGACTTCAATAAGAACTACAAAGTTGATAGAGTTGATAGATTTCAAAAAGTGTTTAAGGGAAATTGCCCCTTATAACACCAGAAAGTCCTTTACCCTCAAGAAAGCCAAAACACCCTAGAGAAAGAGAATCCTTTAGAGAAAAAATTCTCAATTGAGTGAGCCTATCGCTTATTAACTGTTTACAAAACTTATATGAAATCCTTTCCTATTAGCCAAAAAAAAGAAAGAAAGAAAACAGAGTTTTTCATCTCACAAGCCTTAAGTTTAAGTCATTTTCACTATTTAGCTTGGCCTTAAGTCACTAAATCAAAGAGTTCTTTCTTTAGTCCATTATTCACACTTTCTTCCTAAGTTGGTCTCGATTGTCAAATTATAAACACTCCAAGTCGATTTATCCATGTCCTTTAGTTTTCACAATCCCCTACGGTTGCTTCTAACTAGTTTGACTAGCTTTAAGGGTTCATCTTATCTCTCAAAACCAAAGCTTAGTCTCCTCATTTGGAAAGTTTGATGCAACTACTTAAATTAGTCAAATCTAAATCCATTTCCTTAATCCTTGCCTCCCTACAATTGAGATCCCTTTTTATTAAACGGTGTAGCGTCTTCCAACATCTAAGGGTATCCTAAAGAAGCATCACATTCTTCTTGCAAGCAGCATGATATGTTCAATGCTGTAGGCTAAAGCTTTATTCAAATCATTGAATATACAAGTTCCTCTCACTGAGGTGATACTCTTCATGATAAGGAAATGTTTTAAGAAAGCTTTTGCTAAAAGTCATGTATAGTAGCATGATGTTCTTTAAGGTAAGTAAGTAACTATTAGGAGAAGATCAAGATATAATTTTCTCTAAGGCAAATTGTACAACTTCCATCATATGGCAAGAGGAGACAAAGAACATGAGATTGACCATAGCCTCATGGGGTAAAAATGACAAAAAATGATTGACAAACAAGATAATGAATCTTGTATAGCTTGGGAGGGACCAAGAAAAATCAAGAGATTTTCTTTTAGACAATTCCTACTTAAAAAGTCTATCAGAAAAAAAAAGGGGTTTCTAATTTTGCAAAGTTTATGTCTTAGTGGCTACTCTTATTTTGCCCTCATGTTGCCTAATTTAGATGTAAACTTTGGACAACCTTTATAACTCAAGGGACATAATCCTTAATGGCCAATTCAAGTAGCCTTGGTAACTTGATCCTTCAAATTAGCTTTCATTGCCAAAGTCAAAAGCTTTTCTTAAGTCAACCCTAGCAAAGAATTCCAATTCAGGTCAACAATCTCCATTCATTCTTTCCCTTGCTTTCAAGCTCAATCTATCTCTCTTAATCTCTCTCTAAAACTAATGGAAGGGGGCTAAACCCCTAAAAGTTTAAATGAACCCTCAAAATTAAGACTTTATCCCATAGTCTAAGTCATTGAGTTTTGTCCAAGTCATCTCATGGTTGCCAAAAGAATTAAAATCTAATAAGAAACAAAACGACCCATTAATCTAAGATGGTGAACATAAAAGACCGCTTAATCAAAGTTGGTAAATACAAAAGACCCATCAATCTAAGATGGAGAACACAAAAGACCCATTAATTCAAGATGGTGAACAAAAGGACCCATAAATCCTAGATGGTGACCAAATTTTAAGACCCATCAATCCAAGATGGTGAGTTGTTGAAATCTAAAGAGTTTAGAAAAGGTTTTCCTATATCTAAGGCGATACCTTCCTTCCTTAAGATCATCCCCTAGTAAACACCTTTAAGGTTCCCTTCAACAAAAGTTCCAAAAGAAAAGTGCATCCTATTCAATTTTCCCCAATAAGCTTCACAAAAATAGTCATTAAGATTAGGAGTGCTTCAACAAGAGAATAGTTCTTTCCACCCTTGAGATAGTGATTAGTACTATCTCTCTCTTTAGGATAGATAAAAATGTAGCTCAATCCCTTTCTTAAAGTAAGTTAGCTCATCAAAAAAACTTTTCTCCCTTAAGATAGTCAATAGTGTTATCTCCTCATTAAAGATTGAGAAAAAGGAACCTAATCCCTTTTTAGGGTAAGTTAACTCATTAAAAAAATTTCCAACACTTAAGAGAGACTCCATTACCTATTTCTTAGGGCGAAAAAAGAGCATTAAAAAAAAAAAGAAGAGCCCAATCCCTTTTAAGATAGCTAATTCATCAAAAAAATCTCATTCCAACCCTTATGATAGTCCTCAATACTATCGACCTTTCTTAGGATTAGAAGTTCTTTCAAAGAGACCTAGCCCCTTTATGGGGGTGAATTATCTTGTCAATGAGCCCTCTCCAACCCTTAGGATAGTCTATAATACTATCTACCCCCTTAAGGTTGATAGCTCATCTAAAGGAATCTAACCCCATTATAGGGAGAATTAACTCAACGAGTGTTGTTGGACTTTAGGATAGTATGTAGTACTATTCACTCCTTTAGGATTATTAGGCCGTCCAAAGGAGCTTGCCCCCTTCGTAAGGTGAATTAGCTTGTCAAGAAGCCCTTTTCGACTCTTAGGATAGTCTTTAGTATTATCTATTCCCTTATTATTGTTAGCTTGTCTAAAAGATTCTAACCTACTCATAGTGTGAATTAGCTTGTCAAGGAGCCCTGTTTAACCCTCAAGATAGTCTTTGGTGCTATCTACTACTTTTAAGATTGCTAACTTATCCAAAAGGAGCTTAACCCCTTCATAGGGTGAATTAGCTTGTTTAGGAGCCCTCTCTAACACTTATAGTAGTCTTTAGTACCATCCACCCCTTTAGGAGCTAGTTAAGGAGACCTGCCCAACCTTTAGGATAGGCTTTAGTACTATCCACCCTTTTAGGATTGTAAGCTCATCGAAAGGAGCTAGAAGCCTTCTTAGGGTAAGTTAGATGATCAAGGAACCCCTTCTACCCCTCTACATAAACCATTCACACCATTCATACAAAAGAGAGCCTTATTCTCTTAGGATAGTTAGCTGTAGACACCCCATTCCTCTCTCTCTCTCTCTCCCCCCACCCCTCCACCCTCTCCTCTCTGCTTTATTTTTCAAAATTATAATATAGGGTATAGGGTCTTAATTTAGGAAAAGCCAAAAAATTAGAAGTTTAGAAAAATAGAAAAATAGAAAATTTAGGAAAAGCCAAAAATAAGAAAAAAATTAAAAAGTCATAAAAAAAGGAAAAATTTGAAAAATAGAAGATTCAGGGAATTTAAAAAATAATAATTTCAGATAGTTTAGAATTTTAATTTAGATAAAAAATAAAGAAAGAATCGTTAAGACTAGACTTAAATATGAATCTAGCCTAAGCTAACCTTATACAAATATGTAATTTAATTGTACATATGAATAAGGTATAAGCCAATACTCTAACGAATAAGCAATTGAATCTAGCATTGGAGTTAGCATGGAGGTTCGGAGTTCGAATCTCACTAGGCACAAAGTGCCTTTTTTCCTTTTTTGAAAGGAAAAGTATATATAATAATAGTAATAATAATAATAAATCTTAATATGCAATTAAGATAAGACTTTTTTCGCTACTTAGTTAATAGGTATTTAGTTTTAAGTATTTAGTTCTTAAAAAAAAGAAAAAAGTTAATTTGGTGTGGACCAGTGTCTGGTTTGCAAATTAGTACAGGGCATGAAGCCTTGATTGGATACAATACGCCCGTTTTTTTCTAATGCACGTATGCAATGCACACACGCTTAGGAGCATGTAGTACATGCCCAGCAAGTGACCTAGCCCCCCTTTCTCTTTCCTCATTTTTTTTTTCTAGATTTCTAACATGGTATTTTCTTCCTTGCGTGCTCTATTTAAGGTAATTTTGACCTTATTCATTATACGATTTCACCAAATTAATAGTGAAATCATGTAGCATGTATGGCCTAATATTTAATTTACCCCATAACTCATCTAAATTTAGTTAATTATATGGTTAAAATCGAGCTCAAAAACAGAAAAAAATTCATTACGAGTAAAAAATGCCATCGATTTGATTTTTCTAATTAATGATTTCCATGACTTTTTATACATGTTCAAGCTTTATTTAGTATAACTAGGGGTTAGGGAACATATAAGAGGATACAACAATCTCTCACTAGAGCTTAATTTCAAGTTTCTCTCTTTAGCATAAATTTTCTCTCTCTAGGAGTAGCTACCTTCATGGTAGTTTTCAATGAAAACTACCACTAACAACAACTTCCCCATCCCCAAAAAGCCAAGACCCAACCTTCCATTCCCTTCCAACAATTGTTATACGGTACCACTAACAACCATTGCAAGCCACTACCTTCAACCACCACAAAAAGTAACCCAAATTGCCAAGGCATCAATCCTACCCCTCGATTCACCAATTCAAAATTCATAAAAACCACCTTTCCTGCTTCATTTGGTGACTAAATTGATTAGAAACACACCTCTCGGATCGATATAGTTAGAGAAGACCCAGTAACCTGAAGCCAAACGAGCTTATCCGATTTGCTACCTTTTTATCTATTTCATTTAATTTATTACTCATGTATTTGTGAATGTGATAAAAAAGAAAGAAAAATAAAAGAAAAAAGAAAGGAAAAAAGAGAAGAAGAAAAAAAGGGATAAAAAAAAGCTTAAGTTTGTTATTTTTTCTATATTGTTTTATTTTCGTTTAAAGTTTAAGTGAGGAGAAATAATAAAAAATAATAATAAAAATAAGATGAAAATAGGTTAATGAATAAAAACCATTTTACCAATTAGAAAATTGGCTTTCTAAAATAAAAATAAAAGATCTTTTTTCAAATTAGGACCTTTTCTAGAACTTTCCAAAAATAAAACATAAATCTCGGACCTTTTAGATCTTTTTTAAAAAAAAAAATCAAATCTACTTAAAAACATAAACTCAATGTGTTTTTAAAATTAGAACGAATCCAACACATTAAAGTTTTACAAAAAGAACTACATATGCCGATCCTAAATAGTGAGTATGAAGGTACCTAAGAGACAATGGTAAAAAATGAAAGAAACCCATTTTTCCACTTTAGTTTAAACTATTCAAATTTGTTAATTGATGATTAATTATTTTTTTTTTGAATAATTATTGAAAGGTGATTTTAAGGGATTAGATTTAAAATTAGAAAGCTAATGGTACCTATAAGGGTTTGAAAGTCCTAACCCTCAGACCCGTTTTTCTAGTTCTTAAAACCGTTTAAAAAAATATTTGATTTTATTGAAATACCAATAGCTATGTTATAATCAATTGAAATTCACTCAATTGATTATAACTTAACTTTTTTTCCTGACTTCAATCGGGTGATAACTCTAAATGTTTTTAAAGTTAAAGAATCGGTTTTCTTTAAACTCTAGTCAAGGGTTAGTATTAAATGGGTAGAGTTTAATATTGATCTATTTTAAAAAGACTAGTAAAAAAAAAAAAAGGGAGAGAAAAAACAAGCTCGACAACTTAGTGATTCTATTGAGGACATTAAGAGGGTTAGCCATCTAACTTTCCAAATTTAGAATTAATTCTTGAAATCACCTTATCGAATGTAATTTGTTTACTTATTTATTTGTTTGTTATTATTTTTCATATTAACCTTCTTTTTAGGGATAAACTTATTTAAGTTTTTTCTTTATTAGGGAGATTTTACTTTATGTACCTCAAATATGTGATAAAGACAATCAAACCTGAACCATATTAGGAACTTAGGACTAGGGGGCCATTGTGTAGGCTCCGAGTGTTGTAGTGTAACCACTGCTTAGGGTTGATTAAGCCACCTCCACTTAAGCTTAATGTGACCAATGAAAGTATTCTTTAACAAGTGAGGTCATACAAGCTTAAGGACCTTTAGAACCCACCCTTAATGCATTCATGATATCCAGAACCGACAAATAATCAAGCAAGATGGGAATAAAAATATATAATGGATTGGAGTTTCTTTGATTTCCATTGTAATTTTAATGTGATGTAAACATAGAATCGTTGTAAATAGGTTTTCTTTACAATAAATAACGATCGATCAATCCTATAACATATATTTTTTTTCTTTGTAACACAGATTAAGAGATGGCCTATTCATCCAACTCCATCCACTTTAAGGAAAAATACGTTGACATGCCCATCAACCTTAAGCCTATCCTAGACCAATGGCTTCAACACTTCAATCTAAGGGAACATGAGACCATCATTAGCAAGATTAGTCCCATTCTATCGCATCATAGAGTAAAAATAGAGATTGATTTGATTAGGGCCTTGACTAACTTTTGAGAGCTTAAGAAAGTGGCTTTTCGAGTTGGGCCTTACCTTATTAGTCCAACACTTAAAGAATACACCTAATAACTTTAAGCCCCTTAGAAAATATATACACCCTAAATTTGAAAGTTGACCCAGTGAAAGCCTTTTTAAGATTCTTGGGGATCAGGAAAGCTAAAGTGAACAAAGCCTTTAGAAGCTATAGTAGGAATTACATCCAATTAGAAGACTTAAAAGCTTAGTTCACCATTGAGCCCAAATCTAACAGACGAAGCATCTTTTGTGGCAATCCCAAAGACTAGGGACATAAGAAAATAAAAGCCTTTATCATAGCTACATTCGAGACTCTACTATTTTCTAATGGAAAATTCCTCATCCATTTCAAGGTCAGTAAGTTATTAGGCTAGTTTCTTGAAGGAAAATGATAGGTGTCAACCCTCCTGATAGAACAAATCAAAAGCTTCAACATTTTGAAAGAAAAGAATGATGGCACACTAAAAACCAAAATGACACTACTAATAATATGGTTTGTGAGCCACATGAAGTGTTATGAGCTTGATTTGATTCGAGGATAATTCACCTATAATATTGATGTAATCGATTCTTTTGTCGATGAGGTCCATTTGGTAAAAGGAAAGTCTACTTACTGCTGGGTAGAAGTATTGCGAAATTTCTAAGTTGTTGATATCTTATAGACAACAAGATGGAGCAACTTCGAAATGGTAATCCTAGTTTGAAAAAATTATCAAGCAATACCCTTAATCGGGATGAAATTATGCATAGACTATTATCCTAACAATAAGATCAGACAACTCAGGGGTATCCAAGATATAGTCCATAGGCCTCCATTGGATATTACGACCTTGGATTGTGAGGACCTTCAGATTCCACTACAGCAAAAGATGTCCAAACTTAGGGCGATCAAACAATTATGGGAAATAAGAACTATTAACCCCAACATTGATTTAGGAGAGTGGTTAGGAGAAGTAAACAAGCATAAGGTTACCAAATGATATCTATATGATCAACTCCATCAGGTAGGGCAGATCCAATATCAAGCACCAAAAATCATCTAACCTGCACTAGTTGAACTAGATCTTGAAATCAAAACCTACTTGAACTAAGTACAAGCCCATGTAGAATTAATCTATGAGGAGCGAGACATGTAGGAGGATCTCTTTCGAGAATCAAAACAACGTTCCCGGGACTTAGAACATCAATTGATGATGACCTAGAAAAGGTTCGAAGAACTTGAAGAAATAGAAGAGCCCAACCCAAAAAAGAGGAAGGAAGGAAGGAAGATTGTATAACAATTGAGCTTCCTTCCTGATAGCATCGCTTTGCTCTGGTCTACAGCACCATCGAATGAAGAAAACTCTAAAGCTCGATATAGAAAGATTGTTGAAGCCCCACCTCCTAAAGTAGAAGAAGCCTATCCTAAAGTCTACCAGGCCTTTAAATCCTTTGAAACCGAAGGGGTCTTTTGAAGGTCAACCCAACTTTCGAGCTAGACACTTACTTGTTTCTAGTCAACTCCAAGCCTAAAGCTGATCAAGGTAAATTGAAAGACCTTCAGAGGCAATTGATCCAACAAATCACTAAGAAAATGAAAATGCTTGAAGGGTATGATTGTTTCGAGTAAGCTGGTATAACAAATTTTTCTGCCTATGACCATAGAAGCTTTCTAGAAAAATTCAAAGTACCTGACTTCAAAAGGGACAATGGGACCAAATACCCTAAATTGTACACTAGGTTGTACATACATAAGATGGGCAAGTATGTGCAATATGACCAACTCATGGTCCAAACTTTTCAAGACAACCTAACTGGCCCTACTTTAACTTGGTATGCTCAATTGGATATGAATCAGATGAACATATGGGAGAAGCTAGCTAGGATGCTATATGAACAATAGAAATTCAATTTTAAAGTAGCACCAACTATGATGGACTTGGTCGCCTTGCAAAAGGAGCACAACGAGTCATTCAAGGAGTATGCTTAGAGGTAGAGATCTTTAGTTGCACTACCCCCATGACCAATAAATAGTTGACTTTAGCTTTTATCAATACTCTTGAAAAGCCTTACTTTAATCATTTGATTGGGCAAGCCCCCTCTAGTTTTGCAGAGGTGGTAGCCACAGGATGTCGGATCAAAATGCTACTGCTTTCGATAAATTACAGGATCCATCAAATAGAGGACTACCCTTTATAAAGCCTTCTATCAACAAGACCAAATAAGCAACTATCGGTATAATGAAGTTAAACACCAAGCCCAATACTTAGGTCTCCTTCAAAACGAATTCTCCACCTATGCAGCAACAATTCTAAAGTCAATAAAGTCCTAAGATAGTTTACCAAGATATCGATTCCTCTTAGTCAAATCCATGAAAAATTAAAAAAAGATAATACGATCCATTTTGAGCCTCTTAGTGAAAGATATAGGCCTAAGGTTTTTTATCCCAATGCTAAATGTCAATAGCATTTAGGGTAAGTAAGCTATTCAACCAACTCATGTTGGAGATTAAGGAACAAAATTTAAGACTTAATTGATGAAGGAGTAGTCTAGCTAGACTTTATGGAGGCTCTTACTCCAAACGTCAACAACAGCCCCTTGCCTAAACACCGGCCCATCATCAACATGATATTTGATGACTCAAATCTTACCATCAACATAATTAGTTCTAACCAAGAACCTAAGGTCTATAAATTCTACAAACAAGAGAAAAAGCAAATTCCAAAGACCAAAAGGTATACCTTCCATGTGCCTTTAGCCCCTAAAAATTATGAAACTACCCCTCTCAACTACCACGCAGTAAATCAAAGGCAATCAAGTTCACTAGTAAAGGGAATTACTTACTCTAGTAAAATTTATAACCTGAAGGAAGACCCGAAAAAGAAAACTGTGTTGGAAAGCCCAAACAACGAATCAATTGAATGGGAAGAAGGATTGTATAGCTTCACTAAAATGATTAAATTGAGTGAGTATAAAGTAATGGATCAAGTTGCTAAGACTCTAACATAAATATCTCTTATGAGTCTGTTGATGGCATCGAAACCACATTGGGAAGCTTTGTTTAGAACTCTAAGGGAAGTCAAAGTCCCTCGTGAAATATCGACTGAAAGAATAGGGTTTGTTAATAACTCTATCCCCACTATGGATCAAATTTCTTTCTCTACCAAGGAACTAGGTGAAGAAGGTCATCAATACACTAAGCCCCTCTTCATAATAGTGAAGGTGAACAACATTATCACAACAAGAGTCCACATCGACAACAAATCATCTTTAAATGTTTGCCCTCTCACTACCCTAGATCTATTATGCATCAATGCAATTGCGAGAGTTAGAGCTTTTGATAGATCCAAAAGGGAAATTATAAGGGACATCGACTTACCAGTTGATATTAGCTGATAGACTTTCAACATCCAATTCTAGGTCTTAGATATCCCAAGAAACTTTAACCTGTTATTGTAAAAACCTTAGATACATTCAACATGGGCCATACTTTCAAGCTTGCATCAAAAGGTTAAGTTCATCACAAATAGCTAGGTCAACATGATTTTAGGTGACTAGGATTACAAAATGTACAAGGAAACGACCATACCCTACATTGGCACAGAGGAGCATGCGGACTTTAGGCTCTAAATATTTGAAGAGGTATGTATGATTACTGATAGAGAGAAAGATGAGAGGTCGAAATTCAAAGAAGGCCAGGTTGGTACCTATAGACTAGGTTATATCTTAACTTCAGTAGATGAGTTGCGAAATACGTAAGCGAAGGGCAAAAGATGTGATAGATTGTATTACAACCTAATGACCTTCCCACCATTGTCAAAAACTTTCATTTGGGCTGATGTCTAAGCTTTAAGGTTTGCTAAAGAGAATACCTTCAACAGGAATAAAAGAACTGGCCCATCTTACAAGCCCTAACACTTAAATAATTGGTTCTCCATCCCTATGAATAGCCATAAGTCTTCTCTAAAGTAAAGGATGAATCACTATTTAGTATTTTATAGAGTTTTATAATAATTACCTTTATTCTACAATATTGTACTCAAAAGAGTTTCCTCTAAATAAGAATCAATCTCTTTTCTCTTTACTTCTTTCTCACTTACACTCTTTCCTTTACATACTTTTTCCTAAATTTAATGCTTTGAATAAAGGCTATCAATACCTCGTGCAGATAGGTGATGAAAAAATTGATATTACCTTTGACCCTATCAGGTTAATCGCCGAAAGTGGTGAAAATGACCATAGTGACATACAAGAAAGCTGGCAAAAACATGAAATGAGTAGAATTTCCATTGATGAGCCAATTGAGACGATTAATGTTAAGATTGATGACAATACCAAAATATTGAAAATTGGAGGGAATTTGAAAGAAGAACAAAAGACAAAAATAACCATACTACTATCTAAATACCAAGATGTATTTCCATGGTCTTATGAAGATATGCCTAGATTAGATCCATCAATCATGTTCCACTGCTTACCCATAAGAGAAGATGTCAAACCCAAGAAGCAGAAGCTAAGGAGATTCCGACTAGATATCTTCTTGAAAATAAAGGAAGAAGTCAAAAGTTATTAGAGGCTGATTTCATCAAAGTATCTAATTATCTTGAGTGGGTAGCCAACATTGTGCCAGTAATGAAGAAGAATAGAAAAGTTAGAGTGTGCATAGATTTTTGAGACATCAACCAAGCAAACCGTAAAGATAATATCCCCTTGCCCCATATTGATGTCTTAGTCAATAACATAGTCGGGAACCATCTTTTCTCATTCATGGATAGGTTCTACAAATATAATTAGATTTGAATGTTTAAGGAAGACAAAGCTACGACCACATTTATCATAACTTGAGACACATTTTGCTATAAAGTAATGCCTTTTAGACTTAAAAACACTATAACAACTTACCAAACAACCATGGTTGCAGTTTTTTAGAGCATAATGCCCAAAGAAGTTAAGGTATATGTTTTTGATATGATTGCAAAGTCTAAGGAAGGAGAAAATCATATAGATAATCTTAGGAGATTGTTTGACAGGTTGAGAAAATTCTAATTGAAGCTCAACCTAGAGAAGTGTACCTTCAAAGTGACTTCAGGGAATTTATTGGATTTCATAATCAGCTAAAGGGGCATTGAAGTGGATCCTGATAAAGTTAAAGCCATAGTTGACTTACCCCCTTCATGCATACTAAAAGAAATCAGAGGCTTATTAGGCCATTTAAATTACATAGCTTGGTCCATATCTCAACTCATAGATAAATGCCATCCCTTGTTTAAGTTGTTAAAATAGAATGCCAAGATCAATTAGGATGAAGAATGTGAGCAAGCCTTCATAACAATCAAGGAGTACCTCATGAACCCTCTAATTTTGGTAGCTCCAAAACCTAGGAACCCTTTATTTCTATACTTGATAATAGTATCGGAATCCATAAGGTGTATGCTTGGCTAGAAGGATGAGAAAGGAAAAGAACAAGTTGTATACTACTTGAGTAAGAAGTTTACTAAAGGGGAACAAAAATATTTAGAAATTGAAAGAACCTATTGTGATTTGGTCTAGGTAATGCATCAGCTCAAACAATATATGCTTTATTACCAGGTTGAATTGTCGACTCAGTACAATTCCCTAAAGTATTTTGTAGACAAACCGGTCCTAATTGGTAGAATCTCAAAATGACAAATATTACTATTAGAGTTAGACATTACATACGTGAACCAGAATTTAGTCAAGTGGCAAGCTCTAGCAAATCAATTAGTAGAGAATCCCTCTAATAATACCCCTCAAGAGGTATAAGTCAATTTCCTTGATGAAATCATCTTAGCAATTGAAGGAAGTTTTGATAATGGAGAAGATGATGAACCATCAAAATGAAAGATGTTCTTCAATGGGGTAGCTAATATGCTTGGGTGTAGAATTGAGGCAATACTAATATCTCCTAAAGGAACGCAATATCCTATGGCTATAAAGCTCATTTTCCCATACACCAATAATATTGCTAAATACGAAGGATGCATCATGGGACCCAAAATGGCCCTAGATAAAGATATTCAAGAATTAAAAGTGTATGAGGACTCTTCACTTATTATCAACCAAGCTCGGGGAGAATAAAAGATTAAAGATCCTAAACTAATACCTTATCCTCGGCACTTAATTGAATTGATGGAGAAATTCAAAAAAATCACTTTCAATCACATACTGAGGACTTAGAATCAATTTATCGATGCATTAGCCACTTTAGCATCTATGATTCCAATATTGGTGGAGTTAAGATTTAGCCTCTCACCATTGAAATTGAAGATAAGCTTGCCTTTTGTCTAGTAGCTGAAGGTACGAATGGTAAAAAGCTATAGTAGCATGATATGAAAATGTTCCTACAACAAGTCATATACCCTGAAGTGGTCGAGAAAAAGGATAGAAGGATGATCAAGAGATTGGTTACCCAATTCTTAGTAAGCGAGTCCACTTTGTATTAATGATCTTTTAATAGTACACTTTTATGGTGTATGGATGATAAGGAGGCCAAGATGTTGGTGAAAGAAGTATATGAAGGAGTATGTGACCCTCACATGAACAATTACATGCTAGCTAAGAAAATTATGTAGCTAAGGTATTATTGGTTAACATTAGAAAGCAATTGCATCAAACATGTTAGGCATTGTCACTTATGCAAATTTATGTAAATAAGATAAACACCTCGCCTCAAGAATTGTACATACTCTCAACACCGTAGTCTTTTCCAATGTGGGGATTAGATATTATTAGCCCAATGACTCCAAAAGCATCTAATGGGATCACTTTATATTGGTCGCCATCAACTACTTCAGTAAGTGGGTTGAAGCTTCATCCTATTCAAGTGTTACTCAAAGGGTTATAGTCAAGTTCATCAAGAGAGATATCTAGGCTCGATACAGGGCTCTAAAAACAATCATCACCGACAATGGCACCAATTTGAGCAATAAACTTGTTTCAAAGTTGTGTTGATGGTTCAGGATCATTTACAAAAACTCTATACCTTATCGACCCCAAATGTATAAAGCCATTTAAGAAGCCAATAAAAATCTCAAAAGAATAATAAAAAAAATGGCTGTTATATACAAAGACTAGCATGAGATGTTGCCATTCGCACTCATTGCCTCTCGAACTTCCATCAAAACATCTATTGGGGGCAACATGTTACTCTTTAGTAAATGGCACTAAAGTGGTATTACCAGTAGAGGTTGAGATCCCATCTCTCAGAGTATTATCAAAAACCTAGTTGGACAAAGCCGATTGGGTAAAGAAATGCATCGATCAACTGAATTTGATCAATGAGAAAAGATTAATAGCCCTATGTCATAATCAATGTTACCAACAAAGAATAGCTCGAGCTTTCAACAAAAAAGTACAACCCCAAAACTTCAAAGAGGGTGACATGATGTTGAGAAAGGCTCTATCTAATACACAAGACTTTAGAGGAAAATTTGCTCCTAATTATGAAAGCCCTTATGTCATGAAGCAAGTATTACTAGGAGAGGCTTTAATTTTGTCTTAAATGGATGGTTTAGAATTGAGAGACCTTATCAATGTTGATGCTATAAAGTTGTACTACCCATAAGAAGTCAATGGAAATTTTTATTCAAAATACAAAAATGCCATTCACTTTGAATGTTATTGTAGTCTAATTTTGATTCCCTATGAGCAAAGTTGGTATCTTTAGTAGTTGTCAACATTGGAATCATCACCCTCTCTTCCTACTCCACTAAAAGGTCTAGCTCCCTTACCCTATTTAATCGAACCCATACATTGAAAATATAAGAGAAGTTGAAGAGTGAGATATAGAACATCGATAATTGATAAAACTCTTTAAATACTCCATTACAAATTGATCCCCCTTGACGAGGAGTTTTTATTATCTATTTTTCAAGCAGAGGTGAAATCTAAATAAGCAATCACCTCACAGCAGAGATTTACTAGTTAGGAATAAGGGTTTCAATTCACAAAAGTTCTGAAAAGAGAACTAATCGATTGGACGAAAAACAGTAGGTGGCATCCTGTGTCGAGTTAATTTCCGTGACTTCTCTAAAATGCTAGTGAAGTCTTAGAGGCTCCGTACTAAGATCAGTTGAGTTGACAACTAAAGATCAAAATTTGAATTCATTTCAAAAAACAAGTCAGTTGATTTTAATAGGAATTTTCAAGGAAAGGTTTGATAGTTTGGGTGCTATTGGCAAGACCAAGTACTTCTATATGATGTTAGCATATTGGTTTTTGAACATAGCATTTGCTTTTAAACTGTATCTACTTAGATAATAACTAGTGTTCGTGTTTCCGTTTTCTAGCAAATTTTTAGCTAGAGTCTTTAGCCAACATATAAGGTGCTAACTTTTAGTATACATCTTTTAGGGTCTTAGCTAGCTCAAAGAGCACTTCACCTGTCTCACCTTAGCTAGTCAACTCATAGGGGTACAATTAAGTTTTTCAACATCTTTTAAGTTCTTAGTCAGCTCAAAGAGTGCTTCATCTATTTCACCTTAGTTAGTCTACTCATAGGGGTACAAGTAAGTTTTTCAACATCATTTAAGGTCTTTAATAGCTCAAGGAGTGCTTCACCCGTTTCAACTTAGTTAGTCAACTCATAGGGGCATGACTAAGATTTTCAACATCTTTTAAGGTCTTAGTTAACTCAAGGAGCACTTTACTCATTTCACCTTGGTTAGTTAGCTGATAGGGGTACAACTAAGTTTTTCAACATCTTTTGGGGTCTTAGCCAACTCAAGGAGTTCTTCACCTATTTCACCTTGGTTAGTCAGCTCATAGGGTTATGATGAAGTTTTCAATATCTCTTTTAAGGCCTTAACCAAATCAAGGAGCCTTTTGTTGGTCTCATCTTGATTAGTTAACGCATAGGGGCACAACCAAGTTTTCAATTATTTTTTAGGGTCTTAACCAGCTCACAAAGTGCTTGACTCATTTCACCTTGGTTAGTCAGCTCATGACCAAGTTTTTCAACATCTTTTAGGGTTTTAGCCAGCTTAAGGAGTGTTTTGCTCATTTTACCTTAGTTGTCAACTCATAGGAGCATGACCAAGTTTTCAATCTCTTTTAAGGTCTTAGATAGCTCAAGGAGTGTTTTTCTCATCCCATCTTAGTTAGTTAGCTCATAAGGGCATGACTAAGTTTTCAATATCCTTTTACTGTCTTAGCTAGCTTAAGGAGCGCTTTGCCCTTCTCATCTTTGTTAATCAGCTCATCGGGGCATAACTAAGTTTTTCAGCATCTTTTGGGGTCTTAGCCAACTAAAGGAGCGCTTTGCCCATTTCATCTTAGTTAGTTAGCTCATAGGGGTATGATCAAGTTTTTTAGCATTTTTTAAGGTCTTAGCTAACTTAAGAAGCATTGCACTTGTCTCATCTTGGTTAGTCAACTTATAAGGGCACAACCAAGTTTTTCAACATTTTTTAGCGCCTTAGCCAGCTTAAGGAGCACTTCATCTATCTCACCTTCGTTAGTCTACTCATAGGAGCACGATCAAGTTTTTCAACATCTTTTAAGGCTTTAGCTAGCTCAAGGAGTGCTTCACCCATTTTTCCTTAGTTAGTCAGCTTATAGGGACATGACCAAGTTTTCAATATCTTTTTAGGGTCTTAGCCAACTTAAGGAGCACTTCGTCATTTCATCTTGGTTAGTTAGCTCATAGGGGTACAACCAACTCTTTAACATCTCTTTTGGGTTTTAGCTAACTCAAGGAGCGCTTTGCTTGTGTCATCTTGGTTTGTCGGCTCATAAGGGTACAATCAAGCCTCAATTCCTCTTTTAATCTTTCGTCCAACTCTTAGAGCGCCACTTCTCTCTTTACCAAATCCTTAATGGGCTTGGCCTAAAATAGCTAGCTAGCTGTAGCGCTTCGTGTGACAAAATCCATTCTTAGGATAAAAATAATGTCTCTTTTATCTTTGTGACAAACTTTTGCTCAAACTTCACCACAAATAGGAGCAATTTTAAACACTCAATTTTTGCCCCCAACAACATTATACCCTCTCCTCCATTTTTTTTCTTTTCAAAATTTGTAAGATAGCGTATAGGGTCTTAATTTAGGAAAAGTAAAAAATAAGAAATTAAGAAAAATGCAAAATAGAAAATTTAGGAAAATCCAAAAGAATAAATTTTTTTTGAAAAACTCTCAAAAAATGGAATAAATCGAAAAATAGAGGATTCAAGGAATTTAGAAAATAATAATTTTAAATAGTTTAGAATTTTTAATTTAGATAAAAAAAAACATAAAGAGAGGGTCGTTTGGCTTAGGTTTAGAATTTTTAATTATGTGGGTAAAATCGAGTTAAAAAAAATCATTACGTATCAAAAATGCTACCGATTCAATTTTTCTAATTAATGAGTTCCTTAACTTTCTATACATGTTCAAGCTTTATTTAGTATAAATAGGAGTCGGGGAACACCCAAAAGGACAGAACAATCTCCCACTCAAGCTTAATTTCAAGTTTCTCTCTCTAGCATGAATTTTCTCTCTTTAGGAGTAGCTACCTTCACAATGGTTTTCAATGAAAACTATCACAACCAACGACTTCTCCATCCTTGATAAACCAAGACTCAACCTTCCATTCCCTTTCAAACCGTTAAAGCATCGATCTTATATACCCCTCCACCACCCTACCAACCCTACCCCCCCCATTCACCAATACAAATTCATAAAAGCCAACTTTCTCACTTCATTCGATGACTAAATTGATAAAAAACACACCTCGTAGATTGCTACAATTAGAGAAGACACAACAACCCGACCCGACCTAAGCCAATCTAATTTGCTACCTTTATTTATTATTTATTTATTTATTTCATTTCATTTATTACTCATATATTTGTAAATGGTATAAGAAAAAGGAAAAGAAAAGAAAAAAAAAAGGAGAAAAGAGAAGAAGAAAAAAAAAGCTCGAGTCTGTTATTTTTTCTGTATTGTTTTATTTTCATTTAAGGTTTAAAAGAGGAGAAATAATAAAAAATAATAATAAAAATAAGATGAAAATAGGTTAATGAATAAAAACCATTTTATCACTTAGAAAATCGGTTTTCTAAAATAAAAATAAATTATCCTTTTTTAAATTAGGACCTTTTTTAAAACTTTCCAAAAATAAAACTCTAATCTATGACCTTTTAGATTCTCCTTTAAGAAAATCAAATCTACTTAAAAACGTATACTTGATGTGTTTTCAAAATTAAAACAAATCCAATACAGTTAAGTTTTACAAAAACAACTATATATGTTTGATCTTAAATAGTGGGTATGTAGGCACTTATAGAGTGACAATAAAAAATGAAAAAAAAAAAAACACATTTTCCACTTTAATTTAAGTTGTTCAAATTTATTAATTGACGATTAAATTTCATTTTTCAAGGATAATTATTGAAAGGTGATTTTAAGGGATTAGATTTAAAATTGGAAAGTTAATATTATCTGTAAGGGTTTAAAAATCTTAACCCTCAAACCAATTTTTCTAGTTCTTAAAACCATTTTATTTTTTTTTTTAAATTGATTTTATCGAAATACCGGTAGCTAAGTTATAACTTAACTTTTTTTTTCAAATGCTAGCAAGGTAATGACTCCAAAATGTTTTTAAAGTTAAAGAATTAGCTTTCTTTAAACCTTAGTTGAGGGTTCGTATTAAATGAGTAGAGTTTATGAGTATTCTATTTGCACCAATTAACTAAGCTTACTATTCACTGTCCTAGAGTTAGTTGTTTTTATAATTTAGGCGTATCTTCTTCGTTTTAACTCTATTTTTAGTGAACTTATAAAAATTTTCATCATTTCTAAATGGTTTTTTATTTGGTAAAGTTATTTTTAAGTTTTTAGGTCAGTAAGTTTTTGGTTTGGTCCCTACAAGGTCGTAGGCCAAATGATGAGTTAGTTCATTTTAGGGTTTAAGCCTAGTTTTGGGTCTTTGACTTAGTTTTTAACTTTAGGCTTTATAATTAATAATTTTTGGCTTCTTTTAAGTATTTTAAGTAGGTTTTTTTGCCCAATACTTTAAAATTTTAAAGTAGGCCTTGGTGATACACTTATAAGTCCAAATGAGCCTTTTTACTAAGTTTAGGACCTTAAAGCACTAAGGGGCCTATGGTGGATGATTTGGATAGGCCTTTGACTTTTTATGGGCCTTTTAAAAAATTTTACTAAGTCCTTTAACCTAGGGTTCAATCTAGCCACCTAGCTACATGAGCTCTAAAATTGGTTTTTTTGAGCTTTTTGTGTTTAGATCATTATTTAGACTTAAGTTTAGCCCAACATTAGACTTAAGTTTAGCCCATTTTTACTATGGTTACAGATCTTTTCATTATGGTTATTGGGGTTATTAACACCATTCTTAAGCCTATAATCACTAACTAAGCTAATTTAGAGTCTAAACCATACTTTAGCCTAATTAACTTGATTAATTAAGTCCTAAACCATCCTTAACACTAATTAAACATGTCATTAAGATACTAAAAAAGAAGTTTCAGATTTGGTGGGTTCATGAAAGTGGCAGCCATGAGTTGTTTCTAAGGTCAAAACTTCTATTTTCATGCAATACTTGATTTTTATAGTGTTTCTACTCTATTAACCTATCTTTATACTAATCTATAACCATAATCACTACATAAAAGTGTGTGGAAGTGTTGTAAGGGGATATACAAGGGGCAGCATGTATGGGGAGTAGGGGTTTTATCATTATACTTGATGATTCACTACTCAAACTAACACAACTCTACACTACTTACCCTATTTGTGTTACAACTTCTACTAAAAGGGGTTTTTCTTATGCTAAACTTTGTTTACCTTCTTAAAGCACCTTAGAACTTCTATGGAGTTGCTATAAAATAAGTTTTATTAAAGAAGACATTAGTATCTAATGTTATTTTGCAAAAAAACAAAGGAAAAACCTAACTTGAGTTCTTACTAAAGTAAGGAATGGGGGGCCCTCTTGAGTTGAGTGTGCCATGAGCCTTAGCATGTATAATGGGGTATGTGTGTGTGTCAATGGGTTAGCTTGGAGTGTATGTGTGGTGTGAGACTTAGTGTGGAGTGATTTAGAATGGTGGTGATGAAGCTATGGTGGTTGGCATTAAGATGGTTGGTGGTAGCCGAAGGAGGAAGAAGAAGAATGGGAGTTTTACGTGTTTTGGATTTTTAAGAGGATTTGAGAGTGTTTGTAAA